>JAGFNQ010002626.1:43024-243172 GCA_024364735.1 Boesenbergia rotunda | reverse complement strand
TGGAAGCCTGAGTCGGCAGCTGACCTTAAGCGTCAGCCCACTCGGAAGCCTGGACTGGTTCCCGGTCGGAAGCGTGGCGGCCCACGTGGAAGATTGGCCCATCCGGAAGCCTAAAGCGGTTCCCGATCGGAAGCGTGGCGACCCACGCAGAAGGTTGGTGCCCTTTGGAAGCCTGAGTCGGCAGCTGACCTTAAGCGTCAGCCCACTCGGAAGCCTGGACTGGTTCCCGGTCGGAAGCGTGGCGGCCCACGTGGAAGATTGGCCCATCCGGAAGCCTAAAGCGGTTCCCGACGGAAGCGTGGCGACCCACGCAGAAGGTTGGTGCCCTTTGGAAGCCTGAGTCGGCAGCTGACCTTAAGGCGTCAGCCCACTCGGAAGCCTGGACTGGTTCCCGGTCGGAAGCGTGGCGGCCCACGTGGGAAGATTGGCCCATCCGGAAGCCTAAAGCGGTTCCCGACCGGAGGCGTGGCGACCCACGCAGAAGGTTGGTGCCCTTTGGAAACCTGAGTCGGCGACTGATTAAAACATCAGCCTGCCCAGAAGCGCGTATCAATGTTCGGTCGGGCGTGTGGCGGTCCACATCCTGTAGGCCGAACCCCCGACCAATGGGCTTTCTACTTGGCTGGATTCCTTAGTTTGGTTCCCCACCGGTGCGTTGTGGCGACCCACACCCATCAGTCGGACCAACCAGCCGGCTAACTTACACTTAGCCATTTTCCTAACTTGGTTTGGTTCCCCGACCGGGCGTTGTGGCGACCCACACCCCTCAGTCGGACCAACCCAGCCGGCTATCTTACACAACCATTTCTCTAAAGTAGCTTAGTTCCCTGACCGGACGCAGGGTGACTCACACCTTAGTCAGATCAACCGGTCGGCTACCTGACACCCATTATCTCTCGCTTAGTTCGGCTCTCTGGTCGGGCAACATCTACTTAATATCTAAAATAACTCGTTAAGGGGAAATACTCCTCATTGCTGATTGATTCGGAAGCATTACAAAAAGAAGAGCCCCAGCCGGCGGCTTAGGATTACACGGTTAACATTTACGTAAAAGGCTGGAAGAAGTCTTTGGGTAGCAGCTCCTTCACCCGGCTCACTTGGACGGTATTGATAGGAAGGTCGGCAGGCAGATGGCCGCTCTCTTGGAGCTGCATAACAGCGCTTTCTAAGCCCATCCTGAACATGCCAGATGTCCGCTTGCCCAACTGCTTGCCGAACTCCTGAGAATTGATGTAAGCCAAGCGATGTGCGTCCATCCGGGCGGGCTCGCCTGCCTGATGCAGCTTCAGGCTGTCAATTTCCGCCCGGAGGTTAGCAAGCTCCTTGTCCTTCTCCTCCAAGGCAACGGCTTGAGAAGCCAGCAGTCCTTCAGATAAGCGGAGCTCGTCTTCTCGGGCGTCTAAAGCCTTCTCCTTGGCATTAAAGCCCGACTCCCGAGTCGCCAGCTCCTGCTCTTTTTCGTTCAGGGTTGCCCGGAGATCCTCAGAAGACTTCATCATCTTGTCCAGTTCCGCCTTCAAGGCTTGGGCCTCGACCGCCTTCTTGTCGAGGTCCAATCGGGCGCGGCGCTGCTCAGCCAGAGCCTTCTTCCTCTCCTGCTCAAGGGTTGCGTGCAGAGAGGAAGATCGAGCATACGCCCGCTCGGCTGCCTCCGCTCGGGTGGTTTCCTCCGTCAGTCGCGCCTCGGCGGAACGGAGTTTCTCCTTAAGGTCCAGTATCTCCGAGCGGAGGATAGCTGTACCCTCTTCGCCAGCCGGTAAGTTTGCGTGCGCCTGGCGGAGCTCCAATTCCGCGAGCCGCCGCTCGGCCGCTCGACGTCCCCTGGCGTTTATAACCAAGGAATAGGCGACGCTCGAGCAGGAGGCCCAAAACTGCAATAAAAATGTTAGAAAGAAGCAAGGTGATTAAGCATCAAAGCATCCGACTTACATGCGTAGCATCCTGAAGCAATTGGTCTGCCAGTCGGATCGGGGGTCTGGAAGTCCCCTCCCTCATGCCCTGCTCCCAGCAGTCTGCTAAATCCCCGTAAAGGGTAAGCCGCTGCTGGACTTCGAAGGGGGTCGATGGGTCGACCGAAGGGAGATATACGCCATAGCCACACGGCTGCGAACGCCGTTCCCCCGAACGAGACGAACCTGGTGCATCAGCTGACCGGCTCGCTCTAGCCGGGCTGGCAGTGGCATCTGCAGGTTGAGAGGGAGAGCCCGTCGCTGAAGTCCTTGGGCGCCTCTGCAGAGGTTCCGGGTCGGGAGAGTCAGAAGAGGACCGGCCCACCTCTATCGGTTCCTCTATATGGATAGAAGCGCTGGCCTTCCGCTTGGAAGGCTGAACCTTCTGCTTGCCGGCGGATTTGGCCGGGGCAGAAGATTTGGATGAGCCAACCGGCTCCCTAGAACCAGTCGTCGCTGGTTGGGCAGAAGGAGCCGGAGGGGTGGGCTCCGCGCTCTCAGGAATCGTAGGTTGGTCGGGCAGACTGGCCTGGCGTAGACGCAGTTGCTCGGCCGCCCGGGCGTTTAATTCTTCGTCATCCAGGCCAATGGCCTCATCGAGGGCCGCTTCCCACATCATCTCGGCTGCAAAATCAGAAGATGTTGAGTTAGGGAGAAAGAAGTACGAAACAAAAAATAACTTACAGAAGGTGCCGGGCAGGGCGGCAGGCACTCGGCTTAGCCCAAATATGTACAAGACGGCGTCGTTGAGAAGTTTCATGCCGTCGAAGTGTAGGCCACCGAGTAGAGAAGCAGCCCTTATAAATAAGGGGTCGGATTTAAAGTTTCTTAAGGGAGCTATAGGGGGCATGTCTTCGACCCATCCGACCGGGAACCCAGGGCTGGTCGGAGGGCTTATGAAGAAGAAATGAGTTTTCCATCCCTTATTCGAGGAAGGAATATTCTCCACTATGGATAATTTGGCCCGGGCCTGGAGAAAGAAATTCCCGACCTCCTGTTTCTTCGGGTAATAAAAGAAATAAAGAACCTCCGGTCGGAGGGGGACCCGGTAAAGGGTAAAGAGAACTATTATATTGCATAATATACGAATGGCGTTGGGAGAAAGCTGGAAGATAGGAACATGGAAGAAGTTACAGAAGTCTACAATAAAGGGATGAAGAGGGTAGCGCAGGCCAGACATATGTTGGTCCCGGAAAAACACAAAGAAGCCAGCCGGGGGCTGGTGTGGCCTGTCTGCCTTTGTAGGGATGGCAATGTGGTAGTTTTCAGGGATGTCGTAGGCCAGTCGGAGGTCGGAGACGGTCTCGTCGTGAAGGGAAGACTCGACAGAGGTATACCACGCAGAGGCAGCCATGGAACAGAAAGAAAGGGAAGAAAAGGGAGAATCTGACCGTAGGTGGTGGCGGAAAAGATTAACCGACGGAGAAGCACGAGACCGGCGGCGACACGCGAAGACGGCGGCGAGGAGCGAGAAGCGCCGAGTTAGAGAAGAGAACAGTGAAGAGCAAATGAGGGTTTCGCCGAGTGTGGAAGCCTATTTATAGCTAGGCTGGAAGAAAGGAGACCGTCCGATGGCGGTCCACATGTACGGAGATCGCCTCATCCATGCCGTTGAGGCGTCCCACGATCAGCCTCGAAAGGACGCGCCGCAGGCGCTGACGTCGCCTGCTACGGCGACAGGGCGCGTCGTCGTGTCAGCCAGTCGGAAGCTACCGCGTGGCGGAAAGAATTACGCGCGTTAATGGCCATTAAAAACTCGTAATCATGGGGATAAATCGCATCCCGATCGGCCAACCAGCGCGCGCCACGTGGCCCGGTTCATTAAAGCTGAGGTGATGCCGTTATGGCGCCGGTCTCATCGGGCGTATCACATCACCTCATTCGACTTAGAATGTCACGTCCCCATTAATTGGCTGACTCGGGCTATCCCGAGAAAATCGTCTGGGGGCGCGTGACACTCCACATTTCTTGCGACTTAAGGCAAACATTCTCCCGCCCAAAAGTGTTCAGCATACCTCTCATCGACTAACAGCATTCGTCCGGTCGGACGCATTAACAAGCTACGAGGACGTGGCGGCCCACGTTCTTCCGGTCAAAATCTTCATCCGCCCGGACATCTTCACCATGTCAATGGCTAGTCGGGAATGCGTGGCGGCCCACGCTCCCGTCATGCTTCGTCCAGCCGGACTGCCTCGTTAAAAAAGAAGGGTGCGTGGCGGCCCACGCCCCTCTCGGCTAAAATCTTCTTCCGCCCAGACAGTGCAGGCATACTCAGCACCAGCTGTTGAGCCTCGTGTTAAGCCGGCCAGATATTAACAGGGCAAAAAACGCTCGGCCGCAGAATGGTTGTATACACTTGTAGTCCAGTCAGTCGGACTGATCGCCTCCTTCGACTAGACTCGAGGGGAAGGCTATTGATCCTGCCCTATATTTGGCACCATACGGGCAGCCAACGTGGCAAACGACCTGGCCAGCTTCAAGGTCCACGTCATTGTACGGGCAGCCAACTCGACAAACGTCCTGGCCGGGCCCAGGGGCTTCGCCGGCCGGTCGGACTCAAGGCGGCCGGTTAGAATAAATATAGCGGTTCATCCGGCCGGTCAAACCCGGCCGGCCACATTAAGGCATACACGCCTCGTCTATCCGGGTATTTCCGCCCGGCCACATTAAGGCTTACACGCCTCGTCTATCCGGGTATTTCCGCCCGACCACATTAAGGCTTACACGCCTCGTTCATCCGAGTGCATCCGCCCGGCCGTCCTTTATGCCCATGCTTGATATCCGTCCGGGCGTGCCGTCCCGGTGTCCACTCGGGCACTCTCGCGGAATCACCCTGGGATAAAGACAAAATACACCTGCACCAGCTGCAGATAACAGGTCGTCACCACTCGGGCGAACTGACACTCTCTGACAGGCGCCGCCTGTCAGAGACTTACAGAAACCTGTCTTTGTCCTCACATAAGACAAATAGTATACGACAAAGAAGGTTGGTTACAAATCGACATAACCATGCCATATCTTCTGACCCTGTCAGAAGATCCTGACACAGGCCATACTCAAATCGACATAACCATACCATATCTTCTGACCCTGTCAGAGAATCCTGACACAGGCCATACTTGGTCCTTTTCCCCGGCTATATAAGTCACTCCCCTCCTCATTATCAGGTACGCGCGCGAAGCCTCTCGTCTCCAGTGCTCCATTATTTCTACTGTTCATCGGAGTACTGACTTGACCGTCGGAGTGCCTTGCCGGGACGTCTCCCGGCTAGGTTGCTAACGGTCATCTTCCTCAGCAGGTTCACCTCCAGTCGGTTGGCCGTGCACCAGGCGACATCCACTTCCATTCGGTCGGAGGACACCCCCCACGACGCTGTCATTCTGCGCGAGGACGCCCCGTCGGCATCCACGTCACTCATCGCTACACCGTCATCCGGTTGCGGTTCCACTACGCTCGGCGACAGGATCAATCACGAAAATATATAGTTTAAAATTTCTAAAATTGTCTTAAAATTTATTTACCTATTTTCATATAGATAGTATTTTTTAAGTAACTAATAGTCAACAACACAATAATGATATTTTATTATTTAATGAATGCACTTAGCTTGCTATTTCGCACGAACAGGTTCCCAATTTGGATTATTTGAATCTATAGAGTAAAGAGAGATAATTGGAATACAAAATATAAGATGAGAGATCTTCAAATTTTTTTTACCCAATAAAATTTCTCATTTTTATCCTTGTGAATTTTATTTTCTGAGTGGTAAAAAATAATTCGCTTATCTTTAACGTCCTTGTTAACCCATCCTAAATTCTATATGAAAAAGATAAATTATGGAGGATACTAACTGAGATATTATGACTACAAAGAGGAAAAATATTAATTTTGCGAGGCTATCACAATCATTATCTCGTATATTTATCAATTACATTGTAATGTCAATATTAATTAAGCCATTGCAGCCGGCACAATTATTTATTAAGAAGTGGATCACGGTTGTCTCACTCGAACGGGATCAATAGAGCGTAAAGCCATCGTCGTACGAGACGTGGCAGCCCCGGCGGCAGGGCGGCGCGTCCTCCCCGTACTCGGCACAGCAGCTCCACCTTTTCTTCCAGTTGGCGCGGCCGGTGTTCGGCCTCTCCCCCTTGTCGTTCCACCTGTACACGATCACCCCGCTGCGATCACTCCACTCCCCGTCAATGCCCTGGTGCGGCGGCGCCAGGGACAGCAACCCTCTTTCCCCTTCCTCCAACACCCACACCCACCACGTACGTAGTTCATTAATTCCATTGATAAATTAATTAGCTAGGCACCCAACTCCATCGATCGAATAATAATTAAGCCGGCTCAGAAATAATGCTACCTGTGGTGTGGCCGTGGAAGGAGCAGGCGGTGGGGGAGTTATTGTTGTCGTGGTAAAGTTCGCCGCATCTCAGGCATCGCTTCTCGATCTGCTTCTGGGGATTCGGTCCGCTTCGGATTGAGGAAGATGATTTGACGAATTTGGGGGACGGTTTGGGCGAAATTTGGAAAGGAAGGAAGCCGCAGTGCTGCAGCGAATTAGCCATGGAAATCGAACGAATGTGCGAGATGAAGGAATTGAAACGGGGTGTGCTAGATGAAGGAAGGAAACGGGTGTGCTACGGGGCGAGATAAGGAATCCAGCGGGTGGGCCCGTATAATCATTGAGATTTTGTATTATAATTTATTTTACTATATTTATTATAATACTTTTTATATCTCACCTAAATGAATTATATAAATATAATTATTAATTACAATAATAAATTAAAAGTTAATGGGTGAAAATTTTCCAAAATAAAACTAATCTTTATATGCAGTCCCTATCTCATAAAACTTTTGTATGTACTTCCTGATATGATTAACAAGATGATTTTATGTATTATTTTTTTATTAGTATAAAATAGTAAAAATTCAGTATATATTATAAAAATTTAAGTATAAATTATTTGAGATTGAGTACTAATTTAATAAATTTGAGTATAAAGTTTGTGTTGGATATGATTTTGCAAGGCGAAATCAAAGTACCATCAATCGATGAAAGTCATATTTGACTTTAAAATCGAAATCTACGTTTCGCGTAGATAAATCTAGACTATTAATTTGCTCAAAACCAATTACGGGTGAATGAGAAATTAAGTGTTTAAAGTCATGCTCAAAATAGCGTTAAGGAAAAAGATGGAGATTAGTCCCACATCGCTAATTGAGGAAAGCCAATGTTTCCTTATATGTGTTGGTGTGCTTTTGCAGTCAATACAAAAAGCACAGGTGCTCTCTACCTTTGGGCGAGCAGGTGCTCGCACCTGCGAGTCCGCCACGCGCGCACGCGCGCAATGGGCGCTTTGTTGGCGCACTTTGCACTTCGCATGTACGCATCGTGGTCTAATCAGACAACATGTTGCTTCTAACATAGGAATTGCTAAAAGTGACGTGGCATGGTCACGGATGACGTGGCGTGCCTGCGTGACACATGACTGTGCAGGGAGAGCGCTGACTGGGCTATTGACTGGGCAGACAGATGACGATCGTTGGATCGAAGATGACAACAAAATCGCATGGGACGCGATCAGGATCGTTGATACTGCAGGGTCACGATCAGACCATTAGCGAGGGGACTGATCTGGAGCGTCGGATTATGGAGTAATCTGATGGCTCAGATCAAAGATGGGATGAAGAGTTATAACTCTTCGAATCCAGCAGACGAGATTAGATTGAGTTAAAATCTCTTCGGATCTAACGAACCAGATTAAAAGCCATCTGAAGAGTTATAACTCTTCAGATCTAATGGCTGAGATCAGAACCCTTTAAAGGGTTATGAACTGATGGTTCGGATCAGTCCTCGCCAAGGGTCACTTGCCTCTTCACCTACTATATAAAGGATCCCTCCTTTGGAAATATTCATTCAATCATTCGAAGCATCTAAGCATTATAGAGCTCATCTTCTGCATCGAGAGTCCGAAAATCCTACGGAAAGATTCGCCGGTCTCGGAATTTGAAGTGTTACTATTCCGAGACGACGTCGTTGTATCTTGGGAACGAATTGCTGCTATCCGTGAGCACCGTAGCGGAGCAATATCGTTTTACGGAGATAGTGTCCAACACTAGCCTCGACGTAAACAAATTCAGTTTGCTACCTCCCGGCAGCAACCTCCCGGAAGTTCCGACGGTCGAGTAAAATCGACTAAGTCAAATACCGAGGACGGACAACAATTACAAACAGTTTGATCACTCCATTGTGAGCTTGAGGTGTGATCCCTCTATCATGATCTTGATGCAACTTCACATACTCAAATTTTTAAATTTTATAATAAAAAATTTTAAATAATATTAAATATAAATAAATTCATACTTAAATTTTTATAATGTATATTAAAAATTTTATTATATACTGTAATAATGTATACTTGAATTTTTCAAATAATATTTAAAATTTTAAATTAGTACTATCTCAAATAATGTATATTTATATTTTTATAATGTATACTAAATTTTTACTATTTTATACTAATATAAAAAATAACACATAAAACTATTTTGTCATTCTCATCAGAGAGTACATGTAAAGATTTTATGAGATGGGAAGTATATGCAAAGTTAAATTTCATGTTGGAAAGTTTTCATCAATTTTCTCATAAATTAATTAATTTTTTTACTTTTCTTTTATTATTTCTGTTTCTTCTTTCTATGTTTTTGTTTGTTTATGATGTTCATTCCTATAATTACAGTAATTCTTCCTCGTAGTAAATTTCTCTCAAATGTATTTTTTATATTTCTGAGCCTCCTCCAAAAGTTCCAGGGCTTCAATGCCACCACCTGCAACATCCTCTTCTTTCTTAGTTCTTCTGTCTTAGTCAAAGTATCTTAATCCAAGTAGTAAGCACCACGACATTATTGTCTGAGAATTTAAGTCCTCTTAGCGACTAATATTTATTAACTGAGATATTATTCTCAGGCATCCGCAGTTCGATCCTCAATTACGGTACATTTTACAAGAATTTTTCTTCCAAATGGGACGCGAACCCTGGGACGTTGGGCATCTAGACTGCCCACCACGAGCGCTTCCCGATTTATCCTGGTAATCGATGGAAAACTTTCGTGAGACCGGACCAGTTACCTCAGATTCAATTTATCTGCTGCCTAATTCATCCTTTATTTTTATTTTTTTAGTTCTTCCGCCTTAACACCGTCACTTGGAACACACTTCCTTTCTGTATTATTTGGATGTTAGTTTTTTTTCTTTGTTCTTTTAGAATGCACCTTGTCGTTTTTTTATTCCTACAGAAGAATTAGGGAATATTTGATTTTAGTGTTTTTCATATTTTTTCATGAGAAAATATAATTTTTTAGAAAATAATATTTGATTTATATATTTTCACATATATATTTAAAAAAAAAGATTATTTTCTAAAAAATTAGAAAATATGAAAAAGTCATTTTAGGATCATGCGGCATTGGTAGCATCTTGGGTATGATAGTATTTACTATAAAAAAAAAATAATGAACCATGCAGCAGACAAATTGAATCTGGGATGACCGGTCCCGCCCCACGAAAGTTTCCCACTGGTCACCAGAGTAAATCGGGAAGTACTCGCGGTGGCCAGCTATAAGCCCAGCGTCCCAGGGTTTGCGCCCCATTTGGAGGAAAAATTCTTGCAAAATGCGCCGTAGCTGGGGATCGAACCGCGGATGCCTGGGTTAACGACTAGTGACCTTACCGTTGTACCATAGCCCCGGGGGCCTGGGTTAACGACTAGTCGTCTCAGGGTTAACGACTGATAGTATTTACTATAGTAGTGTGATATTATGGCATTCGATAACGTGAATGTTCAGGAGAATAAGCTGATTTGCATAGTAGTATTTGAGAAAATTTCTGCTAATTATTTTTTATTTTAATTATATAAAAATATTTTTGAGTGTTTTTGAATGTCAGATTATGTTTTAACTTCTGTAATTTTTACTCAAAAGCCGGAAGCAAAAATGTGATATTTTTTTTGCTTCTATTTTTTTGCTTATGGTCCAGAATTAAAAATTGACATTTATACCCTTAATAAATTTATCATTTTACATAATTGTCATTATATTTTTAAATAAAATTTTATATTTTTATATAATTTATATTTTTAGAATTTTTTATACATATTTTTTATAAATTTATATTATTTTTTTATATTTTTATATTTATTAATTTTATATATTTTTACATGTATATAAAAAAAATTAATTTTGATATAATCATCAAAATATAATAATAAATATATAAAACATTATGGATGATGTATCAAAATTATATTTAGATAATTGAAAAAAATTAATTTATAAAGTTTAAGGATATTATTATTATTTAACTAAAAATTAAGCTTAAAAATAATATTCATCAAACACTTAAATTTTACCTTGTATCAGCTTTTAGCTTCTATTTCCAAACACTCCATGCTTTAGCTTCTCACTGACTTCGAGACAATCTCTATAAAAATCACTTTTCAAGAAGCAAAAACTCTCCCAAATACTCTCATAGTATAGTAACTTCGTAGCACTGTACTATGGTAGAGTTGATACTATAGCATTATCGTAGAATAAAAAGTGGTAAAAAATGATTCGCTTGCCCCTCAGCATCCCTGTCAACTCGTTCCAGAGCCAACACGGAGGAAGTCAATCATGAGGGCTAATAGCCCGGTTGTTATGGGTAGCGCGTGGGGGAGGACGACCATACTGACTTTGTCAAGTTTTGACCCAAAATGTCAAGATGATAATATCGCATATAGTAACTATCAATCCATCTCGTGAAAACTCTACTGTTATGAATGCTCGGAAGAATAAACAAGCTTCCAAAGTATCGTAGTTTGCTTTATCGTAACCAAACTGTAGCATGAACTATAGTAAAGCTGATATTTAGTTCATGTAGTATTTGAAAACTTTGGTTGCTTAGAGTATCTCCAACCCATCACTAAAATATCAAATTTGATATCAAATCCACACTAAAACACTCCAATCCATAAACTAAAACTTACATCAAATTTACTGTGATGAATATCACCACACCATGGTGTTGGAATTTTTAATTATTTTTAATATTTAAAAAAATCTTATTATATTATATAATCAATAAAATTAAATATAATATATGTTATTAAATTTCATAAATAAAAATTAATTTATAATTATTCTTTTTCCCTAATATTAATTATTTATTATAAATTTAAATTAAGTGCATTTAATATTATATTTTAATTTTATTATGTATATTTATAAAGATTTAATTTATTAAAAAATTTATTTATAATATATTTAATATATGTTAATTATAATTATATGACTAATTTCATAAAATAAAAATGTAGGTTGATAATTAAATTATGAATAAGAAAAAATAGAATATTTTAAGGAATATTTCTTTTTATGTGATATGGTATGAGTGGGTTAGGACTAAAATAGTATTTGGTGTTGAAAGTATACTATTTTATTGTAAAAATTACATCAAATATAATATTTGTGGTGGAAACTGGTCTTAGGAGAAGAGACTAATTCCCAAAGAGTGTAGCTTGCTTTACTATAGTATTACTGTGGATTTCGAGAACTTTGGTTGTTGGGACTTGGGAATAGGACTTCGGCAACTGAGTGTTCAAGAATAAATTTGAATATTGGTAATTCTAGATGATTAGAATGTAGCCAGCTAGTTCAGTTTTTATAAATAAAAAAATATTTTAATATGAAAATAAATAAGAAAAAGTTATAATTTAATATGAAAATAAAAATGAAAGTATATAATTGGATTTAAACAACTTTAATGTTCTTAAAAATTATATAAAAAAATCATAATAGATATTTATAAGTTAAAAAATTTATTTAATATGAAAATAAATAGGAATGTTCTTAAAAATTATAAAAAAATCATAATAGATATTTATAAGTTAAAAAATGTATTTAATATGAAAATAAATAGGAAAGGATATAATTTAATATGAAAAAATAGAAAAAAAATATAATTTAATATGAAAATAAATAGGAAAGGATATAATTTGATTTAAATATTTTTAATAATGATTTAAAAATTAAAAAAAATAATTAAGAAGGAAAAATTTTAGCTTACTAGATTCTAACCATTTAGCATTGTACTTTGGATATTACGTCTCTCCTTTAAATTGGACTAAAGAATGAGGATTAGCTTGGGATAAATTCAAATACCATCACTTTCCTTCCGTTTTTGATAGATTGATTCACACAATTTTTATTTCCAATAGGTTTTCTATCGTCGCTTGTCCTTTAGCCAATAAATCATTAATACCAAGCATTAGTACGTACATTTCTTCCAATGCTATTCAACTGATTTAAACAGGCACGGTTATGCAAAATCCCTCTTTTTCTCTCAAACTTGATTGGGTTGGCTTTTGGTCGTCGATTTAATTATTTGTCGAACCTAATCCGATATTGAAAGAACTATATAGAATTCCAATCCAAGTATATATAACAACGAAAATTGAGGCGCGTACGTACTCTCTACTCCAGTTGGCTCATCATTTCGCATCCCCATGAATAAACTAAACAGAGCATGAGCAATTATATGAAAAGGATAAGATACTGTAAATAAGAATCAGTTCAAACACATTTTCTTTTTAAATTATTAATCAATGTACCCTGTATGAGCAAAATAATAACCACCACAATTAAAAAAAACACCCAATCAATTGAGGGAAAGCAAATTTCACGACCATGCACGTGCAACCAGTGATCATTCACTAGTTGAATCCTTAATATCCTTTGTCGTTTTACTGCAAGTAATAAGCGAGGACGGAGAAGACAGCGGCGCCGAGTGCAGCACCGGTTGTGGGAGTGATGGTGAAGGAGGAGCTGGCGGGGCCAGGGGCGGGGCCCTCGACGGCCAGAGCTCCGGTTACCGTGGCAGCAGCGACGAGGAATGCACAGGCCACTTTCTTCATCTCCATATCGTCCTTAATTTGTTGAACGGGAGATACTTAGAAGATGAGATGAGAAAGAGACGGGAGGAGACTTATTTATTGAAACTGTGGCGGCTGAGTGAGAGTGAGAGCGAGCGTGAGAAAGAGATGGGAGGGGGAATGATTATATAGGGAGTCTTAGCGGCTCCCAGACTTTGTCGGGTGTATGCTAAAAATAGAAGGGCTGAGTTGTGATGGTTGACCGACGAGGAGGATTAAGCTGGCACTCGCGCGCGCCAAATGCTCAACATTGTTGATGGGGACAAATTGATGAAAGTAAATTCATGAATAAAAATAAGCAAGATAGAGATGGTGGAGCATATTCTACGATATTGTAAGCTATATATGTGATGCGGAGATTATGTGGAGTTTCTATGTGTCCCAGGGAGGTCAACAGCATGGAGGCTGGAGGTTAAAGTCAATATAAATCTATATGATCATCTCCGCTATACCCTACTGTGAACCGACTCGCTAGTGTTCCCGACAGACTTGCCAGTCATCCTGACTGGCATTGATCCACCAATCTTCCTGGTAGACTCGCCAGTCATCTCGACTAGCACCGACTCACCAGTCATCTTGAAGGGTGTCTAGGATCATCTTCGCTCGACCCTATTGCGAACCTACTCGCCAATCTTCCCGATGGACCAGATAGTCATCCCGACTGGAGCTAACCCACCAGTCCCGACAATCATCCCAACTGGTACAAACTTGCTAGTCATCCCGACTAGCACCGACTCGTTAGTCATCCCAACTAGCAGTAACCTGTCAGTCTTCCCGACGGACCCGATAGTCGTCGGGAGCAGTCGACTGGTGTTGGCCACAGAAAAATTAGTTGACTGATTTTTTATGCAGTCGACTGGTGTCGGCTGGAATTCGAACGTTGGACTGTAACGTTCGAATTTGGGTGGACTAGTCGACTGGTGTTGGCACAAGTCGACTGATAACGGTTAGAACAACAACGAGCTCTATTTAAGAGAGCTCAATTTGACTTGGCAAAGGTTGATGAAATAAGTTTGAATAAAGCTTATTAGTAGTCTACCAAGCTCAGGTGTATGTGCAAGTGTTGTGGCGAGGTTTCTCCACCCACAAGGAGTTACACAGCTAGTCGACGGTCTTCTTGGGACTAATCTACCGACGGATAGGGATCGTCCACCTTACAGACAGCCGTAGAGTAGAAGCTTTATCTCCAAACTACGTAAACGGTTTGTGTTTCTTAGTTGTTAGTTGTTAGCTGTTTTGTATTCCGCTTGCGCAACTAACAAAGTGTAGGAAGAAACCGACGAAACGTGGATAACCGTCTATTCACCCCCTCTAGCCGGCACACCGATCACCAACAGATCCTACGCCGACAATTGTTCAAGTAAGATGATGAGTGTTTGTTTTGCTATAATTTTGGTGCTTGTGAAGTTTGTGGGCAGATTTATTAAAATTGATGTGTTGCCGTGAGCCTTAGAGATAAGTTCAATTTTTAGATCTATACTGTCTGGGGAATTTAGTTTCAAAGGGATAGATCTGTAGGCCTATTGTTGTTTGGAAGTTTGATTTAAAAGGGGAATGATCTTGTGCTCTTGAAGGGTAGGTTTGGAGTTTGAGCGATTTTAGAATAGATTATGGTTATTTTGGATTGTATATCCTGTTCACTTTGTTTCTTTTTCTGCCTTGAGGTTTTATGCTGAGCATGTTCACTTCAGATTAACTTTTGAGTCTTGCCATATACTACATGGGTTTGGTTTTACTTGATGTGATCTCTTGGGTTAGACTTAGGTTAAACTGAAGATAAGCCTAACCACACGATTCGTTTGACTAGGGATTAATTATTTAATTTGGATTAATTAAATGATTGCAATACTTCAGAATTTTAGTATTTAATTTAGCTACTTTATTGATTGTATAAATAGCTAAACTATGTCATTGGTACATGACTTTGATTTGATACGAGCATCTGGATGTGAGATTTATTTGGATACGTTCTACAATTAAGACGAGTTTGCTTGCTTCTATAGCTCTGTTTATCTTTAAATGCATGGATATTCTATTATCTGAGTAGGTTGATTTACTTTAAATATATTTTGATTGTTTCCTGCTTGTTACTTTTCTTTGTTTAGCCTTTGAGTAATAATCCAAGTTTTTCAATTATACAGTCTTAGCTCTTCTTTTTTGATCTAAAGAGTATCGCTTGTATGTGAGTACTCTAAAACTATTTATAACCTATCTAGGTATGGTAAACATTAGATATATCTTACTCAGAAGAATAGTAACATGCATGTTTATTTATTATGGCAATGCTTGGGTGCATGTGTTTCTGATTGATTGCATGATGATTGATTTGATTATGGTTATGCATGTTGGTATCACACCATATTGCATTGTGCATGTTGGCGATTGTCAGCTTTTTGTAGTTAAATCCGTCGTAAGTTATATAGTGGTCTGTTCATTCAACCACTCGGGTAGTGAAAGTCGTCAGAATGCAAGCATCCATCTTGCTGTGCTACACTCAACCACTTAGGGGTAGTGGTAGTTGTTGGAGTTGTAGTAGGCAGTGACACTCTCTCCATTATTTAGGAGGGATAGGTGAGCGGTGGTGCTGCTCCGCGGGGTACTAGAGCGGTTGTGCTCCCCTTGGTTTCTGGAGTTAGAGGTTGTTTCTTCTTGTTCTTGGGTATTAGAGCAATTGTGCTCCCCCCAGAGTCTTTGATATATAGCGGTTGTGCTCCCCCTTTTTCTTGGGGTTCAGGATTAAGATTGTTCTCTCAGCATCCTATCCACTCGATCACTTAGAAGAGATGATTGTAGGAGTGCATACAGTTATCACAACACTTACCTATTCGACCACGCATATGTGATATGGTGGTTATGAGATTGGTGTGTAAAGGTGACACATGACATTGCATTATTTGCATACAATGTATCTTACATTTATTTGAGCTATGATTATTACATTTGATTGACATGCATATATGGAGTATGATTTGCATTGTTTATATGATTTGAATCTGCTCAGTAGTATGAGCAACTTATTGATTTGTTATGGAGATTTTTGATCATGCCGACAGGTATATTTATGTATCTAATTTATGTTCTATATTCCAGAGAATATATGCCTTATTTCTTTCTATTTGATATATCTTATTTATATCATGCATTTATCTAGCCTTATACCTGTAGAGTTCAATCCAGACTCACCATCCCTTGCCTCCATTTTTATTTCAGGTAATTGACAACCGCGTCTCGTGCCGTCATGAGAGGATCCATTTGCCAGTCTCATAGCGTCGAGTGAGTATTTTTTTTGGTTTGTCGTATTTTTTTCTATGTAGTAGACTTGTATATGTGTCTTTAATGAACTTGTAATCATTTTCGTAGACTTTCGATTTGTTGCATTTAGTTTGCAGAGATTGATTATGCTTATTATTTATTAGACAGATTATTTAACTGTATGGCTGCTTATATTTATTTCTTACTGTTATGATTGAGTGATTGCAGTAGACTTGTATATGTGTCTTTAATGAACTTGTGACGACACAGCCTCTCGGCCCCTTGGGCGGCCCAACTGGTGGCCCACTTGACGGCCCAACTGGCGGTCCCTTTGGGCGGCCCAACTAGCGGCCCATTTGGCGACCCCTTATGTCGTCAACCGACGATCATTGGTCGTGCCGTTACTCACAAATACTTTCCACCCTTGGCCAGTGGATTTTTGCCTTCCCCAGGATTCTAACTCTAGACCTCCCCAGGTCTAGAGTTTGAATCCTGGGAAGGCAAAAATCTACTGGCCATGGGTGGAAGTACTTGTGAGTAACGGCACGGCCATGGTCGTCGGTTGACGACATAAGGGTCGCCAATGGGCGCCCAAGGACGCCAGTTGGGCCCAAGTGGGCCGCCAGTTGGCCGCCCAAGGGTCGAGGGCCTGGTCGTTACATAAAAAGACATCTTTTTATGTAGCGGCCCCGCCTCTATGGTCCCCGCAGACAACCCTCTAAACCGGCGACTCTACGGTCTTGCCACCCCTGGCAGTGGGTTTTGGCCTTCTCCAGGATTCGAACTCTAGACCTACAGGTTAAGTACTAAAGTTCCTGAATCCTGGTAACCAAGTGAGCCTATGGCCGCGACATAAAAAGGTGTCTTTTTATTGTAACGACCCGGCCCCTCGGCCCCTTGGGCGGCCCAATTGGCGGCCCAACTGGCGGTCCCTTGGGCGGCCCATTTTGGCGACCCCTTATGTCCCTTGAGTCGTGCTCACTTGGCTACCAGGATTCAGGAACTTTAGTACTTAGCCTGAAGGTCTAGAGTTCGAATCCTGGGGAAGACAAAAATCCACTGGCCAGGGATGGAAAGTACTTGTGAGTAACGGCACGGCCAATGGTCATCGGTTGATGACATAAGGGGTCGGCTCACTTGGCTACCAGGATTCAGGAACTTTAGTACTTAGCCTGGAGGTCTAGAGTTCGAATCTTGGGGAAGGCAAAAATCCACTGGCCAGGGGTGGAAAGTACTTGTGAGTAACGGCACGGCCAATGGTCGTCGGTTGACGACATAAGGGGTCGCCAAATGGGCCGCCAGTTGGGCCGCCCAAGGGGCTGAGGGGGTGGGTCGTTACATAATCATTTCCGTAGACTTTCGATTTGTTGCATTTAATTTACAGAGATTGATTATGCTTATTATTTATTAGACAGATTATTTAATTGTATGGTTGCTTATATTTATTTCTTACTGTTATAATTATGTGATTGCACTATTATGAGATTTATATTATCCGTCGTACAGGGAAAATATTATCTGATTTTCGAGTAAACATGGGTCCCGGGGCGTAACACCAAATAATTCAATATCGCCCACAATTAGGGTCGTATCGTTATAAGGCGAGGTAGGCAACCGCCTCAGGGTCCAGTCTTCCTAGGAGCTCATTTTTTTATTATACCTAAGAAAAAACAAAGGCGATCGACTAAATCCTATTCTCACAGTTCGATGGCACACATCGATGATTGACTTTCTTACGTGTGATTTCTTCTCTAGTATTCTTTCCACCAAGGTACGGATCCACTGAACAAGAGATAATCTTAATTTTCTTCTCCGACTTTCTTCATCATCCTGCAACATGGGACACTAGACTCGGATCCGCCGAATAAGGGATAATCATAATCTTCTTCTTAACTTTCTTTTTCGTCTTGCAATGTGCGACACTAGTTGTGTCCTAATCGCTTGACAACGATTGTTCGTGGGACCTGATCGCGTTGATTCGCATGGTGGTTGTTGCACACGACATCACCCAACGACCAACTTCAACTCACGTGACCTAATTGCGCAGTGTGGTATATTTAGTATATTTGTTATTTGTAAACTAAACTTTATAGTTATTTACGTAACAAAAGAATCATTTTTTATTATTTGATTTGGGTCTTATGGCTCTGCCCAATAAGATATAGATTGATAAATCATGGGAGCATTTTGTACTAGCATAATAACCTTTATATGAAAAAAATCGTACACTCAAGAGATATTTTATACTCATTAAAAATTAATCTCAAAATTTATTAAAACAATTACTCATGCAAATACTAATCACACTAACCCATGGCTTAACTCATATAAATACTAATTACACTAACCCGTGGCTTAGCGCCGCCACTGGTCGTCCCCCTTGCACAAGTGCGGTTGGTTGCTAGATTAAGGGAGCGCTTGGTAAGCAGGTTTAGAAGGCGGGAATATAATGAAATCTATTTTATTCCCATTTATGATGCTTGATATATGAGAAGTGGAATTAAAATATGGATATGTTACCCTTGATTTTATAACCCAATCCATACTAAGTTATCACTAAACTCATAAATTTCTCAATAAAAATTTATTATCATTTTTATTGTCGAATATATACCTAACGCCCTGATATTCTTTCCTTTGTTCTTGGTGTTATTGCCCTCATCAATGCATGCCTTTTGAGTCCGCTGCAGCACTAACCTGAGCATTTTTCCCGTCTTGCCAGTTGGGTTGTGTCTGCTGACGTGTCATGGATGTTGAATTTGTTTGTTGTTTTCTGGCCTTCTGAAACCTGGTAGCACTGTCCACTCCTTACCATTGATGTCAGGCTGTTCTGTAATGCAGCTCAATGTTGGCTGGGCTGATATTTGTCCAGCCTGATCTTGTGAATTGTGATATTTGTTTTCACACAGACGCGATCACGTAGTTCACTGTGATATTTGTTGGCACAGACAATTCCTATGCACTCCTCTCCCCTATATCTTTTTCGTCTTTGCAAAAAAATACAGACAAGTTTGTGCAGATTTACAAAGAATTCATACGACTTTTATTTCCAATTTCCAAGTGTAATCCATACAAACACTACACTTTTATTGACAAAATTCATAATTAGATAGAGAATATCTTTGACGCGGATGAATTAAGCATGAACACCAAGAGAACCAGATTCAAAGTTATCGACCAGCAACGTTTTCCAGCTCTTTTAGACCGCAGTGCTTTTTGTGTGTCAAGAGTCGTTCATACTCACAACTTCAACTCAAGTCGACTCCATCCACTCCATTTCAACGTTCAAACAAACAAGCAAGATCCCCTCAATATTCCATAACTAAACACAAATCTAATTTATTAGCTTGTTTTGGATTTTTTTCCGTAAAAATTATGTATTGGTAAATCTTACATAACTACAAAATCCATCATTTAAGAACAACTAACAGACAAATTAGAGAAGAGGTTTTCGAAGTAGAGGCAGACAACAATAAAACACTGTCAATTAAACAGCTGCCAAGCCGTTACCTTAAAAACACCTAATCATGCATGCATGCGATAATTAATGACTTAGTTATATGAACTAGTGGTGCTGCCCTCCTCTTCCTCCACTAATTGGCGGCGGGGTTGGCCTTCTTCTAGCTGCTGCGCTCGGAATAATTCCTGATCCACCACCCTGCTTTATTTAGTTTGTCCAAAGAAAATTAATCAACAAAAAGTCATCATCGTTTGCATTAAAACTAGAGTGTAATACTAAAGACTGAAAACAAAGATTTAGTACAGCATAAGGGTGATCGTTTCCAGCATCTATAACAGGATCTTGAGGTTGGGGATCATGTTCTTCAGTGGGAGAAGAAGTTGATGAGCAGCCGAGGCAATGAGCGCAGGATCTGATGATGTAGAGCATGAGAGAACACGGACTAATCAACATTACTCCTTCCTCCTCTTCTTCTTCTTCTTCCATCTTGAGTTTCTGCATCTAGTTATGTATTTTCTTTTGCTCTTCTTGAGCTCTAAAATATATCCGTTCCTTCGTTCGGTGTCTCACACAGGGAGAAGTCATTTATTGATATAGCCAGGTTCTGATGCCACATTAAATGACTTAAACCCCCTTAATTTTTTCCTTTTTTTAAAATAATTTTGAGTTATTATTTGCAGTTTTTTTACATTAAAATAATAGTTAATCTCGACTTACCAAGGCTGATTACACTAATGAACTTAGATGAAAAAACTCAAAGAGATCAATTTTTGTGAAAAATCTCGGCATGAGCTAATTTATAAATCATCATTTAAAGATGATTTAGAGATCCAGGAGGATAAATTTTGGAAGGATTTTTGAATTATTAAAAAGGAAGAAATAATGAGAAACGTTACTCGATATAAAAAAGGTTATTATTATTATATTTATTTTGTGATGTAGGTGACTTGCCAACTAAGTTCAATTAAAAATTAAAAATAGAAATCCAATAGCTATTATAAAAACTTTGAAAATGTTAGGGGTATAGAGGTAAAATTAAGTTGTGCATAATATGGAGGGAGACCTGACTGATTAAGATCACCTAATGTTGCAGAATAACCTTATATCAATGGTGACAAATACTACACAACAACACCTAATCCATTAAAAGCAACTCTTCTCTGTGGGAGCATTATATTGAATTGAGGTGGGATTATATTGAATTGGGATCTATCTCCTTGTAATAAATATTTCATCCATCGAACTTTTATTGATCTGTCTTTGTCAGAACTTTGGTGACTACATTAAAGAGGGGAAATTCTGTGATATCGAATTTTCTTTTATTATTAATTCCATAAATAGGAAAAATTAAAAAAAGCAAACCCTTATTATTATTATTATTATTATTATTATTATTACTGATGGGATTGAACATCCCGTGACTGATACGTGAATTGAAGGAGCTATGTGGTAAGATCTACCGAGTCTGGACGACTCTCTTTACGTGGCGCTCGAGGCTCCCTCGGGAAGGTGGATTCTCGAGAACACCACGAGCAGACATACTCTGGAAATCGACCCGAGAAGACACACGCCCGAGATCACCTCGGAGGTCCCGAGACCACCTCGGGAAGGCAAACGCTCGGGACCCCCTGGGCCAAAAGACCCCGAGATCACCTTGGGGTAGCGGAGCCCAAGGAGCACTCGACCTCAAGTAACGGTCCTCCTTTCTTCAGACTGTGAATAATCATCACTAATTATTACGGGATAATCATGATCCATAATTGTCGCAACGGTCCGGATTTAATGGATGCGTAGACCGTTGCAAGGGTTATCCCGTAACCGACAATTAGGGGGACGTGGCGAAGATCGTGGAGACACGTGTGACTGCCGTCTCAGGTATAAAAGGTACTCCAGCCCCTCCGGTAAATGGGTTACACACTCTCTAACTTACATATTCTCCTCGCTTTCTTCCATCTCCTATACTGAGGCACTGACTTGAGCGTCGGAGTGGGCTCCGTCGGACAACCTCCAGCATGTTCCTATTAACGCTCGTGTTAATCTCGCAGAACAAAAGTTCTTCCCCTAGCGTCAGCATCCGCGTGGGCGAGCTTTTCCTCTCTCGTCGTCATCCCGGTGGATTAGACTTTGGTGACGGGCTGTCGACGTTAATTCCTTCCGGAACAAGTTTGGTGCCGTCTGTAGGAAACCAATAAAACACAGAAGGAGCACTGATGGCAGAGATAGTGGGACAATCCACTGTCCTGACGAAAGAGGAACTAGATCACTTGGTAGCCAACGCCATCAAAGGGGCACTCCAACAGCAACAAATGGTGTCACTCGCTTCACAGCGAGGGGCTTCGGGGCAAGAGGAGATCCCAATGATCTCCGTGGGTCCTACCGGAGAGGACCCCAACCATGCGAGGAAGACTTGCACTCAGTGATTGGAGAATTACCCCATAATTTCCTTTAGCCCAGAAGATCTGGAGGGCACAGAAGCCCCCCCATGAGGATGCCCTGGTAATTCTTGCGCATGTCGCAAATTATGAGGTCAAGCGTATCTTCGTGGATACAAGTAATTCTGTGAACATCTTCTACAAGGCTGCTTTGGATCATATGCAGATTGACGAGGATGAATTGCTTCCGGTTTCAACCCCGATCTTCGGCTTCACCGGGTACCGAGTACAGCCGATAGGGCAAATTACCCTATCGTTGTCATTGGGTAACCACGTGCTGGAGAGGACTAGGAGGACCCCCTTCTTGGTTGTGGAGGCTCCCTCATCCTACAATGTCATCTTGGGCTGCCTCGCATGTAACGACCAGCCTTCTGGTACTAAGTTTTAAGACGGATCGTTACTAACTGACTGACTAACTGATTATTGATCATTGTTTTCCAGATGCTAAACCAACTGAGAGAATTTAAAAATTCTTATTTTGCTATGTACTGAACTAACAATTCATAACTCAAGCATGCTGCAGTAAATCATAATCATGTTGGAAGTACTAACCAGCTAAAATAAAACAAAAACTTTAATTTTATTAGCTTGGCCAAGATTTGATCCCTCAACCTCAACGTTGCATGACTGAAGCACTAACCAACAACTCTACATCACATTCTGTTTTAAATTGGCACCAGTCGACTGATATCTTTCCAGTCGACTGGTGCAGCCGACGAAACTTTTTGTGTCATTTTTCTGCTGGTCCCAGTCGACTGGTAACTGTCGCAGTCGACTGGTAGCTCTGAAATCTAAAGTTTCATATTCCAGAAACGTGCCAAGGTCAACCTACTTTGTACCAAAAACACCACAAACTCATATTTAAGCTTACTAACAGGTATACAATGATTCTAGGTCATATTCTATGCGTTTTCATGACATTAAGGCATACTTCCACTACTTCTAAACATAAATTTAGAAACATAAACTTTGTATCAACTTGCTACTATAACTAAGCATTGTTTCTGCCTAGATGTATCAATAGTAGCGTTATAATATCAGAAATGATTCTATACCTTAGACCATGCATTTTACTACTAGTTAACATGCATTTGAAAAGTATCACTCAACATATCACAAGTAAAAGCTAGGCATGGCATCACGGCATGATATCAACTCATACTAGCATACTGCTAATAACATAACAAAGGTACTTAAGATGCGGAAAATGTTAAACATGACAAAGAACTAATTCATTTAATATTCTTAATAACATGTCCTCTTAATGCAAGTTCCCAAGGTTCTTTCATTCCAAATTTCCACCATCACATACTCCACCATCATCCCTGCCGCTTCCGCTACTCTATTTTTCCTTTGCCTTTATCTGCAGTATAAGGAAAAATGAAACTATAAGCATAAAGCTTAGTAAGTACTATCCTACTCACAAAACAATGCATATCTCGAAAATCACGCTATTGAAAACACATGTAAGAAAACATATCATGCTTGTCATTTATTCTTACCGAATCATATATCTAAACAGATATCATGACATACTCATTATACTAAGCACATGGACTAAATCATATTCTTATAACAAAATTTGCATGACATTCATAGAATCTTACTGAACTAAGCAAAATCTTAAAACTGTTTTCACTTAAAGCTATTACTGAACTTTTGAAACTTATACATATAATAAGTGAAAATAATAATCATGCTGCTGTGGGCCCGGCAATGTGCTACTAATGCGCGCATCCCTAAATAGATCCGAGGTAGCTAATCCCGAACCCATTAGGGTACTACTACTAAGCAAACTAGAAGCCTAGGGGCAACTAGGAGCCCACCCATGGACGAACTAGAGTCCAAGCACATGTCATAAAAAGTAAAATACTTTCATAAATATTCTTTTCTTTAACCTTGCATCTACTAGTCGATCTAGAGCCTAGGGGCGATCTAGGAGCCCACCCAATGGACGAATTAGGGTCCATAAACATTAAGCAAGGGTAGCTAATTTCATAAACATGCTAAAACTTATATTAGAGCTTCTTAATATTTTCTTGAGCACCTTGCGTGCCTAAAACTCCCCTTTTATTTTAAGGACACTCCCTAGGCACTCGATGGTGCGTCTAAACCCCAAACTAAAGGGGGAAGCACGTCCAGCCCATCTAGTGATGCCCTTAAAGTCTGTAGAGAGAGTCTTAACATTTTCTCGAGCACCTTGCGTGCCTAAAACTCCCCTTTTCTTTTTAGGACACTCCCTAGGCACTCGACGGTGCGTCTAAACCCTAAACTAAAGGGGGAAGCACGTCCAGCCCATCTAGTGGTGCCCTTAAAATCGGTAGAGGAAGTTAATCTGCACATATGGGCATAAACTTGCAATTAGATAAACTAGGACAATCAATCATACGAACGAAGCTACTTATACCGTAGGTGAGGGGTACTTACATCCTGCGCTTGTTCTTACAACTCTAAGGCGTAGGGTTTAGGGAGAGGGAAGGTCCTCGGAGTCTCGGAGAGGTTCCAACGAAGAACAAGATCCCCTAGCGTGCCCTCCTTCTTGAATCCACCTAACACAAGCCTTGGACTCCTCCTTGCTTTGCCGTGAGTGAGGGAGGGAGAAGCCTCGGGAGAGGGAGGAGGAAATCACCACGGGAGGGAGAGGGTTCGGCGGCGACAAGGTGAGGAAAAGTTTCAATTAAAAAAAACCCTTAAGTTCCCTTTATATTTATGGGAAAAATTTAACTAACTTCACCTTATCTATCTTTCCCTCTAATCTATTCCATTAAAAACAAACTCATCCCACTTGGTAAGCATATTCTTCTCTTATGCTAAAGGTCTAGGGCTCAAACCCCACTTAAAATTTTTTACTGCGTATTCTATTTTTATTCCTTTTTGCCTTATTTGTCCTTGGAAAAATTCTATAAAAATATCCATAAATTCAGAGTAAATTCTAGGATATTTCTAAAATTAGTTTTGAGAATTTTCGGGCATTACACCGCGCTCAGTGTCTTCCAGGCTGAAGTCTCTGTCTACCACCAGAAGATAAAATTCCTGGTAGGCGACCAAGTGGCGGAAGTTAAAGGGGACCAATTGGTGTCTTGGAGGTGTTACAGTGGGCAAGTCAGATCGGAGTCCTAGAAAAACCCGAGGGCATAAGAAGGCTAACCGGATGAAGCTACCATCCACGGGAGGACAGGGACAAAAAGCTGAAGAGGCCAGGGCAGGCCAAACATCTCCAACCTTGTCACCCCTGGTAAGATTTGTGAGACATGCTAATGTACTTGCCTGTGTATTCTTGCTGCCTTATAGTGAATTCATCAAATGAATGAGACGTGCCATCACAAAAGTGCTAGTACATCTGCCTAAAACCCTACTACCTCGGGGTGTTGCGGATGCCTGACCAAGAATAATAAACCCTACTACCTGGTGGTGCTACGGATGCCCGAGGTATGTAGGTTTGGTTGGATGCTGCGGATGCCCGACCAAGAATAAAAAACCCTACTACCTCGCGGTGCTGCGGATGCCCGAGGTATGTAGGATTGGTCGGGGTGCTGCGAATGCCCGACCAAGAATCAAAAACCCTACTACCTCGCGGTGGTGCGGATGCCCGAGGTATGTAGGATTGGTCCGGTGCTGCGGATGCCCGACCAAGAATCAAAACCCTACTACCTCGCGGTGCTGCGGATGCCCGAGGTATGTAGGCTTGGTCCGGGTGCTGCAGATGCCCGACCAAGAATCAAAAACCCTACTAACTCGTAGTGTTGCGGATGCCCGAGGTATGTAGGCTTGGTCTGGGTGCTGCGGATGCCCGACCAAGAATCAAAAACCCTACTATCTGGCAGTGTTACGTGTTGAGGCAATCTGTGGTTCGGAGTGACCAAGTGTTTTGATGTTTGGGCAAAGGATTTAAGTTAGGTTTCCCTTGTGTTCTCATATGCGTATGTTGAGTGTGCAGGTTGTATAGGTTTACACATATGGACTTGACTGGACGGCCTCGGTACGGTGAAGGGTGGCATGGAGACAAGCTGAGGCTTGTGTGCACCCGAGGGACCTTGGAGAGCAGGGACGATGAGTTGATGGGCGCGGACT
Source organism: Boesenbergia rotunda (assembly GCA_024364735.1). Taxonomy (NCBI): domain Eukaryota; kingdom Viridiplantae; phylum Streptophyta; class Magnoliopsida; order Zingiberales; family Zingiberaceae; genus Boesenbergia; species Boesenbergia rotunda. The sequence goes on along the minus strand of JAGFNQ010002626.1, from coordinate 217,029 downwards.
TCGAGGCATGCGTGAAGGATGGCATGGAGACAAGCTGGAGGCTTGCGTGCATCCGAGGGACGTAAGCCGAAGATAAAGAGGGTGCGAAGGCAATAGTCGAGGCTGCGGATGAGGAGTCAGTCGAGTCGTGAGGGTACGAGTGCTCTTTGATTGTACTCGGGAAAGTCCTAGGGTTTGAGTGCGGAGTGAAATATACACAGGAAGGGTAACCTTAGGTGGGTGAGTAGACCAGTCAACTGACCTGAGGGCAGTCGACTGATGGAACTCACAGAAGGGTTCTGGCCAGGGACCAGTCGACTGCTCTAGGGGCAGTCGACTGGTAGGTGGCTGGTGAGTTGGTTGAGAATTCGAACATTGGGGTGCAACGGTCGAATTTCAGTGGCACCAGTCGACTGCCCTGGGAGCAGTGGACTGGTAGCGAGGGTTTCAGCCCGAATCCTATTTAAAGAGGACTTCGTGGTGGCTGAGATTCTTGACGAATCTTGTCTTGGTTAAAGGCAATATAGTAGTCTTTGTGCTCAGTACTTTGTTTGAGGTTGTGGCGAGGTTTCTCCACCCACAAGGAGCGACGAGGGCTAGCCGGAGGTTATCCGGGGAGTGATCCACCGATGGATTCTTGGATTAGTCACCCGTCCGGGGTGGATACCAAGTAAATCTTCCGTGTTAGCATTGGTTAGTGTTTTTCTTATTGTTTTATTGTATATTCTGCTGTGCAACTAATCGTGTACGAAGAAAGCGGTTCGAAAATTTCTATTCACCCCCCCTCTAGCAAACACAGTCGATCTATCAGTTGGTATTAGAGCGAAGGACCGCTCTTGATCGGACTAACCGCCGAGGGAGCACACGCTGGAGGAAGAAATCATGGAAGACAAATTCGGGGACGATATCTACACTCCGCCGGCCTACGACCATGAGAATTTCGGATATTGGAAAGCGAGAATGGAGGCATGGTTCGGAATGGAGTGGGACCTTCGGATCGCGATTGAAGAGCCCTTTGAGATTCCAAAGGATAAGCACGGGAAGAGGCTTAGACCTAGGTATTGGAATCAAGAGCAACAAAAACAATCCAAGGCGAATAAGAAGGTAATTAAAATATTGATTGATATTGTGCCTAACAAAGTTTTGAGTTGTGTAGGAGCATACCAAAATGCATGGGAACTGTGGAGCAAATTGAAAGAATATCATGAAAGTCCTACACAAGTTCAAGAGCCCAAGGAGAAAAGTCAAATGAGTCAAGAAGAAGAAGAAGAAAAGGAAGTGTCAACTTCTTCAAGTGAAGAGGAGAAAATTGAGTCATCTACATTTTCAAGTAAGGGAGAGAGTGAAAGATCATCAACCTCCTCAAGAGAGGAAGAGGAAGAGGTCTCCATCTCAAAGATTGAGGGGGAGGAGAGACCCTCAACCGTATCGGATCAAGAGGAGGCATCTACATCATCAAAAGTTAAAGAAGAAGTTTCAACCTCCACCAAAGCCAAATCAAAAGAACATATCACATGCTTTGGTTGCAACGAAAAGGGGCACTACAAGGACAAGTGCCCAAAAGGTAAAAAGGAGGTAAAATCTACACTCATTTCAAGTTCTTTTAAATCTAACATGAAGTGTAGGATTGGAGAAACCAAAGAGAAGAAGAGGAGGATTCGATGCTTCACGTGTGGTGAGCTAGGGCACTACCATACCAAGTGTCCAAGGAAGAAAGAGCTCAAGAAAATAGGACACTTGAGGAGATGGGAGAAAGAAGAAAGGAGGAAGCGAAGCTGACAACAAGGGGGAACTTCAAGGGTAAGGGAGGTAATTCCTAACCCTAGGTTAAAATGTAATTCAATTTCAAGTTCCTCATTGCATATTAAAAATAATGTCAATCATCCCTCCATGCATGCTAGTTTTAATGAAAAATGCTTAATGATGCATAATTTTGGGTTTAAGTATAATGATAGGAATAGGGTCAACAAGGTAGATTATAACCCTAGGAAGGTCATGCATCATGAACAATCAAAGACCTATAGACCTAAGAACCAAGGCATTAAACCCAAGAAGGGGAGAAATATGCCTAGAGAAATGGGTAGGTCTAGGAATATACAAAGTAGACATATGGATTCTAGGTTTAGGAACCTAGAAAGGGAAAATCAAGCTTTAAGGGAAAAGCTTGATAGGTTAGAGAAGACCCTAGAAAGATTCATGGTTGGATCTAAGGGCTTAGACATGGTATTGGGTAGTATAAAACCCAATTATGATAGATCGGGCTTGGGTTATCGATCTAGAGTCTCCAAGGCCAACAAAAAGAAATATGCTGAGAAGACATATGATCATGGCAAGAAGGAGAAGATGAAGGATGGCAAGGGGGTTCCATTCAAAGGGAAAGAAAAGGACTTAACCAAGGACAAGGTGTCTAAGGTTAAGAGGGTTGAGTTTGTAGGCCAAGAGTCACCGGAGGTACACCGGTGTTCCCTAGTTGTGGTTGAGTCACTAAGGGTGGTGGCTAGGGCTAAGAGCTCAAGGGGGAGCTCTAGGAGCCTTTGGGATATATGGTGAATGGACCTTGGGAGAGGGGGTGCTCCTAGATGTCTAGATGGATCATGAAGTATGCCAAAAGAATTGGAGACGGACTTGAGTCTCAATTCTTGGGTTTTGGCACGGTGTTTTTGGGTTTTATGCTTGAAAATATGACTTTGGGATCATATAGCATGAAGATTGGTTTTTGATGTATAATTGCCATGTAAATCAATGCTAGGGATGCATTGTGGATTGACATGGGCAAAGACATCAAGGGGAAACCAAAACTAGAACTTTAGGGCAAGATTTGATTGAAGTTTTTAGCTAGTTTTGGATTTTGTGTCAAACTTGGGAATGGTGATAGATACATTTTGAAATGTATTTTTCCCAAGTAGGTATGGGTACCACAAATGTCTCCACAAAATTTAGAAATTTTTGGAGATTTGTGGAATTTCTGGCGCATTTCTGAATTTCGTCAGAAAGGCTAAAATTCTGATTTTCAAAGTATCAGTCGACTGCCCTGGGGGGCAGTCGACTGGTCAGGGTTGATTTTTGTATCAGTAGCTGGGTATGTGTCCAAATGATGCAAAACAAGTGTATGGAGGGCTAGTACACATTGTTTATGGTCATTGGGGATTAAAAGAACCGATAATTGGGATATTGTTGGGTTCTTTTTGATGTTAGGCAAAGGGGGAGAAGTGTTGGGTTTAAGTTAGGAAACCAAACACATCTTTGCTAGAAATCCTAGGTTTAGGGGGAGCTAAGATTAAGGGGGAGCATGGTTGCTCCATTCTTGGCGTAAGGGAAACCTTGGAGAGGTTCTTAAAAAGCCTTTGTAAGTCCAATGTAGGGGAGCTTGGGAGAAGCTTTAAAAATCCCAGTTTTGGTGAAAAATCCTAACTTGGAGGGTTAGGTGTGAAAAGTCCTAACTTGGAGGGTTAGGTGTTGGATGCCTTGGGATATGATCCATTTTTGCATTACATATGCATTATTTTTACTATTGACTACTATTTTGCTTTCCCTAACTTAAAAGTATTGCCTAACATCAAAAAGGGAGAGATTGTTGAGGCAATCTGTGGTCCGAAGTGACCAAATATTTTGATGTTTGGGCAAAGGGTTTAAGTTAGGAAAAACTTGGAGGGTTAGGTGTGGGATGCCTTGGGATAGGATCCATTTTTGCATTACATATGCATTGTTTTTACTATTGACTACTATTTTGCTTTCCCTAACTTAAATGTATTGTCAAACATCAAAAATGGGGAGATTGTTGAGGCAATCTGTGGTCCGGAGTGACCAAGTGTTTTGATGTTTGGGAAAAGGGTTTAAGTTAGGTTTCCCTTGTGTTCTCATATGTGTATGTTGAGTGTGCAGATTGTACAGGTTTACACATATGGACTTGACTGGACGACCTCGGTACGGTGAAGGGTGGCATGGAGACAAGCTGGAGGCTTGTGTGCACCCGAGGGACCTTGGAGAGCAGGGACGATGTGTTGATGGGCACGGACTTCGAGGCATGCGTGAAGGATGGCATGGAGGCAAGCTGGAGGCTTGTGTGCATCCGAGGGACGGAAGCCGAAGATAAAGAGGGCGCGAAGGCAATAGTTGAGACTGTGGATGAGAAGTCAGTCGAGTCATGAGGGTATGAGTGTTGTGTGATTGTACTCGGGAAAGTCCTAGGGTTTGAGTGCGGTGTGAAATGTACTCAGGAAGGGTAACCTTAGGTGGGTGAGTAGACCAGTTGACTGGCCTGAGGGCAGTCGACTGATGGAATACACAGAAGGGTTCTGGCCAAGGACCAATCGACTGCTCTGGGGGCAGTCGACTGATAGGTGGCTGTTGAGTTGGCTGAGAATTCGAACGTTGGAGTGCAACGGTCGAATTTCAGTGGCACCAGTCGACTGCTCCCAGGGCAGTCGACTGGTAGCAAGGGTTTCAGTCCGAGTCCTATTTAAAGAGGACTTCGTGGTGGCTGAGATTCTTGACGAATCTTGTCTTGGTTAAAGGCAAGATAGTAGTCTTTGTGCTCAGTGCTTTGTTTGAGGTTGTGGCGAAGTTTCTCCACCCACAAGGAGCGACGAGGGCTAGCTGGAGGTTATCCGGGGAGTGATCCATCGATGGATTCTTGGATTAGTCACCCGTCCGGGGTGGATACCAAGTAAATCTTCCGTGTTAACATTGGTTAGTGTTTTTCTTATTGTTTTATTGTATATTCCGCTGTGCAACTAACCGTGTAGGACGAAAGGAGTTCGAAAATTGCTATTCACCCCCCCCCTCTAGCAAACACAGTCGATCTATCATTACGGATGCCCGAGGTATGTAGGCTTGGTCTGGGTGCTGCGGATGCCCAAGAAACTCTACTACCTCGCGGTGCTGCGGATGCCGGAGATATGTAGGCTTGGTTTGGGTGCTGCGGATGCCGACCAAGAATCAAAAACCCTACTACCTCGAGGTGCTACGGATGCCCGAGGTATTTAGGCTTGGTCTGGGTGCTGCGGATGCCCAACCAAAAATCAAAAACCCTACTACCTCGCGGTGCTGAGGATGCCCAAGATATGTAGGCTTGGTCTGGGTGCTCCGGATGCCCGACCAAAAATCAAAAACCCTACTACCTCGCGGTGCTGCAGATGCCAGATGTATGTAGGCTTAGTCTAGGTGTTGTGGATGCCCGACCAAGAATAAAAAATTCTACTACCTCGCGGTGCTGCGGATGCTCGAGGTTAGTGGGCTTGGTTTGGGTGCTGTGGATTCCCGACCAAGATCTCAAACCCTACTACCTCGCGGTGCTGCAGATGCCCGAGGTAAGTAGGCTTGACCTAGGTAGTGCCCTCCAGGGTGCCTCACTTCAAAACAAGGCGCTTTACTTTAGAATTAGGGCTCCCTCCAGGGCACCTTAGTTGCCTTTTTCTGCAGCTTTAATTCTAGACACCTGAGGCGCCCTCAATCACATGTGAGGCATCTCGAGTCATCAAGAACAACCTCTAAGTTAATCTTTTTCGCTCCCACTCGCTTGAGTGATGCAGTCATCCGGAATTGAGCTCACCTGAATCTAACTCCGACCTTCTTCTCGAATGAGCTTCCTCCAGGACTTCTCGTCCCTCAGACATCGCACACATCCTTCTTGTTTGTGGGTGTACTTTTCCATAGCTTCTCATCCCTCGGATACAATGAGCCTATCGACTCCTTTCTCGTGTCATCCTTCTCGCTCTCCCCATCTTTTGCTTGACTTCTTGTGCTCCTAAGCTTCTGCACACTTAGACAAACACAATAGAACCTAACTTGACTCGGTTGACCACTTCAAAATCTAACCCGAGGGTACTTACACTCCTGACTTATTCTCTATACTTAGTCTATGGTTGCAGGTTCAAGGTGATTGTTACAACAGTCATAGTCACTCGATGCTCATGCGGGTGTTGCTGCCAAGTTTTCACTATTACAAGAATAATTCCAACCTCCGAGCTGGAAAGGATAAACTTTAACTTATATGATCCCTATGATTCCTAGCCATCCCCCTTCTATCATTAGGTTGAGAAGGTCATTCTTATTACTAGTTGTAAGATCGAACACCTCTCCTAAGTTAGATACAATGATTTATTACTAGTCTCGGGATCGAGCATCTTTCCCCAATTAGATACAAAGGTTATTTTTATTACTGGTCGGGGGATCGAGCACCTCTCCTCGATGATATACAAAGGTCATTCTTATTACTAACCATGGGATCGAGTACCTCTTCTCGGTCAAATACAGAGGTCATTCTTATTGCTAATCATGGGATCGAGCACCTCTCCCCAATTATATACAAAGGACATTCTTATTATTGACCATGATATCGAGTACCTCTTCTCAGCCAAATATAGCGGTCATTCTTATTGCTAACCATGAGATCGAGCACCTCTCCTCAATCGAATATAGAGGTCATTCTTATTACTGGTTGCGGGGTCGAACACCTCTTCTCGGTCAAATACAAAGGTCATTCTTATTACTAATCACGGGATCAAGCACCTCTCCTCAATCAGATATAGAGGTCATTCTTACTACTGGCTGCGAGATCGAGCACATCTCCCCGATCAAATACAAAGGTCACTCTTATTACTGGCAACGAGATCGAGCACCTCTCCACGGTCTAGATATAAAGGCCATTCTTATTAATGGTTGTTGGGTTTGAACACCTCTCCCTAGTTCAGATACAAAGAACGGTCCCATGCCTAACTGTGAGGCCAAACCTTTCACTTTAATCTAAATGTGAAAGTTGCCCTCATTTCAAGATACGAACATTTCGGTCCCGATTGGGTCTATAGGGGCACCATTTAAAGGATATTAGTGGCAGGTTTCTTTTATCATTGGAAGCACCCAGGGGCAATCCACACGACTAGATTTAAAGGCATCTAATATACTCTAACTAAATCTCCTCCTAGACTTTATAATTTATTGAATTTCATTCGATTTCACTCTTCACTCTGACTTGGAAGAGGGGCATATGATGCCGCTTGGGTAAACCCTCCCCTGCTAAAGGTACTATCCAATAAAGCCCTAGTGGTCTTCGACCTGATGGGCACATCACTAGCCTGCTATTAAAGAGCTCAATTGAGTCAGCTTCTCACCCTCTTTAACGTAGAGTTAGTATCAACCAGTAGTCTTTTGGAAAAAAACGATACCAGATTAACAACCAAACAAGACAGACGGTACAAAATAACGACTGTCGCCATTCATGAGGAGACTCACTCGTGTGGTTGGTCAATGGGTGATACCTTAAGCGTGCAATTGTCTAGGAAGCTCCGCTCAGGTGGGTGTGGTAGCCTTTGTGGCTCTCATTTAGCTAAGGCAATATATAAGCTTTCACTCAGATAAGTAAAAGTATAATTTTCTAGATACCTACAAAAGACTATTTCTTTCTATCTTCCTCTCTCGAAATGTTTACGCTGCTACTTTATGCCTCATTGATTTATCCATCAGAGGAGATGCGCCAACAACCAGGGGCGTAGTTGATCAGAGTGCTTGATCAACCCTAACCCTAGCTCAGATTGCTTCAGATGGTCCCGGATGGCTCAGATCTAGCCGCTTTTGAATCGGACGACCCAGATTTAATCATAATCTTGATAATTCGATCCGGGTCACTTCCGACTCAAGTTCGACCCAATATGCCCTAGATCCATGAACCTTTCATGCCTACAAAAATAGATCAAGAATTTAGTGGCCAAATAATCCAAATATGTGTAAATTTGTAATTAAATCCAAAATAAGAGTAAGTTCTAAAACCTAGGGCAATTTCACAATTAAACAATAAAAACATAGGTCAAACATGAATTTTAGCAATTAAAATAATCAATAAAATGGTACTTATCAGTAGTCAGACTTTCAAATTACATGGGGCTACTATGAATGATATAAAAATTTAATTAATTCAAAAATATAAATAACATAAAAAGTATGTGAATATTAACTTGTAGAAGACATAAAATAAAAATATTCAATATTCAATACATCCAAAATCATCGAAAAATATTATTGAAGTTGTGCTCTTCGGTTCTTCTTAGAATCAAACTCATTAATGATTATATCGTTATCGATATTTTCAACCAACTCCCGTTCAACGTAGATGACCATAGAATCTGTTAAAAACTCTTCTTCCATCTTATTACGAAGAGTTGTTTTAACAAGTTTCATAGCTGAAAATGCTCGTTCCGTTGTTGTTGTAGAGACGGGAAGAGTTAAAACAAGACGAATCAACCTGTCAATTAAACAAATATATTAATCAAATGGTATAGTTATAATATATAAACTATAACAAATAAGAAAAAATTACCTGTCAATCAAATGGTAGGTTTCTGATTTATTTGTTTCAACTAATCTTCAACATAATTCAGAAATAGTTGATAAATTCTGAAATCTTTCATGACCAACAATATCAACCTTATAGTGATCTAATTGCATTCTCAAGTGATGCAAATCTTGTTCGTCGAAATCAAGAGGATAGAATTTATCAGCAAGTCGATAGATGTGATCAACAGTAAGAAGTTTAAAATTTTCTTTAGGTTCCAAAGCACAACTAAGCTTAAGAAGTTCGACTGCCTCATCTTTGAATCTACTATTAAGCTCTTCAATTTGAAAATCTATTGCAGCAACAAATACATCAAATTGATAATGGTGCTCAACTGTGATTGAATCATTTTGTTGACAAGAACGGCCTGTAGCAGATTTATAACGAGCTTCCATATCAGGTATCTCAATATCATACTTAGCACAAACTTCTTTCACATAACTAAGTAGAATAACAAAACTTTCTCTCAAAGTATGAAGTAAAGTTTTAGTAGTTGAAACAGAGTCCATTGCATTTAAAATGTCTAGAAATTTCTCTTGCAATGCCTGACAAAGCAGATTTGTTAACCCCATTATCTTTTGCATCAAGTGTAATATGAATATGAAATCAAAAGACTTCATCGCAATCAACAAACCACTAGCTTCACCGCGGATGGAGTTAGAAGATGACCCATCATGCACTATGTTTTCTAACACAGTAATCACAGAGCTATACATATCAATCATGTTACAAATTGAGTCAAAATTAGAACTCCACCGAGTTTTTCCAGGTCGTAATAAATTTCCAATTTGATTGCATCCTCTACCAGTATCACGTTCACCAATAGCTATCATATGTGCAACTTTAACTTTTTGAGTAGAAAGTAACTCAGCTTGGCGTTTAGGAGATGCGTTAAAGATATTACAAATGGAATTCAATTTTGAAAAAAATAACCAAATGGATACCTCTTTTTCAGCAGTTGCAGTTAATGCTAGTTGAAGTCGATGAGCGAAACAATGTACATAATACACACATGAACAATCTTTCAAGAAAAGAGCTTGTAATCTATTCCAACAACCACATATATTGCTAGCACATCATATCCTTGTCCTCGTATATTGTGGATATGCAAGTCATAACGACCAAGAGCATCATATATTTCTTTCTTAAGTGTTACAACAGTTGTATTAGTCACATGAACGATGGCAAAGAACCGCTCTCGTAAAAAACCCATCAATATCCATAAATCTTAATACGATAGCCATCTGCTCCTTGTTAGATATATCTCTTGCTTCATCAACTAAAATATAAAATTTTGCATCCCCAATTTCTTTACGAATCTTGGTTCTCACTTGATTAGCAAGAATATTCAAGATATCTTTCTGAATATCTGGTGAAGTATACTTTGCATTTTTTGGAGCTTTCTCTAAGACGATATCCCCAATATTCTCATTTATTTTCCCCATAAATTTTATCATCTCTATAAAATTGCCGCGATTATTAGACGATGGAGATTCATCATGCCCTCTAAATGCGCATGCTTGCAAAGTGAGCCATCTAATACTTTCAATAGTTGTTGTAAGCCTCAATCTGTTCTTCTGTTTTTCATCTGAAGATTGTGCATTCATCACTTTGTCAATATGACGAGGTATATTCATCAAATTGTCAAGATATTCCACAACATTATTATGTGGTGAAGTATTGCATCCTATATGCATAAAAAATGCGCATCTATCACCATCATTAACTCGCTTCCAATATTTGAATCCATCCGTTGTAAATGCAGGATTGCGAGGAGGATGCTTATGATCAAACAAGAAGCATGGAAAACAAAATGCAACATCTTTCGAAGGAGAGTATTCTAACCAAGAAAATTTCTTAAACCAATGACTTTGGAATCGTCGATTTTGACTTCCGAATTTGGTCGGTGGATACTCATTCTGAATAGGTTGATATGGCCCCATCTTAATATAAGGTCGTCTAATTTCATCCTTTTGATTAACAAGATATTTCCATATTGGAGTGCATAATGTCGGATCAGGTTCAAGAAAACTAACATCAATCTCCATTATAGGAGATCTGTTAGGTTGTTGATCACTAGAATTTGATATATCAATATTGGATGGGGAATGCTCTTGACTTGTCGATGTTTGATCTTTTGCTTTAAAAAAAATTTGATAGTTTTTCTTTTCTTCATTCATGAGTTTTCTATATTAAAATGAATAGATAAAAAATTATCATATCCAATAATAAAGAAATATTATTTATTGACTAATCTAATATAATATGATGCATATGAGATCATACTTCTTAATATTAAACAAACAATAAAGAAAGTAATCAATTATACTTGCAGAAAAAAGTAACCAATTAAAAAAAAAGTCATACTTGCAGAAAATTAGAAGCTGTGTAGAAATCAGAAGCTGTGCAGAAAATTGGTTCGAGGTAGAAGCTGTGAAAATTGCAGGCGGCGGCAGAAGCTGTGATTGAAAGGTGAAAGGTGATTGAAAGGCGGCGACAGCAGAAGCTGTGATTGAAAGCGGTAGAAAATTGAAAGGCGACAGAAGAGAAGGTTTTGGCAGGCGATAACAAAAGGAGGTGGGTAGGGTAACAGATACCAAGGAAAATTGGGCCCACTAAATTATATATATATATATATATATATATATATATATATATATATATATATATATATATATATATATATATATATATATATATATATATATATATATATATATATATATATATTGCTCTCCCGCGTGCGCGACCACGGCTGATCGGTCACAGTGACCGATCAGGCAGTTACCTGGTCGGTCGTGTACGTCGACGGGTTCACCGCTACCCTTAGGGTTCACCGCGCCGACGGGTTTACGACTACCCCTAGGGTTCATCGCACCCCCTAGGGTTATAGTTTTGTTCGGGGGTGGCAGTCGAAGGCCGCTGATAGACACGGAGCTGCGCACCGTGCGTGATCGATCAGGGAAGCCCCTGATCAGTCACGCGCCCCCGTCGCGCACGAGGTCCGCAGGAGAGCAGAACTGTGTGTGTGTGGAGCCCACCCTAGCCCAAGGGTGGCTCCGCCCCTGACGGTAACAAAAGGAGGTGGGTAGGATAACAAATACCAAGGAAAATTGTACCCACTATATATATATATATATATATATTTGGTTAATATGGGTGGAGTTGGAGCCGACCCTAGCCTAAGGGTCGCTCCGCCCCTACCAATAGCACCAACCTTCGATTGACGTTCTTTGGTCTCAATGTTCTCCGTTTCTCCGAAGATATCTTGTGATCATTCTAAAGATGAGGAAAGAAGGAAAGTGTCCGAGCAAGATGAAAAAACACCATCAACAATTTTTAGGATAATTATACTTTTTAATGAAAAATTAGAGTGGAACATTCTTTTAATATACCAATAACAAGTATTGGTAAAATTAAAAATAAAGTATTTATGTATTTCAAAATAATATTAAATTATCTCTTGTTCATAGAAATTTCTGATGTTTACTTGAACCAGAATGGAATAGCCACGGGACGAAACACGATATCGTTGAAATATTAGGAGGCGCCGACATGTTTGACCGATGATGGAGATTTTCTTCGTCTCCGTATCCTGGGTCCCACCCTCTACCTCCGCCGTTTTGGATTCTAACTGTGCGAAAAACATGCTTAGATCCTATTTTCCTTTTTGATTTGTTTTAAATAATCCAATAAGCTTTTACCAATGCAGTTACGGATCACTTGGATGACACCACGTGTCGCAACGATTATCACCGATTCTCTTATTACTTTTATCAATTTTGTCCGCATATTCTAATGGTGTTCTTTTTGGCTTTACTTCCTTAACTCATATCTCGCTGTCTTCTCATGTTCGATTAGTATTCCCTTTCTCGATCGGAGAGAGATTGGGTGCTCTATCTCGTTAAAGGTAGGATTTTTGTTGCATCTTTTGAGTTGATTCATCCGGCGGTGTCAAGCCGCATAAAATGGTCAAGGGTATCTTGGAGGATGCTCTGTGCTTTTTGGTCGAGTCGTGGGCGGGTGGAGTTATCGGGCGAGTTTGGTTGGAGGATGAAGGAACATTTTTTGTTTGGTGTTTGATAGTATTCGTTTCTTGTGTATTTCTTTGGTGTGCCTCGAACAATGGTTGGTGTGGCCAAAGTTTGGTTTTGTTTGCTTCTCTGTAACTTCTTACAGGTTTGATTTTTTTCTGCTTTGTTTTCTTCCTCGATTCATCATCGTCTGCCCTGACAAAGTTTTCTCTTTTCCCCCTTTTGTGTTTACATTTTAAATAGATTCTAAATTTGACATTCATGGAGCATTTCGTGATTATAGTGAAACGACTGGGAGATGCACATGGATCACCTTGACTTTGTTGCCTCGGTGCTTTTCTTCTTCTTATTTTTTTTCTTTGGGGAAAATTTGACTTCTGTTTCTCCCAACCATTTTGACCTGCCGAAGATAGTGCAGAAGAGGGTTTCTGATTCTTTCTGCTCCCTTCTCCCTTGACCTAAGCCATTTTGTGCTTGCCATTCACCCTAGGAAGAATTTGTTCTGTTCTTTACCAGTTTGTACTTCTCTCTGTAAGAGTCTTGGTTCATTACGTCTCTCTATGCATATCTATTTTCAGACATTATTTCATTAAAGCTGTTTTTTTTTTCCTTTCCTTCTTCTATTCTTTTTGCAAGCGAAGAATGTATAGATACTCTGCGGAAGAAAGGAGTCACCAGATATTATAGGTATTGAAGAGATGGAGTCAAGCAACCAAATGCAGCACAAAACAACTGTTGCAGTTGCTATCAGTAGGACACGAAACAGCAACTATGTATTAGAGTGGGCTTTGAAGAACTTCATGTCGGAGGATGGAATTGTGTTTAAACTTCTACATGTTGTGCCGGCAATTAAGATGGTTCCAACTCCAAGTGAGTCAAGAACTTACTCCTTTAGTCGGCCAAACAATCTTTGGTTTGTTAGTTTACTTTCTCTTTTAAATCACTTTTTCCAATCAATGCATTTTATTTTCACACAACAAAAATGAACAAGGAACACTAGATATCTTATAATATGGTTAAGTACCTAAGATATTATCCTAGTTTTTATTTGGAATGCTTATATGTTGCATGACTAAGCATTGATTCCTTATAAGACAGTTCAGGTAAGCCCTGATTTTCTACAGTTGATCTTGGCACGGGATAAATGTTGGGATAATTTGAAGCGTACACAGTGATAATGTTTGCCTCTCTGGAACCATGGGGCGGAAGGGGGTCGCTAAGGGGGGCACGGTGAAGCAGTCGGTGCATCCGAATGTTAAAATTTTACTATCATAAACTGTTTGGATTTTCTTGGAGCTAATTATCATATTGATTGTGGACATGTTGCATGTCTTGTCACATGACCCTAGACCATAACAAGAATCTGTAAGATCTATTTTATATAAACGAAACAAATAAAGAACAAAAATGAAACCATGTATATATAGTAAGACAAAGGGTCTTTCACAAATGGTTGTGGGCATCTACCACATGATATCCATATGGATACCTTAAGATCAACAGAATCTAACGTATTGTGGGAAAATAAACATCACATTGATATTATCTTTAAAAAACAAGGTTGCACAAAGCTATATACAAGTGGTATTCAGTTGAGCCACTGCATAATGGATGTAATATGCTGGGGCATATGTAGGTAATATTGAAAATATTTAAAAAACCTTGTGATCAAAATGATCAGAAGATGTATAATTACCTACACAATAAATAAATCCAATTCATACTTCCACATACGAAATACATGTCAATTACAAAAATCAATGTCAACCAACATTATAAAATAGATGATATATAAGTAATGTGAAGATAGTTTAATATCCATATTTATCACTTGCAAAATTAGTATTTTGGTTAACACTTACAAGTTATAAGTTACAGAATATGGTAACAGGATTTTAAATCTAATACAATCTAAGCCTACTTTAATGGACCAATTAAGATTTTTTTTCATCTACACATCTGGCAGCCATCTAACCCCTTCTAAATTCTCTCAGGTAGCCACATATATAGCCTAAACAAGCACTTTCCAAAATAAAGATAAAAGTATAACTATTATGTTAATATATATATGACTCAACACAATATCCTATAACTAAAAATACAGATCCTAGGTTTCCTTTTACATAAAGAGAGATGGAGGCAAAGAACTAGAGAAATCTTTCTTCACCTGGAACCAAAACTACTTCTATTCAATTTGGGTGGAAGAAGCACGGGTAATGGGTGATATGGGTAATGCCATTAAATTCCACTAAAGATAAAAAATTATTTTTTAATAAATCCATTTTTTATTTATGTTTTTTGATAAATAAATACAAAATTAATATAGCTGATCCCTCTTAGTGGATAATGGCTTGGTTGTTGTTGTTGTTATAAATTTTTAAATCTAAGTTTTCTTCCCTCTTTCATTCCCTTCAAGGGAACAATTAAAAGAAAAACTCTACTTTCTATTTGTCCTAGGAAGTTCAAATTGGGGCAACATTTTGCTAACCTTCATTTTTGGATCTTTAATACCCACTTTATTTTCCTATCTTTTTCCTTATCTCATAGAAAACATAGTATTGAATTGAGAGTAAACTTATAAAAAAATCACTAATAGACCTAATAGCTTAAACATACCCTCTCAAGCTAGAGTAAATACTATTTATCTCCAACTTATTATATAAACTAAAAAATGTCACCCATCAAGAAAAATATAATGTTAACTAAAACACAATAATTATGTAAATGAAAGTACAACAATAGTGCAATAGAGGTAAGGGTGATGATCTTCTCACACGACTCATTAAATTGAAAATATTGTAGATTTTAAAAATTACAACATATTACCAAATGGAATAAATGGAGTAGGATTTTTACCATGGATTGAGGTGTTAAGCTGTGATAGTTGCCACGCAACACACGTGAAACGCTTCGACACTAGAGAAGTGGATCGTTGACAGAAAAAAAAATGATTAACGAGATTTTTCCAACCTCGGGCGACCGGTCCGACCCCACGGAAGTTTCCCACTGACCGCCAGGGTAAATCGGGATCGTTGACAGAAAGAAGAAGAAATAGAGGGAGATAGAGAGAGAAGAGAGACAGAGGGAGAGAAAAATACCTTTGGGAAGTAGGTGCAAGAGTGGCTGATGGACATTAAGATGGATCAAAAGAGGAGAGGGGATGCGGGAGAAAGGGAAGGGATGAATGCAAGTAGAGTGAAAGGAATTAAATATACTACTATCCTAGTAATTCAATTGAACTAGTCTTTTATATATACAACAACAACAAAGCCTTTATCCCACTAAGAGGGATCGATTATATGGATCCTCCTAAATCATTGGGTTCAATCACCTACTATAACCTCATATTTATTTAAATGAATTTTATCCTATTTTATCGTTGCTTACTAAGTTTTCTTTGACTCATCTCTTTCTTTGTTAATGAGTATATTTATCATGATGTCACATCGCCTAATTGGAGTATTTATTGGCCATATAAGATGTTCATGTCATCTTAAATGCATCTTTCGAAATTTTCCATCAATAGTAGCAATCCTAACTTTGTCTTTAGTGTTCTTGTTCTAATCTATCCATCATCTTATGCCCGCACATTCACCTTAATATTTACATCTTTGTGACACATCTTTTGCTCATGCTCGCTTTATAGCCTAATATTCAACTTTATGTAACATAGCAGGTCTAACCACCGTTTTATAAAATTTTCTTTTACCTTTTAGAAATACCTTTCAATCATAAAGAATTTATGACACCCTTCTTTATTTCAACTAACCTACTTATATGTTATGTAAAATATCTCTATCAACCCCTCCATTTTTTTACAAAAATAATCTTAGATACTTAAAGTTCTTAGTTAAAAATAACTTATCATCCCCCATCTTAATAATTGCCTTGCTATGTCTAATATTACTTGATCTTACATACATTTAAATTTAATTTAATTTTAAATTAGTCAAAATAAATCCAAATTGAGGTCGTTAAACCTACTTAATCCTAATCACCATGTCTACTTGGTGGACTCTATGGAGCCTAAATCCACCTCCACTTGACTGTAAAACTTAAAGCAAGGAAAAAAATCTCGTGCCGTCTCGCCCGAAACACACGAAACTTACCGTTCCGACATGGGACCGGCACCAGCATAGGAGGCGCAACAATTTCGCGTGCGTCACCACGGCAACATAAGGAAGGAGGAAGGAGGAATCCAAGAGAAAGAGATGAAAACTTACCTGGAGGTTGGAGGCGGAGGCGCAGACGAAGGCGAGGCGATGGTGGCGTTGAGGCAGTGGCAGCGATGGCGGAGGCGGAGGCGAGGGTGAGGTGGTGGTAGCGATGGCGGCGTAGGCACGAGGGGGAGAAGCGGGGGCGCAGGTGCGAGGGAGAAGCGGCGGACCAGGAAGAAAGTTAGGTTTTAAGGAGGAAAAGTTAGATTTATAAAATCATAAATCATATATAAAATTTTTAATTTTTAATTTCTAATTAATTATTATATAAAATATAATTATATATTATATTAATTAAAAATAATTAATAAACTGTTAATTAATTAATATAATTATAATATATAATTTTTATTATTTTTATTTAAAATATAAAAAATAAAGTACAAAATAATATATAATTATATAATTTAAAATACTTTTAAAATCAAACGTTAAATCATTTTTATAAATTAAAAATAGATTAAGATTTTATAATAATATTTAAAAGAATTTTAAAAATTTATAAATAATTTTAAATTTTAATAAATAATTCTAAAAAAATTAATTGTTAAAAAAATAAAATATATATATAAATTTTTGAAATAAATTTAATTTTTATATGCAATATAAACTATATATATATATATATATATAAACTAAATTATTTAATATATATTCTTTAGAATATTTATAAACTATATATATTATATAAATTAATAATTAATATAATTATTATATATAAATTTGATTAATTTATATAATTATTATAGATATTGTTTTATCTTAGAATCAAAATTGATTTGAGATTTGGAAGCATGAATATTATCATACTTAAATCTCTATTTTATATTATTAATACATATGTTTATTAAATGTTTTGAGAAAACTATATTGTAAATTACACTACATATAATACAATTAATTTTTAAATTATATATATATATCGAAACAGTATCGACATGATACGATACTGAAACTGTATCGTTCCGGTCTGGGACCGAAACTTCGGCACGGATCGAAATTTTAAACCTTAACTTAAAGTATGATTTACTTAACTCAATTAGTTATTTAAACAAGATTTTGAAACCATTTTAAATATAAAAATTAAATAGGATAAAATTTGATATCTAATATTGGCAGTGAAGGTTTGTGTTTTTTGTGTTTTAACTTTTGTGGCGTTGAAAGAAGTCTTGAGAGCAAACAATAAGAGGAACTAAGGTTCAACGAGACTATGTCGAACTTCTCTTCCTCCTTTGTGTTTTATTTGAGTCTTGGTTCAAGTGTCAAGGAACAACTAGGGTTTGGCATGGCACTGTAAAAAAGAAAATTTATTTGATTTAAGAAAATAATTTATTTATTTATCTTTACTTTAATTTATTTTATTAGAATATCATTGAAAATTCATGATTGTAATAGGTTGCAATATTATTTTCTTTAAAACTATCTATCTAGCATACAAAATTTTAAAATTTGAATTTGATTTTTTCAAAAAAAAAATATTGAATTCAAAATTTTCAAATTTGATTGAGAATTTTAGTCGAGTTTTATACTTTTCATTTTTTTATAAAATTTAATAAATATAATTATAAAATTCAAAATCTAATTTAAGTTTACACAATGATATTTTATTCCAAAATTTGAAAAATCTTCAAAGAAACAAACCAAATTAAATTAAACAACAAAATTTTAAATTATTCCGCTGGGTTTGATTTTATCAAATAAAAATACAAGAAATAAATTATTTAATATATTTTACCTTCTTATTTTCAGAGTAGTTATGACAATCAAACACTGATTCCATTTTCTTTTCTCACTCTAAATATGTTTCTGGATCAACTTTTTCCCAAAGGAATCTTCATCTTGATGTTTCCTAAGTTTCTATCAACATAATCATTCATTCTTCCTCTTTGACTACTAATTTTAGCATGTCCAGATCTGCCACTAGAAGCTCTATTATCAATGTCCTCAAAAACAACATCTTCATCATCATTGTCGTTAGGATTATGTTGCCTAGCCCTTTTGTGTGGGAACTCCACTAACTCGGCTCCTATGCAATCTAGTAATTACAACATCTTGTCTCTCCAATCTATCTAAGATCTGACTAAATCTGATTTGCATGCGCTCCAAGTGTTGTCTCAAGGCACGTTATTCAAGTGATTCTCTAGGTCATGCTTCCTCTCCACTGGTTGCCGTTAAAGTAATCTGTTGTCACTCAATCACTCAACTCACTAAGGTTAACTTTTTAAAGAACTTGGAATTGAGGCAATTCCCTATAAGCGTTCATAGACTAATTGAAAATTTTCAAGGGCAAAGAATAATGATTAGGATAAAGGATAGGAATTGAAAGCAAAATGCAACTTAGCAAAATTGATAAACTTGAATTGAGTGATGAAAAGAAATTTGCTTGAATTGAATCTAGGCAAAATTTATGAGAATGCAGAATTGAAAGATAAAGATAGAAGTGCTGAAAGGAAATTTGCCAGAATTTAATCTCAGGTGCCAGAATTGAATCTAGGCTAAACATAAAGGAAATGCAGAATTGAAAGTTAGATACTTGAAATAATTGTTGAAGGGAAATGCAGAATTGAAAGATAAAGAGACATTCTGAATGAAAATTTACTAGAATTGATTCAAAAAAATGTGAAATTGAAAGATAATGAGCTGTAGAAGAAAATGTTTTACTCTCTTTTGTTTCTTCACTTTTTTTTTTTTAAATTTCGGCTTCCCATTCTATTTTTTTCCTTTTTTTTTGTTTTTGATAGCAACAAGGCAAATAAAACTAGCTAAGATTGGAATAATGACAATAGTATCAAAAGATGAAGAAAATAGATAAAGATTCAAGAAAAAGATAACCAAATCGATTTAGAAAGACTAAAGCTCTGATACCAACTGATGTGAACCTGAAGAGAAGATATCTCAAGAACCCACAACAAATTGACGAAAGAAAGAAGGAAAGTCTAAATCGATAAGATGGATGAAAAGAACCTTGACCCAATGCTTAGGAAAGTAGGCACCTTGGTATAGGAGATGGAAGACACCACAACCTTGGGATTGAGCTTGATAAGTCTTTGAACGACACAAGGAGATGCCTTGATAAGTTCTTGTTCAATTAAGAACCGACAAGTGAGAGCCTCACCATGCTTTAGATTGAAATATGCTAAAAGATACATGTGTGGCCGCCACCCTCTTTATTTATAGCTATAGGGTGACTTAAAAACCCTAAAATGCCAAAAGGAAGCCTATTTATTAAAGGCCTATGTAGACTACTTAAGCTATTTTGTGCTTACGACACCATTACAACCAACTAAAAATAGAAATCGAGCCTACATATCAACCATATCCCTACTACATTGACATGTGACTTAAGTGACTAATTAAGCCCATCTAAGGCTTGAATTAGGTTGACTAAGCCGCATAACTTGCTCATGTCAAACCTTCTTCAATTGTAGCTTTGATTTTCACATCTTCAATTAGCACATTAATTGCTTCCTTCGTCTTTTTAGCCTTAGCCCTTGTAATTGGGCTTCCATTCATGCATAATGGATCATCATTAATATCTAGAGTGGGTTGCTCCTTTTATTCTATAGCCTTGGCTTGTCCTATATCGTTAGTTTGTTGGGCAATTTATTCTCTTTCTTCGACTCCATCACGTTTCTTTCGGGGAACAATCTAGTATTATCACAATAGTTTGATAGATCTATTCATTGAATATTTGTCTGAACGTCTATGCTGGCTGATAATCTAACGCGCAATCATCACCCTTTTTCATTTGGACTTGGGAGGAAAAATTAACGATGGAGGAAAAAAATTAATGGATGAAGGGAGGAAAAAAATTAAGAGAGGGAAACGAATTGGACTTAATTGTGTAAAAAAAAGATTGAAATGAAAAAAATAAAAAAAGTGATCTCTCTCACATAGTCCACTGCGAGGTTGTGGTGGTTGTTGTGACTCATAGAGACTGTTGTGACTCACGGAGACACTGAGTGGTTACAGTGGCCTTGCAGCTCTTATTCCGTGCCCGTGCCGGTAGGTAGGCGGAAGGGTAAATTTAGCTCGTGCTGACTGGTACAGTTTAACATTTTATACCACGGTTAAAACAACATAGTATATGTTTTTTTAGTAATTTAAGAGAATAGAGGAGTCTTGAACTTTTGTGAGTAATAGATTATCTGATCTAATTTAAAAAATATGGGAAGTCTTTGTTATCAAAGATGTCCAACATTGCCAATTTGATTGTTTATGAAAAATATGAGATCAGTGTTTTAAGGAAAATCAGAAAATTTTTCTATAGAATGCTGTTCGTTACTTTTCTAAACAAAATCTTACCAATATAATGTGGAAGAATATGTCAGAAATATGTCAATGCAATAGTATCAGGACCTACTTGATAAACATGACAAACTTTCATAATTTTAGTAAATTTCATATGCCCTTATAAGATTGATTCTCTTAAACAATATGAGAAGATGTTAATCACTTTACTCACACATGCAAGATGTTAGGAAAGGTGACACTTTTTTGCTGTATGAATTGCAGGATATACTTGTGTATACATGCTAGTAGTCAAACTGAGTAATGCTTCCTTAACTTCAATGCCTATACATGTAAGTCTGAGTCAAAGACTTAATTGATCTGATACCACCTTAGCCTCAACTGAGTGTCTTGGCACTCAAACCTAACTCTTGCTCTCATGCCACTTTTAATGTCCAACTGCTAACCAACAATTCCAAATGCCCGAACTGCACAATACTGTGAATTGATATGGAGTAACAATAACATAGAGTCTCATGTCTCTATGTGTAGTAGGATGCTTGAGAGACTAGAATTATAGAAACTTGGCACTCATATAAACGTGGATATCAATCTGTATTATACTATGATGATACATTTCTTTGAGCAAAAAGGTACTACTGGCTCCCTTTATGTCTAAGACGATGATAACAACAACAACCAAAGTTTATCCCACTTAGTGGGGTTGTTTTTATAGATCTTCCTATGCGCCATTGGGCATTTGGGTTCAATCCCCTACTATATCTCTAAGATTTTTTCCTTTGTGTAAGATAACAATCCTAATTCAAGTAGGACGCTAAGATAGAAAAATCCTAATTTTTAAAATTTTCTTGAGGAACTCAATGGAGTTATCATGGAAGCTAAGGTTGAACCTTCTATTGGTACAATAAAAACTAATCTAAAATGATACTTGGCCGATAGAAAATCTCTTTATTGGACATTTTATAAGCTTAAAAACTCATGTAAAAAAACCTACAACTCAAATTCATAGGTCATTATGAAATGGAATGACGAGCAATTATATTTAGTACGTCTTTGCATTAATTATATTTCTTTTTAATGAGGAGCAATTACTATTTAAGTTTCCATTAATATGATCAATATTGAGCTTAACATCTCAGCAGTGTGTATGTCAAACCTTAAGTCACACCAGCAACTAATCTATTACTTGCCTGCCTTATTGCAGTGGGGAATCGCCTCCCTATTGATCAAGTGCGAGATGATGTTGTTGCTGCATATAGAAAAGAAGAAGAATGGAGAACGCAAGATATGCTTCGGCCCTACAAGAAAATGTGCACTGAAAAGAAGGTGAAATATATTGCATTAATGGAGCTATTACATTGTTGGGTTCTTATAATTATATAATTTACATAGAAATAAATGGTTGTATATGATCCATGTAGCCCATCCCAAATGTTTGGAATCAGATTATTGTTGTTATTACATCCTTTAAAGTTGCCGAAGTGCATAATTAATTTAATTAATCTATATTACATATATCTGTATAGAAACTTTCACAGCTAGTACATGTGCATTTTGTTTGATAAGACTATTTACCCTATTCTTAGCCTTGACAACTAATGCTTACCACTATAATTTTAGCTACCTGGACATTCATTTTTTTAAGCTAAAATCATTTGCCTTTTCTTTTATTATTTTAAAGGAACAATGTAAATTAAATATTTATCATAAAATTATTTTTTATGATAAAGTGAAAATCAATCTGTGTATATTTAATCCTTTTGAAAAATATTGATTTGGGACAATGTTGCTATGCCTAGGCGCAACGCATAGCCGGGCATGCCATTTTGTAGTGATCCAAGTGTACGCGCTTGTGCGCCCCTTTGAGAGGTGATAATCACGCGTTAGGTGCGATTTTGCTTGCCTGATTGAAGCCCAACCCTCATGGCGGTCGCGGAGCCGTGGCGCGACCCCTTCGGCCACGACAAAGTCTTCGCATGAGCCCCACGACCACGGCGAACATGTTGTTCGATCCCCGCGGCCTCGGTAGATGTGTCGCACGAGCTTCGCTGTGGCGGCGGACTTGTCGTGTGAGCCCCCATGACAGTGGTGGAGCCTTTGTGCGAGCCCAGTGGTCGCGGCGGAGGTTTTGCATGAGCATTGCGGCTGCAACGGAGGAGCAGTCGCAAGCGGCGTGTAACAGGAAGTACAAAATAAAATTTAAGTAAATAATTTCAATCAACTCCTAACTATGATAGTAGGGAATAATTTAAATAGGTTTAATTAAATCCTAATAAAATTATTTCATTAATTATATATATATATATAATTAATTTAAAATTATCACATGCTTTTACTTGACATATTTCTTTGCATGATTTTATTAGTGAAATATTTTGATAGAAATTTCTTATATATGTTTGAATTGTAAAAATTATATCAAAAGCGTCTTACTTCAGGAAGGCATGCGCTTCACTTTGCGCCTAGCTCCTTAGGCCCCACAACACCGATGTGCTTTTGGGCATCTCATGCTTAAATAACTATGGTCTAACTATGAAGGATGGTAAAAGGAATTCAAATATAAAGGTTGGTAAACCCTAAAATATAAATGAAGGTTGTCTAGCTACGAAGGATGGTAAAAGGAATTGAGCTATCATGACAGTAAAATAAAGGGGGATAATTGGCATGAAGGTCAAGCAACAAGGAAAAGCTTAAAGAGCAAAACAATTTGAAAAATATTCAATTTTGGTTTTAGAAAATGAGCAAAACAAAAAACAAAATCCTAAACCCTTTAACCTTAACCCAAAACGGAATTTAACGCTTTGATAGCGTGTTAAAATTTAGAAATTGTATTAACTCAAAATTTGTCAAATATATGGAATCCTAATCCTTAGAGATGATACAACTTATTATTAATAAAATAACAAACTTTTTTAATAAAAGCTTAAAGAGTATGATAGTCTTTTTCTAAAAAAAGTTATCTAAAAGAATTAAACATTTTTATGGAAACTAGCTACACAATTATATCGCATAATTTATGGAATATTTTTAACCTATATAGACTTTTGGAGTTTGTATCTATAGGTTATCGATTTGGAGGGGACAAGAATCAACTATTAGAATAGATAAGTGTGTAGCCGCTGCCAACTGGTGTCATCCTTGAGGCTCATGCCTTATGCTGATCACCTTTGTTTTCTTCAAATCTTGAATGGAAATCAGTAGTGAAGATATTGAGAAATTTAGTGATTTATCAGTTTGCGCACAAATTGTAATTGAAAAAAATTATGTATACAAAAGACAGAAGAGACAGATAAAGATGGAATAGGATTGACCTGATCGACACCCTTCAAATATAATGAGTAAACCACTTGCTGAAGTGGCATTATAGGATGCGATGCAGTGTAAGACTAGATAAAAGGGAGATGTTAGTAGACATGCTCAGAGGCTTATGAATTTTAATTTTCGTTGCTTGATGCAGTGAACTGTGTCATATAAGCAGAAGAATCACCATCATGAACTAATAATGATACAAAGTGATTTAATACACTCTGAGAGGCCAACTATTAAGAAACTATAGATATTCTTCAGCTGAAATATCAATAGTAGAAGGTCTACTACCAAGAATACCATCCTTAGGAATTTTTTGGGTTTTTTCATTCTTAGCTACCGATTTGAGTTGTTGAAATTTATAATTGTATAAGTGAAATCTGCAGAAACTTGTAAATCTCTAAGAATCAGCTGATTGGATCACTAGAGCAACCAATTAAGACACCTTAGGATAAAAGATACCAATTGAAGCAGAAGAAAGCAACAGAACTGCGGAAGACATCAAACGATTTGAAAGGACAGAGTGCCAACTTCTCTGAAAAGGACTAAGGCTGCAGCTGGAAACAGGAATTCTGCAACGGAAACTGAAGGCAACTACTGAAAACAGAAGGCTACTGAAATTTTGAAAGATGCTGATCTTCTCAACAGTCATTTGCTGTGATCAGGTCAGATCAGATCAAGGCTTCTGATCAAAGCTGCTGTAATCTGGAATGAATGTCTGTAAATATAAATCTACAGACGAAGAAATCCATCACAAAAGGGATGGACGAAGTCCACTACAGCTGAAAACAATCAACAGAAATCTGGAGAAATCAAACCTGCTTCTTTCAAGACAGGGAAGCAATTCATGGAAGACCTTACTTGGTCCTGTCAAACGGGCCAACCCGTGGCGGGGCGGGCCGGTCCGCTAGAAACCCATCATATGGCGGGGCGGGGCGGGCCAATCCTCCATCCTGGCAGGTTGGGAAATCTTTAACCCAACGCAAGGTGGATTGCGGGTTAGTGGCAAAAGGCGAAACGCTGGCCCCTAGCGCCCCCGCCAGCCCGCCCCAGGACCAACACAGAGGAGGTAAATCACAGTGACTGAGAAGGCAAGAGGTTGGGGGGGAGAGACTTTGTTACACAGGGTGCAGGGATTTACGCCCCACGAGCCCCGTGGCTCGAACCCAAGACCTTTAGTGGCAATCTACCAATCCCTTACCATCTCAGCTATGCCCGTGGAGGCAAGGTGGATTGCGGGTTAGGCGGACCAACCCATGAGCTATCAAAAAAATAAAAAATATATAGAAAAAGTTAAAATTTTTAAGTTTGGGTTGCAGTTTAGACGGGTCAAGCCCATGAGTATGTTAAAAAATAAAAAATATATAGAAAAGTTGAAATTTTTAAGTTTGAGTTGTGGTTTAGGCGGGTCAAACCCACGAACCCATTACTTTTTTCCATTTTAATTTTAAATTTTGGAAAGCGAAAAAAATTCTCAACCTGCGGGCCAACCTGAGCTAGCCAAGGGTCGGCCCACGCGTACTTGCCTTAAAATGGGTTGATAAAATTTCAACACAACCTGCTTAAATTGTTTGGCGGGGCAGGCCAACCCGATGGGCGAGAGTTAAGAGACTAGTGTGGGATGCAATCTACTAGTCGAATAGTCGATTACGGTCGAAGAGGCAACAAACAGAATGTTGTGTTCAGTGGATGATTCGAGTGAGCAGTCGATAATAGTCAGCTCATGCAAAACAATCAAATGATTGTGGTCAGCAGTTGTCAAATTATAGCAGGAGGTTTCTAAGGATATAAAAGGCCTCAAAGGAGGCTTCAAGGTTGGCTAAATATAGTTGTTCATACCCTATTAAAAGCCTTGTTCTTTATGTTTATAGCCTTCTTGTTATCCCCTTTTAGTGCTTGATCATGTAAGAGGTTCCTTCATCTCCGGTAGTTGGCCAAGAGAAGAAAGTTAACTGCATTCTGGGAGTGATCCATTGATGGATCATAGGCCTTGGAGTAGGAGCCGAGGGATTGCCAAACCACACAAAGGTTCACATCTTAATCGGTTTGATTCTTGTTCTTGTTGTTTTTACTTGTTTATATATCTGTTGCATAACAAGTCTTGTAGGAATGAAGAAGTGTGATAGAACGATATTCACCACCTCCTCCTCTAGCGTATCTATCACATTCATGGTCCAATAATTTTTTTTTCTTTCTAAATTCCTTATTTTTTAAAAGGATAGTTGTTTGTAATCCAATATGGGGTCTGTTTGGCCCTTGAAATGATAAAATGAATAACTTCATTGAAACTGTCCACTTTTAATTGTTTGCCATTATCCAAGTGAAAATATATTACTTTAAGATGATTTTTTCTGCTAAACGTCTCCTTGTAACATTTAGTGATGGAGGGATGGATGGTTTTACCCACATGAGAAAAAAATGAGCAATTTCATATCATTTAAAGCTGTTCATTTTGGAAAGTTTCTCTATGAAAATTTCATAGACTAAATGCATGCATTATCCTTCATTCTTAGGTTCATAGTTCAAAATACGTTCTTGTAATTGTGTCGTCATTGGCGATTGAGGAATGATTACCTTTGGCCCCTAACATGAAAATTTTAGGTTGATCTCTAGATAGCTCCCCCTACCATTGTAGTATTGTAATCTTACATCATTGCAGTGTTATAATCTTACATTTATGTCCATATAGATTATATATTTACAGCTAGGTCCTCATGTATTTATAATTAAGTCCCTAACATATATACCATTGTCATCCATCCATAAACATATTATATTGTAGTATTTATACTGATATCAATTTAGTTTTAAGCTAAAGGCCATCATTACAATGACGGCATGTTTGCAAGTTCTGAATTTGAAACTGGTAAATGTTAAAGTTAAATTTGGAGTGTCAAATATTGACATCAACATCTTTATAAAGATACATACAAAATTTTTCTGGCCTTAGTTAATATTACTAACCTATTTCTATTTAAAATAATTTTGGACTTCCTACTCAGATTGAGGCTGAAGTTGTGGTTCTTGAAGGGGATGACACAGTTGAAGCAATAGTAAGAGATATCACAGAAAGTTCCATCAGCAGGCTTGTCATAGGTGCTTCCTCCAGATATCCATTGATTAGGTATTATGTTCCTTACATTTCTTATAATCAGGAAAGATAATTCTTTTAACTTGCATAACCAATAATCTAAGAAATTGAATTGAAATGTGAAATATGATATATCCTTCTTTAGTTGCAAATTACTTCAGGTTTAGGTGGCCAGACTAATGAGAGGTGGTTTCAACTTATTCTTTGGCTTTTAAAATTGGAAAAAAGTGAAAAAAGGTTTATGTAATATTTATGTAATATGTGGAGGATCAGCACAGTTAAATAGCTGACTAGAATTTTCAAAACCAAAATTGAGTATAGTTGAACATTTTTAAGTTGACAAACTGAACTGAAACTGATAATCTTCCAAATGGAACTGAACCCCTCATTTGGTTTGGTTTAATTGAAATAAAAAATATATTCTTAATTTTATTTACTAAATTTACATCCAATAATATATTTATTTTATCATCTTTAGCAATGTATGTATACATATTTACATAAATATGTACCTACAATGAATGTGTATATATTCCTCATTGGGTTGATTCAATTTTATGGGTTTTCCATTGTTTCATGTTAAACAAATCCATAATTGAAATCTTTTCTACCTTTTAAATTAAAATTAACTAATAAACTGATTGAATCCAAAAGCTTTTCTTCCATAGATCTACTCCTTTCTAGATCTCCTTTTTCCCTAGTAGTGTTTCTTCCAACAGTTGTCTTGTTCTTCTCAAGCTTGCAGTATTCATGTTCTTGCTTAGCATCTCACCTCATCCTTTTAGTTTCCCCCAGGACCCTAGTTGAGTGCTTTCCTTTTCTTTTGATTGTCATGTGTCGTTGTATGTGCCATTACAAAAACATAATTCATTTTTTCATTTTCAAAAACATTACTAACTTTGTCATATAACGCAGTCCTTTAGAGACTAACTTCTTATAAAATTATTATTTTTTAAATTATAATTATTTTTCTTATATACTCTTTTATTGACCACAAATGACATGGCCCATTTCTGACATAATTAATACGACTTGAATGAATTGTCACTTTACATTTAAATGCTAAAACAATGCTTAGAATTTGGAACTGTATTTGCTTTGTGTGATTCTCTTCATCAGGTACATTGTGGTTAGTGTGTCTAGTGAATCAAGGGTCGTCAAAGATTGAGGTTGAGGATCACATATTATAGTTGTTGTTGCATGACTCGCTTAGTCTCGTAGAGGAACTTGAAAGGGTAGTGAAAGACCACTTGGGTTCACAAAGATGAGTGGGACAAAATCAGTCTAATTGGAATTTTCATTGAGAAGGAAAAAATTCATAATTGTGGGAGTATACTAGCCAATTTAATCTTTCCTAATAACCCTAAACTGCAAGCCCACCTTACATGTTAAACAAAGATTTTAAATTCTATTAAATCCTAGCTTCAATAAGTCTTCTTTCTCAGTCACATTAGGTGTATTGAGTCTCCTTCCTTCAATATTTGATTTTCATCATTCTCTTAACTGGTGACATTGACACCATCCGTCGACCATATCAGCACAACACCGTTGCATCTTGTTCCATTTGGGAACCAATACCTCGACACAAAGTGAAACTTTAGACCTTGTCCCTACACATCCTAACCTAGATTATGATGCCATATTTGATGCCAGAATAGAGGAGAAAGAACATGTCGATGATAAACTAGTCGACAATACTATACTAAATAAACCCAAAATACATCATGGAAAATTTTCTTATGGAGAATCCACTTGGGGAGGTGGGATATCATAAGTGTGCATAAACTTAATCAATTCATTCCATCAATCTATCAATCAAAAAGTCCGTTTACAATGATCCCCTTATCAAAAACTTAGAGAGCAAGTGAAAGAGTAAATGACCTAAAAAAACGTGTGCCCGTACATCTCAAGCGCTTGTGTCATTAAAACAAAAGCTTCTCAAGCACCAAAATAGCATGTTTGCATGCAATATATTTCCATAAGTGACTATTTTCTAATGCTTTGATTTGCAATAAAGTTTTCTTGGGCATGCTATCTGAATTAGTTGTTTGGGTCGAAAAAATAATAAATTTGAGTGATTCAAAGATTTTAATGTTGGCGGGTTTGAAGGTTGGGAGCCATGAAGATGAGGGTTGTGAGTGAGTTGTTGATCCCATTATCAGCTTGGGCATCATTTCATTTTGTTTTTTTTATCACACCTTATGTGGTGCTTTTGCCCTTATCATTTTATTTCAGGTACTATACATGCCCAGTTTTTAAATTGAGAATCTGTAACTTTGTCTCAAGTATTGCCAACTACCAAACAATGTTAATTGCCATTTTATATTATCATCATGCCTATTGCTCCTTTTAGAATTGGTGATTTATGCTTCTCTCAATTTTTTTACTTTTGATATTGCATGATACAATTTCTCCATATATATTTGAATTTTTGTATGATGCCTATAACTTATCTTTAGTCTAGGTCAAATAGTGTAATTATGAGAATTCTGTGCAAATATGAGGGCTAAGATCAAACTCTGAAAGCTTAGTTTATACTTTAATTTTTTTTTGTATTTCTCTCCTTTGTTTTATTGTTCTTAAGATTTATGCCAGTCTTCTGAGATTTGTAATCAAAACTCTAAAAGAATACTATTAAAATACTTGAGG
The DNA here is from genome assembly GCA_024364735.1 of Boesenbergia rotunda. Taxonomy (NCBI): domain Eukaryota; kingdom Viridiplantae; phylum Streptophyta; class Magnoliopsida; order Zingiberales; family Zingiberaceae; genus Boesenbergia; species Boesenbergia rotunda. The sequence continues at coordinate 187,176 of JAGFNQ010002626.1, read as the reverse complement.
CATAGTACCATTGGTTGATAAGAACATAATTATTGAAATAATATCTCAGTTAACAAATATTAGTCGCTGAGAGGACTCGAACCGGAACCTCAGGCAACATATGTCTCCATGCTTACTACTTGGGATAAGACACTTTGACAGAAAATTGGAATGAGTAAACTTTTTATAGTGACTAGCCCCACCGCCGAAACGATCCCCTTATCAAAAACCCCCTTCCGGGATTTCTAGAGGCATAGTATCACTGGTTGATAAGACATTAATTATTGAAATAATATCTCGCATATTATTGAAAATAATATCCTGTATATTATTGGCAATAATATCTCAGTCAATAAATATTAGTCGCTAAGAGGACTCGAACCCGGAACCTTAGACAACATATGTCTCCATGCTTACCACTTGGGATAAGACACTTTGACATTTTCGGACGGGTAAACTTTTTATAGTGACTAGCCCCACCGCCGAAACGGTCCCCTTTATCAGAAACCCCCTTCCGGGATTTCTGGAGGCATAGTATCACTGGTTGATAAGAGCATAATTATTGAAATAATATCCCGCATATTATTGAAAATAATATCCCGCATATTATTGGCAATAATATCTCAGTCAACAAATATTAGTCGCTAAGAGGACTCGAACCCGGAACCTCAGGCAATATATGTCTCCATACTTACTACTTGGGATAAGACACTTTGACATAAATTGGAATGGGTAAACTTTTTATAGTGACTAGCCCCACCGCCGAAACGGTCCCCTTATCAGAAACCCCCTTCCAGGATTTCTGGAGGCATAGTACCACTGGTTGATAAGAACATAATTATTGAAATAATATCTCGCATATTATTGACAATAATATCTCAGTCAACAAATATTAGTCGCTAAGAGAACTCGAACCCGGAACCTCAGGCAACATATGTCTCCATGCTTACCACTTGGGATAAGGCACTTTGACTTCTATACTACTATTCTATATAACTGTTTGCCTTTGTGTATTTAGTGATATTATCACGCCCTGGGCGAGGACATGAGTGGACACTGGATACCTACATGAACAACATATAGATATACAAGGCATTAGTAACAGAATAAATGAGTCAAAGCACAATTAATTAGACTACATAAAAGATAGATTATACCATAACAGGGAATTAAATCTTTATTGAGATAAAGCAGCTTGCTATATCTGCAAATTTTATAGAAGCCATGTAATGAGTATGCACCTCTTAAAAGCTAAAGTATCACATAAATAATAATGCATGTCTTTTGTGGTCAGTATCAAACAAACAAAACAATAACATTTTCAGAAATGTGTAGTTATCTTGGTGGCTTAGGTCTACAAAGAGCGTATAACTCAAGTAGAACTAGTTCCATCTAAGATAACAAAAGCATATCGACATGTCAATGTATATCCCCTCTGGAAGACATGTCAAGCGCTCACTTTGTATTGGCTCATGTATCGTTCACTTCCAGACAAGTTAATAATCTCATGCGTTTTTAAGCTTAATTTCAAGATTACAATTACATTAATCAATACAATAGATATATCATTTAATATGCTATTAACTTTATTACAAACAGTAACCATACCTATCATCTAAAACATGGTATGAACAAGAGTTCCTAAAACATTCCCGTTTGAGCTGTAATTCTGTGATGTGCAAGTTGAATTTCTTTTCCTTCCTTTTCTTTACTGCAGAGATCTTCTTTTCTTTCAATTTCTAGTTGTCCTAACTTTCTCATTATCAACATATCTTCTTCTCAAAAATCTTTTCAATTCTGGAATTAACCTTTTCTTTTTTCTTCCGTTAAGTTCCAATGATCTTAACTCCTCTATCTTCTTTTTCTATTTTCCACATCTTTCGTTTTTCCTTTTTCATTTGTCAACTTAATTGCACGTATATGTTTGGTTCTGCTTCTCTTTTCATAGTCATATTTTTTTTTTTAATTCCTCTTCCTCCTCTCCTCTTTCTCTTCACCGAACATAACTTTGTTCTTCCACTCCAATCCCCTCTATCTTCGCCTTATCTTTCCAGTCCACTGATTTATCTAGTCTCTCAAAACTCTAAATTTTTCTTCTCTTTTAAATTACAGAGGAGAGAATTTCTCATTAGCTTGGAAGGTACAGATAGTCTTTAAAGGTTAGCACTATCTTTTTCTGAACAGCACAATTGGTATACCAAGGACAGCTCTCCTTTTTCTAAATATTTACCATAGGCTGAATTCCGTAATTCCAACCGTTATCCTCATAGTTTATCTTGTTAAGGAGTTAGTATGTATTTGTCTTTTTGGAGATAAGTTGAACTTATCCTTATATTTCCGCTAATCATTGGGATACTGCTTTCACAACAATAACCAGCCTCATGTAGCATTAGGACTTTGCTAAATTTTCTCTTCGTCTATTGTTTTGCTGACTAACGATTGACTTTATAGAGTCCACAAATTATCTCGTGGTTGAATATTATTTTTCCATTGTTTGGGGTCATTATACTCCTGCAGGAAATTTAAGGGAGGCAACTTGTCATCTAGAATCGCTCAGTGTACTCCACGCTTTTGTACAATTTATGTTGTCTCAAAGGGTAAATTGTCATCTGTCCGTCCATCAAAATCTGGAACAGATGAGACTCAATCATTGCCTGTAATAGAGGATAGAATAAAAGAATCAAATGATTCTTCTGCAGTTTCTTGCAGTTTTTCAAGCACTTCTAGTTCAAAGTCAGGTAATTAGTTCTATATCTCAACATGTTCAAATGATATTTGTGATTTTCCTTTTGCATCCAGATCTCCATAATAAGAGCACATATTGCAATGAATATTCTGTTGCTGGTACCTAATGCTTATTCTGCAGGTAAATATAGCGTGAACAGATATGAACCTATAACAGTCACAGACATTTATTCAGTATGGTGGAGTATCACTTGATTCATCATTAGCATTTAAAGAATGAAGCAAAAACTTTGGGTCTGTCAAAGAAAAGTTATGTTTTGGGCTAATAAAAAAGATTACAGCAAGTCAAATTGGCATTTAACCAAATAAAAATGGACCTTTAATAAAAATTAAAGGTTGATTTGGAATTCTAATATGAATCAAGGCTAATAATGCATTATGTACAACAAAATCAAGCCATAAGTTCCAACTTTTTCACTTCAGTTATATGGATGTTATCCCCGTTGAACTCTTCAAGAGATATCGCTTGCATCAAATAAGATTTTTTTTTTTTTTGGTCTCCCTCCATCCACTGTCTTCTAGTTTAATAACTTTTACTTGTCTAACCTTAGAACCTATTTACCGTCTTTGTATGTGCCCATATTGTCTTACTCTAAATTCCCTTATGTTATCAACTATCAGAGCTACTAGACCTTATTTTTTTATAATAGTAATATAATTTTCTGCTAGTAGTATCACATTTCATTTTTATTCCCACCTTTGCTACAAATTTTTTTCCTATTATTTCCTAGCTACCCAGGACTCTGATTGGAAGTCTAAAGGCCATGTGACACAAAGATCACACAATAATCTTAAAAGCTTCTCTCCATTCTAACCAACCACTCATTTTTGTTGTTGGTATTTTCATCAATTCTTCATGGAATATTAGATCCAATAAATAAAAAACTCTTGCCCCGTCCATCTTAACTGCTTCCCAATTCTCTAGAGTTACAAGCGAGTGTTAGACTCTTTTCCTGGTAATACTATAATCTTTTACATCACTTTTCTTTAGTTTCCCTATAGCATTCACCTTCATCACTAATTGATTTAATTTGTCTGTGATCTTTAAACATGTCCATCTTTTGAATCTATTTTCTCTTATTAAATTATTTATTTGAGTTACACATAATTTCTTTTGATTAGTAGCATTTAACGACTGAAATCTTAGTGCCAAAACTACCTCAATCCCGCCCTAGAACAATTTTGTGTTGTTGCCAACCATTCAACACAATATAGAGTCAACACTAATATAGTGTTGCTACCTTGGATAGGAGAGAAAGGAGCAATAGGAGGACGAAGGTACTAGAGATGTTAGAAAAGTTAGAGCTTACTTGAGAAGATGCTAGAGATGAGTGATGCTTTTGGTGTCAGTACATCTAGGTGCAGCAGTGGTATGTTCATCTTGTCCATATCAGGTGAGACTGTACCTACTTTTCACTTAGACTCTACACTATAAATCATTGTTTATATATATATATATATATATATAGAGAGAGAGAGAGAGAGAGAGAGAGAGAAGAGATCTGTTGCGGACCTCTCGCCGTGCCCCCGTGCACGATTTGACTCGAGTCGCCTCCAATTGCAATTGATTTTTTTTAGATACTGATTGAGGTTCCTCCCATGCATGGGAAGCGCCTCGATTTGTTTTTTTTATCCCGTGAGCATCTAAATTTTTATTTAATCTTGAACACTATAACCCAAGAGGGAAAACTGAACTCTAGAGGGAAAATCTTATTAGCTTAAACCCACTATAATCTAACTCCTAAATCCTAAAATCTTAAACCCTAAATACATATAATATACCTCGTGAGCATTTAAATTTTTTTCTTGAACACTATAACCCAAGAGGGAAAATTGAATCCTAGAGGGAAAATCTTATTAGCTTAAATCTACTATAACCTAACTCTTAAATCCTAAAATCTTAAACCCTAAATACATATAATATACCTCGTGAGCATATAAAATTTTTTATTTTGAACACTATAAGTCAGAAGGGAACACTGAACCCTAGAGGGGAAATCTTATTGGCTTAAACCCACTATAACACAACCTCTAAATCTTAAAAATTAAATACATATAATATACCAAAAAAAATTTTTAAAAAAATGTTGTTTGACTCAAGACGCCTCCAATGCAATTGGAGGCGCCTTGAGTTAGAATAGAAGGCGCCTCCGATGGAATTAGAGGCGCCTTGAGTTGGGTGCGTAGCGGATGGTCCGTAGCCGAGAAATTTTCTATATATATATATATATATATATATATCCTTTTACCCTAAGAGACATGAAAATCACACCAAAGGTCCTCTATTTTAACAATTTATTCTTTTAATAATATCTTAATGTATGTCTTCATCTTGTTGAATAATAAATTCAAGATATAAAGCTCTTGCTTGTAAAGAATTTCTTTTCGTTCACATTGACTATTCTTTCATTTCTTTTCCTTATGAAAATTCATTTCATAGTCAACTTTTGTTCTACTCCTTTGGAATTTAGGCTTCAAATTTATTCTATTCATCCAATTCATATAAACTATCATTTGCAAAAAACAAATACTACGACTCATTATATATAGCTATTAAGGTCATATAATGCGAATGTAGACAGAGCTTAGATCCGCTCAATGAAAATTTGTATTTGTGAAAAAAGTTTTTTAAATCCTCATTAGCCCTATAACTAGTAACTAGCATTAATGCATTTTATAATATATTTTTGGAAATTATGAAAATATTTGTAATAATAACAAAGGTCTAGATCAAAATCATTTTTGATTTAATTGAATTTAGAGATTTAATCAAAGTCTATTCCGGCTACAGTTTGTTTTAAATTCAATCAAGATTAGTACAAGGTAAGGTTAAGTACATTATCTTTAGTTTGGCTAAGGCTTGATTAGGTTCTATCAAATGAACAAATGGTAGGCCTCACTCAAGAACTTTGGGCCATGGAATCCTGTGGTTGTTCAGCACGGTGCTTTAGTTCCTTTCCCTGGGTCTTAAAAGGGGTTGAGTTCTGAGCAGTATTCTGCTGGAGAACCTCCTGAAGATTGTTGAACTGAGGTTGACGCTGCCAAGTGATCGTGTTACTATTTGTGTGCATTAAATTTACAAAATATTAGTAAATGAACACGTAAAATTTGGTTGATAACATGAATGTATAAGACATGCAGTGAATGTGAAGTTCTAGAAACTAGATTCCCTGAGCAAGCTGGTGAAGTCTTGGAAGACATTGAGTTGTCAGAGATTAGGTGAGATTGTAATCTCAAGGTTCGCATGTTTTAGGTAAGTGTAAATTTGTCTTGTAGAGAGCCTTCACCCTATGATTATGAGTTCCTAGTTGTAGTTGGTGAGCAAGCTGAATCCCAGAGGCTTATAGAGGTGTGAGTAAAGTTGGAATCCTCGAATAGATTGAGTTGACGGATGGTTAATTTAGTCAATGTTAAGTTGATTATAAGTTAGTTTTTTGAGTAGACTGGACTGCATATAAGAGGTATGTGACTCTTTTAATTGAATTTGAGCCAACTGAAGAAGATTTTAGTTGGCTGGACAATTTCAAAAAGAAGTAGTTGTCTAGTCGTTGAAGACATTTCTATATAACTATCATGCACATTTATTCTCGTGAATAATGCACAAAAAACATACCTATGTTTAATTTCACGCATCCAAAATTAACACAACCGATTGTTATCAGAAGACTTCTTCTACAAGCTCAGTAATATCTTTTTTTTGTTCTTAAAACTTTTGTCTTACAAAGAAGATATTATCAGGTTTCTCTACCTTAGCCAAGGAGATTTTCACAGTGGGATTGTGGGAATCATCCACTTAATGGATCGTTCATGTCAGTCATGGAATAGGTTTGTTAATATTGCATCTTCTTATTATGCTTGTTTATTATTATTATTATTATTAACATGAACAAACACGGACGAATCACATGAATCACTGTTGCAGAGGCGCAAGAGAGTGAAATTTGAATTTGTAGGTCAAGGCACTAAATCCCCCTCTTCTCTAGCCCGCCTCTCCTCTAGCTTTCTAGTCATCATTGATCCAGGATCCTCAACAAATACAAGTAGTGATACTGTAACATATGTAGCATATAGCATATGATACATATCGCAAGTGTTATAAACTCCGCCTGTGACGACCTAGTCATGGCCGGTCCCAAGCCCGGATAAAGGAGGAGGGTTGCGTTAGGTTGCCAGCCAGCGTAAAAAACTATGGCAAATACTCAATGAATGGATCCATTAAAGTATTATGCTAATGCTAGGATGTTCCCCGGAAGGAACGCGTTGCAGGGTCCGACTGTAACGTCTCGGCAAGGACCGCTACATCTCCAGAACCCGGGTGTAGTGCTAAATATGCAAGGGTTCGCGTTGCAGGGTCCGACTGTAACGTCTCGGCAAGGACCGCTACATCTCCATGAGAACTTGGGTGTAGTGTTAAATAGGCAAGAGTTCTCACACCATAGGTGGACTAAGAATAAACATTATAAGAAAAGTAATAGTCTCAGATTTGGAACATGGAATATAGGAACTCTCACTGGTAAAACAATGGAGGTAGTAGATACAATGATTAGGAGAAAAATTAGTATTTTGTGTGTGCAAGAGACAAAATGGGTAGGTGAGAAGGCAAAAATGATAGAGAACTCGGGTTTTAAGTTATGGTATACAGGAAAGAGTAAAACAAGAAATGGAGTGGGTATTTTTGTAGATAGTTCTTTAAAAGATGAAGTTGTTGGTGTAGTTAGAAAGGGGGATAGAATTATAGCTCTCAAGATAGTAGTGGCGAAAGAAGTTGTGAACGTAATTAGCATATATGCACCTCAAGTAGGATTAGATGAAGAAACTAAATCAAGATTTTGGAGCGATTTAGATGAGGTATTACAAAACATTCCGCCAAATGAAATGATTTTAATAGGAGGCGATCTAAATGGACATGTCGGAGCGAAAAATGAAGAATATGAGAGAGTACATGGGGGTTATGGGTTTGGAACAAGAAATGAAGAAGGAAAAACTATATTGGATTTTGCGATAGCATATGACCTTATACTAGCTAATACATTTTTTAAGAAAAAAGAAGAACACTTGATCACATTCAAAAGTGGGAATAATAAATCACAAATTGATTATTTTATGGTTAGGAAGAGAGATAGGAAGATTTGTAAAGATTGTAAGGTTATCCCTGGAGAAAGCTTAACTACCCAACATAGATTAGTAGTGTTAGATATACGCCTTAGTTATAATATTAATAGAGGAAAAATATACACGACTCCTAGAATTAAGTGGTGGAAGTTAAAGGATGGGAAGCAAAACATATTGAAGGAGAAGGTAGGAATACAAGCATTAGATGAAATATATAGCGACTCTAATACGACATGGGATAAGATGGTATCAAAGTTGAAAATAGTAGCTAAGGATGTACTCGGTGAGTCAAAGGGGCATGCACCACCAAGGAAGGAATCTTGGTGGTGGAATGAGAAAGTACAAGAGAAAGTGAAAGAAAAACGAATAGCTTATAAGGAATTATATATTTGTAAGAACGAGGAAAACTTAAAAAAATATACAATAGCCAAGAAAGAGGCTAAGAAAGCAGTGAATGAAGTAAAAAATAAAACTTTTGAACGATTATATCAAAATTTAGATACAAAAGAAGCGGAAAGAGACATTTATAAAATAGCTAAAGCAAGAGAAAGGAAAACAAGAGACCTTAGTCAAATAAGATGTATTAAAGATGAATGCGATAGAGTACTAGTAAATGATAGCGAAATAAAAGAGCGGTGGAAGATTTACTTTCATCAACTTTTTAATGAAAGTTTAGGGGACCAACTTGACTTAGGCAATTTAAGTATTTCAAATGAGTATAGAAATTTTAATTTTCATCGGAGAATTCAAACTTCAGAAGTAGAACAAGCTTTGAAAGGGATGCAAAATGGAAAGGCCGTGGGACCGGATGATATCCCAATAGAGGTATGGAAATGTTTAGGGAAAAAAGGTATTGAATGGCTTACAAAATTATTTAATTTAATATTGAAAACAAAAAAAATGCCTAATCAATGGAGGGTAAGTAGTCTGGTTCCCTTATATAAGAACAAAGGAGACATACAAAATTGTGCAAACTATAGGGGTATTAAATTAATGAGTCATACCATGAAACTTTGGGAAAGAGTAATAGAAAAAAGATTGAGGAAGGAGACCACGGTAACCGAAAATCAATTTGGGTTCATGCCTGGAAGGTCGACAATAGAAGCTATACATCTTCTTAGGCAATTAATTGAAAAATATCGGGAGCAAAAGAAAGATCTACACATGGTATTTATTGATTTAGAAAAAGCTTATGATAGGGTACCAAGAGAAATTATATGGAGAATTCTAGAAAAGAGAGGCGTTAGCGTAACATATATTGACCTAATTAAAGATATGTATGAAAATGTAACGACTAGAGTGAAGACTTCAGGTGGATTGACTGAAGCATTTCCAATAAGGATAGGGTTACATCAAGGATCAGCTTTAAGTCCCTATCTTTTTACACTAATCATGGATGAACTCACTAGGCACATTCAAGATACAGTGCCATGGTGCATGTTGTTTGCAGATGATATTGTTTTGATAGATGAGACACGTGAAGGAGTAAATGCTAAACTAGAATCTTGGCGGGAAACTCTAGAAATGAAAGGTTTTAGGCTTAGTAGAGTAAAGACTGAATATATGGAATTTAAGTTTAGCAATGCTAGACGTAGTGAAACAATTGTTAAGATAGGAGATGATGAGTTGTCTAAAATCGAGAACTTTAAGTATTTAGGATCGTTCTTGCAAAGTGATGGAGGAATTGAGAGAGATGTCTTACATAGAATACAAGCAGGATGGTTGAAATGGAGATTAGCATCGGGTGTCTTATGTGATCGTAAAGTACCTCTAAAACTTAAAGGGAAGTTCTACAAAACGGCAGTTAGACCTGCTATGTTATATGGTGCTGAATGTTGGGCTATGACTCGAGCACATGAGCAAAAGATGAAAGTTGCAGAGATGAGGATGTTAAGGTGGATGTGTGGACATACGAGGATGGATAGAATAAGGAATGAGAGTATTAGAGAGAGAGTCGGAGTTGCATCTATTGAAGAAAAACTTCGGGAGACACGTTTGAGATGGTACGGACATGTACTTAGAAGACCAATAAATGCCCCTGTTAGACGATGTGAAACTATGATAATTACGCACATTAAAAGAGGGAGAGGAAGACCAAAAAAGACTTGGTTGGCAACAATAAAACAAGATAAATTTTATTTAAATCTAGATGATGATATAGTAGGGGATAGAACTCAATGGCGTAAAAGGATCCATATAGCCGACCCCACCTAGTGGGATAAGGCTTTGTTGTTGTTGTACATTAGAAATACAGTTAGTCCCATTTGTATTTGTTTCTTGGAATTTTTATTTTATGTTTTATATCTTACAATGTTTCAAAAGGTGCTCTTATTTGTTTCTTGGAATTTTTATTTTATGTTTTCTATCTTAGAATGCCTCAAAACTCAAAAGTACTGAGACATATTTAGAAAGAAAATCAAGTACAAACTACAAAAATAGAGATAAAGGAAAATCATGAGTTGATGATTATCACATTATTTTGTATTTATATGTTGATCAATTATATTTATCTTTGTGATGAGACATAATTGTGTATGCAGACAATTGAGCAAATGAGATCTTAAGGGATGAGAATGTGATAAATAATCTAGGGTACAACATACTATACATGTACCAAAGACTTTATCGAGAAGTTATATACTCCTAATAATATATTATAAGTGAGCTTTCAGTATGTTGGTCACATGAACTATTTATCTAAGTACGAATTGTGGAGAGAATGAATAATGAGTTTATCTCATCATGTGCAAGTGGGAGATGAAGGATTAATGGATTGGGCCCATCCATGAAGAATCAACTAAATTCAATATTCCTTCACTTAATCAAACATAACCAACATATAAGAAATTTTAAATGAATGTCTGTTTGAATGGTCATATTCTGAAATTCAAAGTGCTATATTTAGCATCCTTAGGTAGATTAATCCAAATTCCATAAACATCTTTAGTTCCCTTTTACTTAGCTAAAGTTTAATTGTCATATAGTCAAAATGAATCCTTTGATGTGAATGTAAATGCCAGGTTGTAAATACCAGGTAGTTTAATCTATGTTTATAATGCATTTTGCATATGATATATAACATAAACAGAAAAGAAATATATTTTTTATATATCAAGTGAAGAAAATCTTTCTACTTACAAATTTTAATCTGAACAAGAAAAACAAGAAGCTAAAGCTCATCCCTGTAGTAATATTGCTTTGGTAATGGTACTGGACACTTTGTAGAAAAAAACTGAATGTTAATATAGTTGAAGAGAAAAAGAGTCTTTGGTCAAAATGAACAGGATTAATTGATATTCTGAGTACTGTTTTTTGTTTTTTTCTTGAGATCATAGATTTTGTATGATTAATTTTTTCTATGTGCAAAATCCCCAGACTCAGATGCAGAAGCAATCGTTTCTCCACTGGATTATTTGGGACAGCTTCAAGAGAATCTAAACTCTATCAGCAAGGCCAGTGATATACCTAGTTTAGTTCCTCTTCCAGCTGCAGATGTCTCTCCTTTTGGAGAATCTAGAATTTCCACTTTTAACGTATCAGTGTCTCAGTGTACAAGCAGCGTGGGTAGTCTGAGAAGCTATCAGACAGATAAATCATGGAATTTTGATATGAGTTCAACATCATACAATTCAAGAGAATGTACAGCATCAGCGAATGAGGTAACTCACCTGACATAGATTAATGTACGAATTCAATAATAGATTGCTTCACCTGAAATGCTAAGTGTTGCAGGTTCACATTGATTCTGTATGTGTAGGGAGATATCCATGGGAAACTTGAAAGATTCGAGAAAGAAACACTTGCATGTGCAAGTGATCCCTATTTGAGGTACACATGGGAAGAAATTGTTGCTGCTACCTCATCATTCTCTGAGGCTAACATGGTTGGAGTTGGAGCGAATGGTAAAGTTTATAGGGGGAGTTTCCATCACACAGTGGCAGCCATAAAGGTGTTGCACTCAGATGCAGGATACAGCATAAGGCAGTTCAAGCAAGAGGTGTTGCTTTCTTTTCTTTAATTCCAATATCTTAACCATCTGATACTTTATATAGTTTTATATTCTTCCAGTAATGTCTTTCAAGTGTCTAATTTGTACTTGCAACCTGTTAGCTTAAAGTTCTTACCAGAGTTCGTCATCCCCATGTGCTATTGCTGCTCGGTGCTTGCCCTGATAAAGGCTGCTTGGTTTATGAATACATGGAAAATGGTAGCCTGGAGGACAGATTACAATGCAAAAATAGTACGATTCCCATACCATGGTTTTGCCGCTTTCGAATAGCCTGGGAAGTTGCGTCCGCTCTCGTGTTTCTCCACAACTCAAAGCCAGAACCTATTATTCACCGAGATCTTAAACCTGCTAACATTTTACTTGACAATAATTTTGTGAGCAAGATTGGTGATGCTGGTCTTTCCACTTTGCTTCCTACAATGCAAAGCTTGTCTTTGTCTACAGTACATAAGGACACTGCTCCTGTTGGCACATTCTTCTACATGGATCCTGAGTATCAGAGAACTGGCTTGGTTTCACCCAAGTCTGACACCTATGCACTGGGAATGGTGATCTTACAGTTACTGACTGCAAAACCACCAGTAGGTCTTACCCTTCTCATTGAAACTGCATTGGAAAATGACTCTTTGATGGAAGTTTTAGATTCCAAAGCTGGGAGGTGGCTGGAAGCAGAGGTGAAAGAACTAGCTAACCTTGGACTTAGTTGTTTAGAGCTAAGGAGCAAGGACAGACCCAACTTGAAGGAGCAGGTTCTTCCAGTGCTGGAGAGGTTGAAAGAAAGAGCTGAACAAGCTCATTACTCAGTGAATGAACTCTCTGTCCCCCCAAACCATTTTATTTGTCCACTTATGCAGGTATTCTCTCTCTCTCTCTCTCGTTATTATATTTTTATTATTACTACATGGTAAGTGATGACTTTAAATCATCAGAAGAGATAAATATACAACTTAACCATTCTGCTTCTCAAAGACAACACAACTAATTCTGCACGCCCACTAACATATAGGAGAAACCACAACATTTAGTTCACCAACTCAAATAGGATAGAGCCATTAGGGAAAACTCATGAAAACTTTGCCCTCCATATGATTCTTTAAAAGTTTGCCTAGCTCCTGAAGCAAACTTCTATCTTCTATCACCACATTCAAATATTAGTTAGATAGGAAGTTTGCTGTCTTATTTAGCTCCGCTGTAGCACAAGTGGATGTCATGTATGATAACTGATTCCTTAGTTTCAAAATTTGTTTACTAGTTATGTTTAGGGAAACATTCCCTGAATGTGAGTCTTACCAAAGTAGTTCGTAGCTAAATCCATTTGTTAATGCATAAGTTAGGCTGTCTACTTTATCCTTGAACTCTTCGAATATTACAGAATTCTGATCCTCGTATTTTACAGGAATTCTTCATGATGATTTCACATCAAATATCCTATTATTGTTTATAGCCAAACCAGCATGAATGTTTATTGTTATATGGTTCTCAGGAAAGGACTATGATTACTCTTTGATAATCAGAAGTTGAAATGCATGGTCAAATTACAAAATTTATACTTGTAAAGGGGGTATTATTCCAGCACGTTACACTAGGTAGTATGGATATATGTTATTAATCAAGTAGGCGATGTTACACAAAGACCATACTTTAGAACATTTTGGTCAGCAAATCCACTAAATAATCATTGGAGCTAGCAAATGAAGCAAGTCCATGAGATGATTATTGGAGCTAATAAATGAAATGAATGATCTTTTTAGATTGCACTTTCTTTTAAACGAACTGACAATCAATCTTTAATTTTTATATGATGTCCTTTTATGAAACTCTAGGTTATGGTCATGTGCATATAGCAACTTTATTGTCGCAAGCTTTATTGATTCTGTAGGTGCATATCCTATTGTAGCAAGGTGATTATGCTCACCGTAGACATCTCTCACAGTCTGTCTCTAGGTTATATAAAGGGAGGTAAATCACGGTGTTATGGCCGACCGCCAACTGATTAGGGGGCGGGAGGAGTTTTTTTTCCTAAGGGCATGCGCCGCTAGGAATTGATCTCTACCCCATTATAGTAAATCTGTCACCCTTTAACCAATTGGACACCTTCGTGGGGATTGTAGGTGCATATCCTAGCTTACAAGTATCTTTGTCTGCAATAAGTATGGAAATCTATGGTAAGTAACTTTATAGATCAAGGATTGTTCCTTAGGCGCCAAGGTAATTGCAGCAAATTATCTTCAAATAATCTATCGGAAGAGAACATTTTCTGAATTGTTTTAATTACATTATAGCTGATAACGCACCAATAGGCACAAAAATGAATTATTAAAATCCAAAGAACATCTTTATAGCGCGGTCTTTGATTTGTTACCTAACCCAATTGAATTGTTTGAGCCATTGTTATTCAATAATGGACATCAAAGTCAACCAGATGTTCAACAAATAGTTGTTTATCATGTAACTTGTGTTTTTCATGTGCTACTGAAGCGTGAATTTGTATAATGTCTTCAAAATATAAAGTGAAATCACACTGGATTTTTTGCAGACTGTAATGGATGATCCCTGTATAGCTTCTGATGGTTACACATACAACCGTGGTGCGATCGAGATATGGCTCAGCAGGAACGACAAATCCCCCATCACAAATTTGCCATTTCCGCATAAAGACATTACACCTAACAATTCCCTTCTTTCAGCTATTAGAGATTGGAAGTCTAGAAAAAATGAAACAATGATTGCTCCATCTTGAAAAGCCATCCAAAGGCAAAAACACCTTAAACTGGACAAGTTTTTCACCAGTGAATTTACACAGAAAATTCATCATGGTACCAATGTGAATATAAAGAAAACTGTTTCAAGGAAAATTTTACAATATACTCCTGTAAATGCAAAAACAGTCAAATTGTAGAGCAGAAAATGAGATCTTACTGTTTGATGTATTGTGTTCTGTTGAGAGAGGCAACCATGTAAATGCCCAATTGCTGGGCAAAATTAAATTCTATGAATCTGATATGTAATTTGATAGATACAGATTCATTAATTCACGGTGTGAATGTATCTGTTGACCTTCATGAAACTGGGAGATCCTCTTAAGAAATTCTAAATCAGTGAAATGCTGCATGCCCAAATAGTTTTATAACAATGAAGAGTGCCTCTGCACGTTAGGATTTAGTATTGGTCGTGTTATGCCCAAACTTGTCTGTCTCCGAGTATTATCAAACAACTTAGTTATAACTTTGCCAACATTAATTTTCATAATATAGATTATAGATGCTAACTTTGTGCGCTATTGATTATTATGTCTCTATGTTGCATACAATCATTAAAAATATAAATATGGCCTTTAAAAATATTAAAAAGGTGCAAAAATGCTGAATCTAAACTAACAATACTATTCTAGTTAATCTAGTCAACTAAATTATATATAAAGAAATAATATAATTTTAAAAATTCACAAATATTTATGAAAGTGAAAAATCATGAAAATTTATATGTATCAAAGTATCATAATCCTAGAAAATATTGATTTTTGTATAAAATCATATATTTTAAAATTTAGGCATAAAACTCAAATAAGTTAAAATGTTTAATGGTTGAGTGTCAGCTATGTTAGAATCGCCTATTCCTATTAGCTTGATAACATGTGTATCAACAAATTATGAGTATTAAGCTCACTAACATATAATCTTGCCAGATATATGATCCTGAAGATAGTTAGTGCTAAAATTTTGCCTTAAACATAGTAATCATGTATCAATGTGATACCTAGCAAATAAGTTATCATGCAATCATGTGTCCCCTTCATTGAACAGGAGTTGACTTTAGCCGTAACTTTTCTAAGCTCCAGTTCTTGGGACTCAGTCTGTAACGACCCGGTCCATTTGACGGTCTCGACCGTCGACCGTCGACCGTGCCGTTACTCTACTACTGGTCTTCCCGCCCCTGGCCAGCGGGTTTTTGCCTTCCTCAGGATTCGAACTCTAGACCTCCAGGCTAAAGTACTAGAGTTTATGAATCCTGATACCAAAGCTCAATTGGTATCAGGATTCATAAACTCTAGTACTTTAGCCTGGAGGTCTAGAGTTCGAATCCTGAGGAAGGCAAAAACCCGCTGGCCAGGGGCGGGAAGACCAGTAGTAGAGTAACGGCACGGTCGACGGTCGAGACCGCCAAATGGGCCGCCAAATGGGCCGGGTCGTTACAATAAAAAGGCGCCTTTTTATTGTAACGACCCGGCCCATTTGGCGGTCTCGACCGTCGACCGTCGACCGTGCCGTTACTCTACTACTGGTCTTCCCGCCCCTGGCCAGCGGGTTTTTGCCTTCCTTAGGATTCGAACTCTAGACCTCCAGGCTAAAGTACTAGAGTTTATGAATTCTGATACCAATTGAGCTATAGCTCAATTGGTATCAGGATTCATAAACTCTAGTACTTTAGCCTGGAGGTCTAGAGTTCGAATCCTGAGGAAGGCAAAAACCCGCTGGCCAGGGGCGGGAAGACCAGTAGTAGAGTAACGGCACGGTCGACGGTCGACGGTCGAGACCGCCAAATGGGCCGGGTCGTTACAATAAAAAGGCGCCTTTTTATTGTAACGACCCGGCCCATTTGGCGGTCTCGACCGTCGACCGTCGACCGTGCCGTTACTCTACTACTGGTCTTCCCGCCCCTGGCCAGCGGGTTTTTGCCTTCCTCAGGATTCGAACTCTAGACCTCCAGGCTAAAGTACTAGAGTTTATGAATCCTGATACCAATTGAGCCTGGAGGTCTAGAGTTCGAATCCTGAGGAAGGCAAAAACCCGCTGGCCAGGGGCGGGAAGACCAGTAGTAGAGTAACGGCACGGTCGACGGTCGACGGTCGAGACCGCCAAATGAGCCGCCAAATGGGCCGGGTCGTTACAATAAAAAGGCGCCTTTTTATTGTAACGACCCGGCCCATTTGGCGGTCTCGACCGTCGACCGTCGACCGTGCCGTTACTCTACTACTGGTATTCCCGCCCCTGGCCAGCGGGTTTTTGCCTTCCTCGGGATTCGAACTCTAGATTTCCAGGCTAAAGTACTAGAGTTTATGAATCCTGATACCAATTGAGCTGCAGCTCAATTGGTATCAGGATTCATAAACTCTAGTACTTTAGCCTGGAGGTCTAGAGTTCGAATCCTGAGGAAGGCAAAAATCCGCTGGCCAGGGGCGGGAAGACCAATAGTAGAGTAACGGCACGGTCGACGGTCGACGGTCGAGACCGCCAAATGGGCCGCCAAATGGGCCGGGTCGTTACACAGTCTTTCTCTAGGACCTATCTAATAAAAACTAAGATTAAGCATTACAATTTGTAATTTAGAGTTTGAAGAAGAAATTGTTCTTCTTGTGGATCTTTTGAATTCCCCCTAAACTTGAGCTTCCCTTCTTTGCATCTTCCATGTGAGCTTGATGAGGGACTTGCCTTGGAATTTTCTTCTTTGTTTGATCTCTAGATCGGTTGTTGTACTTTCTTTGTTGCAACAAAAATACTCAATGTTCTTCCTAGTAGCTTCCTTGATTTTCTTCTTTATGATTGGACACTTGATTTTGTAATTAATGTACAATTCTCACAAGTGTAGATGATCGTCAAATAATAAAATATTATCCATGGACTATGTTATTGAGTACCAAATTATTTGCAAAAGAAGTTATCTAGACAAATGAAGAAAGAAAGAGAACTAAGTGAGCTCGAATGAAAACAGCGAGAAAGTTTATTTGGAAGACAATTTTAGAATTTCAGTTTCACTAACGATTATTCACAATCGCAATTATCTCTTCAATTTCAATGTAGATTATGCTTGAGAAGGTTTGTCCAAGGTAATCGAATGTGTCTATGAGAAGAATAAAAGATAGAAAACACCGATGTATCTATCGAATGCAGTACGTATTTTTTGAATTAGGATAAATCCTTTTGGATCTATGACAAACCATATAGGCCTTGAGAGAATTCCAACCACTTTTGTAGTTGAATTCTCAAGCTGGTTCCATAGATTAGAGATTAGGGTTCATTATTAGGTCTATCCCCAATCCTCTATATATGGATTCGATCGTATGTTTATATGCTTTGATTATGGATTAGGGTTCACCCCTTTGTCTATCTCAAAGAGGTTAATATCTAACTTGAATCTAGCAACATAGACGGATAGAGAAAGAGAACTAGAACCAATCAAGGATCATATGCATCATAAATAGAAAGCAAAACAATGCATTCATTTTGTCAAACAAACATCAAGTTACTCCATCCAAAGTCATTGAGAAATATCGTTCTACAACTTGAAATAAGAGTGAAGTATATAGAAGGAATTCAGTTTTACGATCCCAATATCTCTAGAAGAGCTCCACGTGCTCCTTGATAGCGCAATATCTCGACTACCTTGATCTCCTCGAAGATGCCTCTCTCTATCCAGGATTTTATCACAAACCCCCGGAAGCCCTTTAGCTGGTGCCCCCTTATCCTTTTTATAGCCTTAAAATATTGCTAGGTCTCCAATGGATTCTATAAAATTCAAGAAATTGGTCACATGTGCCATGGTCGTGTGGCTCGCTAGATTGAATTTCTCCAACCTATAGTGTTTGTGCAATCAACCTCCACGATTGATGTTAGTTTGACAATATATTTAATGGAGTTTGGTCAAGGTTGACTAAGTAATTTGGTCAAGTTCATCCAAGTTAATGAGAGTATCCAAAAAGTCAAGGTTGACTAAGGCTTGAAAATGAGTTGGTTAGATGCCTAAACATAACAATGTTTACCAAATGCTTGGTAAACAAGGGAAAGTCTAAGCAGGTCAAGGGTGATTAAATGTTTGATAAAAAGTCTAAGTATGTCAAGATTGATCGGATGTCTGGCAAAAGTAAAGTTTGATCAAGTCAAGGGTGACTGGATACCTGACAAAGGTAAAGCTCAGGCAAGTTAAGATTCATCGGATGCCTAGCAAAGGGAATTAAAATCCAAGCAAGTTAAGGATGATCCAATGTTGACAAGAGAAAAGTCTATGTAGGTCAATGTAGTATCGAAGAAGTGTTAGAGAGGGGGGAGATGGTTTTAAATAGCACACGTCGCTTTTTCTCGTTGTAAAACTTCTTTTGTCTTTTAAAGGATAGCTAGTGGAAAACAAAAACAAACAACACTTTATTTTTACTTAGTCATAGCCTAAGAATGCTTGTCCAAGGCCCATTATCTTTAATCATTTTTGACGGACAATCTATTAGTAATCTCTGAAAGAGAAAGAGACTCGTCTTTTACAAAAATGAGGAACGATCCATTCCTAGAGAATAAGAGCAAAAAGACGATTAAAAGAAACTTGCATAAATTAAGGATACTAACGACAAAAATTATCTCAGAGTCAAGTGTAGTTGTTGGAGCAGTGATTTGTCGTAACATTGGTGTTTCAAAGCGAGAGTAGCAACACTTGACAATTGATAAAGAAGCCTTAGCCCAAGGCTTTCTTTTATAAACCTAGTTCGGCCTACCGATCCTCCTGAACGATGTACCGATCACCGTAAAAACTAGATCCAGATCCGATTGATCTGTCTATTGATCCCCAAGATTGGTCTACTCATCCGACCTTGGTATAGTCCACTTCACCACGTCAACTTGTCAATAATAATCTTCTATCATGTTAGCATTATGGTCCTTATCCTTATTAGGTCCCTTTATCATGTCACTGGTTAAAATATATTCATTCACTATCCTATGCCATGTCAGCAATCCGAAATTCATCCCGTCCACATCGGATGCCAGGTTAGCACACTGGATGATTCAATTGACATCTCAGCATTTGGTTGACTGAACTAGTCTTTTAATCTATCGATCATTTTTGGTTTACCGATCCTTTAAAAGCGAGTTAGCATAGTAATATATGAAATTTAAAGCATATTAAATTTTGATATTTACATAACTGTCTGATCTCAACTTCGAAATTCGAGTATTTCCCTTAATTGGACCATCGCCTAAGGTTGTCCTCATAAAAAAGACTCATCCTTACCCGTTCTCGTTTTTAGAAGAACACTCTAATTCAGGAGCTTATTTCAACTTACCATTGGCTAAATCATTAGTCTTCCAAATCTATTTGGACTTTGTCTGCTCAACATCCGATCACTTAACATAGGATTTTTGACTTGATTTTGATTTGACCCGTCAAGTCTCTCCTACTAGATGTTCAGTAGCTGTGTATTCTTGATCTGCTTAGACTTTCTTTTCTTAGTATTCGATCTAGTTGACCTACTGAGGCTTTAACTTGCATAGTATCTAGCCAACTTGCCTTACTAGGACTTTTAAGGTTAAGCTATTTGCATACTTGATAACCTTGTTAAATCATAATTAATCTTAATTTTGAACCCTTGCTAATATAAAAATATAGATTCGGTTATTTTCTATGTACTAATAATCTTTTTCTTTTTTATTATCACAACTTGGTTCAAAATTAAGAAAATATAAAGCCAAGTTTTATTTTCAAAAACTCCCCCTCAAATTAATTTCTCCTGCTAAAATTAATGTCCTTGAGATATTGAAAATACGTACTTAAACTTTTTTTTAAAAAAACATTTTCTATGCCCCTTTGACCTAAATCAAAAATCATACAAAATGATTTGTAATGGAGTTTTCGAAAATCTTTCCAATGGATAATTTGAGTATACGGAAATTATTTTTGAAAGAGCAGTTTAAAAATTTAACAGAATTCAAGTCTTTGAAAATACGTAGAAAAAAAATTTCAAAATGGATTTTCATAAAGCTTGATAAGGTAGAAAATAATTTTCAAAATGGATTTTCAAATAAATGAAACATTTCCAAAATGGATTTTTGAAAATATTTTTAAGATAGAAATTAGATTTTCTAAACGAATTTGAAAGAATTAAAAGAGAATTTTTGGGAAAAAAACATTTTTAAGTCAAGAAGAATTTCAAAAAATATTTTTAAATTAAAAAGAATTTCAAAAAAATATTTTAAGTCAAAAATGATTTTTCAAAGAATATTATTAAGAAAGAAAATTTTCAAAAAATATTTTAAAATCAAAATGAATTTTAAACTCAAAAGAAAATTGTTAAAAAATATTTTTAAGTCAAAAGAAAGTTTTCAAAAAATATTTGTAAGTCGAAAGAAAGTTTTTGAAAAATATATTTAAGTCATAAGAAAATTTTCCAAAAATATTTTTAAAGAAAAAGGAATTTTCTAGAAATTTGTTAAGTCTTAGAAAACATATTTAAAAAAATGAACTTAAAAACAATGTATTCAAAGAAATAATGCTTGTAATTTGTAAATGAAATGCTTGCAATATTATAATTTAAACAATTTGTAGTGCAAGTAATAATAGTTCTAACGAGTCCAAGCATGCATCTTTTATGAATTTATAATTTAAGTACGCATGATAAAAAAAACTATGATCAAACTGCTAATAATCAGACATAAGTTCTACATAGGGATAGCAACGGGATAGATCAGGATGGATTTGCTATCCTCATTTTCAAATTTAAATTATAGTTCCGCCCTCATCCCCACTCTCATACCCAATTTTGTTTAATCAGAGAATCTCTATCCCAATTTGCACGATGATTAAATATCTATCTCCACGTGAAATGTCTATTGACTTAGCCATTTTTTTTCAATTTCAAACCTCTTTGGTAAAAGTATTAATACAAGACATTAATTATAAAAAATTATATTATATAATATAATATTCGATTATATTATTATTATTATTATTATTATTATTGGAATAGATTCGGGGATGAGGATAGCATTCTCATATTCATCCCGTTTAACTTGTGGAGATTTTAAAAATTTTCGAACCCGAATTCGAATCTGAAAAAACTTTCCGAATCCACCTCTATTTTGAATTTTTCCCATGAGCGCTAAATCCATGAAAAAAATTACGAGCCCTAAATCCATGAAAAAAAATTATCATCCCTAATTCTACTTGCAAGAAGTCAAGTTAAGCAGAATAGCAAATAAACCTACTGAGTTTAACTTCAACTAAGTCAAAATAACAAAATGAACCTAATCAACTAATTAAGCTAAGTCTGAGGAGGAGGGGATTGTTGGCCGAACTACCAGGTTTGCATCATATTCATCATCTGCTCGCGTTGCTGCCGACTTTGCTGTGTGAGCACGTGATGCTGGTAAATGATCTCCCGCGGGAGTGAATTAATACATTCCAGAAATGAGAGATCCGATAACAGACAAATTGAATCTGGGGTGAGATAGATCCAGAAATGAGAGATGAGTGGGACCGGGTTGACTTTGTACGAACATATTACCTATCTCTTTTTTCTTATATTTCAATTTATTTTAAATTTATATTAAATGATTTTTTTATTATTAATGAATTATCAAATTAATTTATCGATAATGATGTCTAATTTGTATACGTTGAAAATTTGAAGGTAATAGCGAAAGGTTTGACTGTTAACACGGTGTTAGAGGGCATGCCGCGGATGATAAGGCAGTCGGTCTGCGAAAGCAGCGCAAGACTACGCTCAAGCATCTCGCATAGGACCTCAATCCACGCTGTTCGGCTCGACGTTGACATAACTCGTAAGGGAACGTTGGTGTGGAGGACACGTCTATCCGATCATGACAGTCGCAGCAGAGGGCGACCATGTTGATGACTACACCTCCAAGGGAGAGGGCCTAGCCGTGGAGGGAGTGACCGAGGATGCGAGTGGAGGCTTGCGTGTGTGAGAGAGCAAAAATGCGTACATGAAAGAGAATAAAAAAAATAAAGAGGAGAAAATATATTTTCTTATAAATTTTCTAACTCAGTTTAAATAGATCGAATAAATTTAATCTAATTTAATTTGATTCAGTCATAATTTTACTAAATCATCACCAAATTAATTCTGATTTAGACTACGTGCTCTTTCGGAGCATGAATTTGAGTTAGGATTTTTCAAAGCTGCCAGATTTACCGGCCGAGCAGGTCTTGCATAATGCAACGTCGACCTATAATGCCCAGCACTTTGGTTCCCGCTCGTACTAGATCCAGTAGTCGAATGAAATGAACGAACTTCACACCTACTCAATGAATTTTGTGTCAGGTGCGGATAGACAAAGTAATTAAGGAATATCTGCCTCAGGTTCTTCCTCTTCAAGCTACTCTACCTGTGTAGGTCACCGAACCCTGTAAAAGAAGGCCTCATCTAGTCTTTGTCCTAGTCCTACGGATAAGTGTCTAAGTCCTATTTTGCCAAAGTCATTAGATAAGAACCTAATCCTACTAAATGTAATGTTTACCCCTAAGGTTGCCATGAGGCTCTGGTCATAATGCATTTGTAGCCTCCCGAAAGTACTATATCTTTAATAAGACATGACCACCCTAGAGATCAGTAATCCAATATTTACCTCTAGCCTATGTTTGAATGCATACATCAGGACTAGGTGGTAGGGTCTCTAGGGGATATTGATAAGACACAATTTACAATAAACTTGTAAAGTATGTTGCCTCTAAGATTCAGGTAAATATTTAAGATGTGTTTGATTGAGGGTGTTCGTGATAACCTTGATTATTCATTTAAGGTTATTAATAAAAATCTTGTTTGGTTTAGATAATGAAGAATTCTCAGATAATCGATTATACCCGCCACATCAACAAAAGTGGTCATATAATCAGGAATCAAAAAATCAAGGAAAAACCTGGTTTTTCTCAATTCCGGAGTTAAGCTAATTTTCTTTCTAAAATTAACCTTCATTATTTTCTATTTATGACATAAATACCCTTAACAATCAATTAAACTACATAATTACCCTATAATTACCCTGATAAATATTATTAACAATCCACGCCCCGACTCTTCGCGTCCCAAGCAGCGCACCTAGCGGCGATGCCGATCTCCTACACGAATGCACGCAGATGTCGATCTCCTCCGGCTCTCTCCAATTCGTGAAGCACACCGATCTCCTCAAGCAATCTCCAATTCTTTCCACATTTCCCCTCCTCTGTCCCTCCCTTGCACGTTGCTCACGCCTGGGTGAGAAACACACCGCTTGCAGCCGGCCTCGCCGCCAGGCGTGAGCGCTGCCGGCCTCGCCACCGGGCACGAGCGCGGTCAGCCTTGCTGGCGTCATCGACGTTGCTTTCCCTTTGCCAGAAAGCAGCAACAACATGGTCAGCCTCGCTGGCGTCATCGGCGTTGCTTTCCCTTTGCCAGAAAGCAGCAACAAGATCTTCATCTTCTCTGAACTCCAATCGGCCATCATCTGCAAGCTTAGTTGATTTCCTTAATGTGTGATTTGATTGTTTGATTGCTTGTTCACTTCTATGATGTGTTGATTGTCTACTTGATGTGTTGATCGTTTATATGAATTCTTGTGGAATGCGGGTAATAGATTCAATGTTCCATACTTAGAAATGTCATGCGTTTGGTTTTGATTAAATGTTGCTGGTTAGGTGTTTGATTAAATGTTTCTTACATGTTTGTTGCTTAGTTAATGCAATTCGTAATGTTGCTCATGACCTGCTGTCTATTTTCAAGATCTACATTAGATACGAATACATTCAAAAAAAAAAGTTTTCAAGAGTATATTTATTAGGGATAATATAGTAATTGTCATATTAGGTTATATATTAAAATCTTCAACCAAACAAGTTTTTATCCTATTATCAAAGATTAAACTAAACAACATTAGGTTATATCTTATTCCCTATAACCTTAGTTATGTGATTACCTAGTAATCACATGTCCAAGATTATCAAAGAACACCCTCAACCAAACATAGGTATTTGGCGAAGCAGTGAAACATATTGTTGATAGAATGTCGAAAGAAAAAAATTATATTTGTTTGGCGGTCTACTAAGAACAACAACAAAAAAAAAACCTACATCAATTGCTAAAAGCATCTAAACTGATTCAATGTTCCAATGTACAGAGTGATTTCAAAGTGCAAAAAACGAAGGTATATTATCATACTGGATAGCTTGTTTTACACACATGTACTACCAACAGCATTCAAAAACCCTGTATACAATCGAACCGAGCCTAAACAACTCATTGATGTTTTTCTTGACCACCCGTGTTAGTTCAGTTCTTAATCACAGATTGCTTTGACGAACGCCGTGAAATCTCAAATTGAAGACGGACAAAAGTACTCGAGCTTAATCAGTTGGGGTCATAGGGGTCCAGGTGGTGGCACTCGAGGCAGAAGCAGAGTCGGGAGCGGAGGATGATGATCTCGCAGCGGAAGGAGCAGGGCTGGAGGCGTAGGCGGCACCTTGGTGTCTCCGGTATAATCTAGGTCCGGGGATTCCAGGCTTGGTGGGTTCTTCCAGTGTTCTTGGCCTTTTGGACAAGATGGTCACGACGCGGTTCATGTCAGGGCGCAGCTTGGGGTCGGACTGGACGCAGAGCAGGCCGAGATGAATGCACATTTCTACTTGCTCCGACACGGCCGTGGAATTCAGCGCCGGATCCAGGAGATCCAGACTCTGTCCCTTCCTGTACAGCCTCCAAGCCTGTAGTTAATATGCATTTGGTCAAAGCATGGGATGTGAATTGGGTCGAAATGATAGAATGGAGAAGGAGTTACCCATTCGAGGAGGCTTCTGGCTTCGCAGCTGGCGGGGAAGGGTGTGAAGGAGGCGTTCTTGCGGCCGCAGATGAGCTCGAGGATGACGACGCCGAAGCTGAAGACGTCGGCTTTCGCAGAGAGGGTGCCGTGCATGACGTACTCAGGGGCCATGTAACCGTTGGTGCCAACAACGCGGGTCTTCACCTGGCTCAGCTCCGCCGGGAAGAGGCGGGCCAGGCCGAAGTCGGAGATCTTGGGCGACCACTCTTCGTCCAGCAGGATGTTGCTGGCCTTGATGTCGCGGTGGATGATGGTGGTGTGCGCGTCCTCGTGCAAGTAGAGAAGACCCCGTGCCACACCAACGATCACCTTAAATCGCCGACACCAGTCCAACTGCGCCAGCTTCCGGTTATTTTCATCTCCTGCTCATTCATCGCCATCCACCATAAACGACAATTATTTTATTTTATTTTGCTTCCTAAACAATCAGAGGAATCAAACAAATCTCTCTTTTAAAAGTTAAAAAAAAAATACTATGAAGAAGAATATGCAAATCATTCAATATTGTCGTCGACATTTGAGTAATGTGTGAGTTGAGACTTAGATGCGTCATTTTGCAAGCTTTACATTTAGACTGATCACTATCGAGACAGCCAAGAAAGCATCGGTCTAGCTGTTGCAATCCATAACTATTTTGGTTAAGATATTAATTAAATTTGTATATACTATATTTATAATTAGGGGTGAGTATTAGATTAAAATCACTAAATAAATGATCGATTAATTTTCAAAAGAAAACCGAACCGACCGCTAAAATATCGAACGGTTTAATCAAATTCTTTTAATTAAGATTTAAAATTTTGATTTTGTTTAAAAAATTATTTTTATAAAAAAAATAAGATCTAAAATTTCAGTTTTTTATCAAAAATTCAGTCTATTTAGAGTACTCGATTTAATTGAATAAGAAATTTTAAATGAATTAACTGATTTTTTTAAAAATCAAAATTCAGAATAAATAAAACCAAATTTTAAAATTCAATAAATAATCCAAATTTAATTTAATCGATTTTTTGTTTGCCCTTATTTATAACTCATGAACTGCCCGAGAACAAAAATAATCCAAATTTTGGATTGAGCAAATTCACCGATCTAAATCAGATATAATATAAAATGGTATTTAAAAAAAACATTTTATAAAATTCAAAATTAATCATATTAATTGTTAATTAATTAATTAAATTATCCTTTGGTCTCATCTTATTAGGTTATATTAATTTTTATGAATTTTGAATCTGTCAATCATTTTAGCATGTGATATATATTAGCAACTCTAGATTTTTAATAAATACTTAAAATACTCCTAAATTTTAAACTCCCTATAACCAAACTTTTAAATCATAAAATTTTAAACATTAAATATAATACTTATAATATACACAATGAACATCTAAATTTTTTCGTTTGAACATTATAATTCAAAAGGAACGATTAAACCCTAGGATACAATTTTATTAGCTTAAACTCACTATAACTCAATTATAAAGTCTAGTGTAATGTGCCTTTCATCATTGCATAAAAAGCACTTTCCAACCCTAAGACAGCACAAATGATGGACATGTGACATTTCTAATATAATGATCAAGAGTCTATCTCGATCCAATCATGCATTTGTTATTTGTATACCTATATGAACTTCTCTTTATATCAGTAAGGTCGAAGACCGTTAAGATAACGAATCTATATTTTTTATTTTTTTTTTACGGAAGCCACCCTCCATTCCATGGTATCAAATCTATCGGATGTATGACCTCCTTTTAAAAACCTCTACGCTAATTAATAAATATCCCTGTGATTTATTCCCTGGCAAAGAAGACATGGGACCGCAGATGGCTGCCAAGGCTACGTCTTCACCTTTCCTCCAATACAGCCTGTTGGGTGGGTTTGAAAGTTTGATGTGCATGGTTGATGATCAAGGCTAGCTGATGTAGATTAACCTAATTAACGCGAAGAGCCGATCGATTCGAAGATAGAAAAGAACCGAAGTAATCAAACTCTGGAATCTGCTTACTGGAGAAGAGGATCTTGTCGAGGCTCTCGTTGCGGACATACTCGTACACGAGGAGCTTGTCGTTACCGTGGGTGCAGTAGCCGTAGAGGTTCACCAGGTTCTTGTGCTGCACCTCCGACAGCAACATCGCCTCGTTCATGAACTCCTTCGTCCCCTGCCTCGACGCCGCGCTCAGTCGCTTTACCGCTACCTCCCGCCCGTCCTCCAGCCGCCCCTGCACAGCACCCATCCAGTCCATCACACAGATCTCAACTACCCCCAAATCCCAAATCCCCTTTCGCACTCACCTTGAAGACCGGCCCAAATCCGCCCTCGCCGAGTTTCTGCACGGGGCTAAAATTCCCGGTGGCCTCCGCCACCGCCTCGTACCGGAACACCCGCCGTCTCATGGCCGCGATCGCCTCCAGGTCATCGCCCTCCCTCTCTTTCATTTTACCATCTACTTCCGCCACAAGAAACAAATTAAATCAGAATTATTTCCCTGCAGCAACTAGAAGCAGTCGCCAGTTTACCTTGTTTACCGCCGCCGCCGTCTACGAAGTGCTCGATGAGGCTCTTCGAGAATTTTTTGAACCTCGCCATCCCCCACGACGACGACGACGAAGGGAGATTTGTGTTGACTGAGTTGAGGACTGGAAACTCTAAAGAGGAACAATAAAGTTAAGGCGTATAGTGGCTAACTCGAAACTTCTGCACATTAGTTATAGCCGCCGTCCCGTCAAGGTCTTTACAATTCACACGATGTCGATCGACCGTGATTTCTCTGCTTATTAAAAAATAATAGGCGCGCCAACTCTACGGTCTTCCCATTTCTAACAGTGAATTTTTAACTTTTCCAGGATTCGAACTCTAGACCTCTAAGCTAAATATTAAAGTTCCTAATCCTGATACCAATTGAGTTATATCTCAATTGGTATCAGGATTCAGAAACTTTAGTACTTAGTCTGGAGGTCTAGAGTTCGAATCCTAGGAAAAACAAAAATCTACTATCAGGAGTGGAAAGACCGTAAGGTCACCGGCCTAGAGGGTTGCCTGCGGGGACCATAGAGACGGGGCCGCTACATAACTTTAATTTTAATAGAACTCAACTGGAGATGAAAAACTCGTAGATATAGCATGAACAATAGGAAACGACAGTGGCGTAGTTAGGATTTTCGATTAGCAGGGATAATTTTTAATAATCTTAAATATTAATGTACATCGATTTTTATTCTTCAAAAGTCTAAATTACAAATTTAAGAGGTCGAAAAAGAACTTAAACTCAAAATTTCGACCATAGCTCTTAATTCTAGTTGAAACGATGATTCGTCGATCTCCAAAATTTTTTTTTACTCAAATTCGAAAAATCGATCGAACCCGTTTAAACATTAAACTTTCTTCGGTCATAACTTGACCAAATCAACTCTAAATCAATCTTGATTTGAATTAATATAATCCTTATCTCTATATCTGAATTTAATTCAAACCTAATTCAATTTTAAGTTAGCATCCTTGTCTTATAATTTAGCTCTTTTGTTTATTATTATATATTTATTTTAAAATTTTAAATCGTGATATTTTTTTATAAAAGTAATACCAATAGATAGCTTAGATCATAAGCTCTCTAAATGTGCGATGAATTTTAATTTTCTATAATAAATGATAAAAAATCGATTAATTAAAATATTAATATATATATATATATTATTAATGATAGGGAGAGTGAATGGGAGAGTGAATGACGTGACAATTATTGTATACACGTCCGATCGCCGATCGGACACCACCGGCGGCCTCTGATCATCGTCCCGAATCAAACTATGTCCTAAGAAGATCGGTGAACTCATCGGGAATCGCCGCAATTATGATCTCGTCGCATTCACCGTCAATCCGGCGAGATCTCAATTACCGGCGACCCTGCCGGGTTCACCATCTTCTTAGGACATAGTTTGATTCGGGACGGCAATCAGAGGTCATCGGTGGTGTCCGATCGGCGATCGAACATGTACAAATTAGCTATACGTCATTCACTCTCCCATTCACTCTCCCAAATTCACTCTCCCAATCATTACTCTAAAAATTGAGAGGGGGCGATCGCACCCCCTCTCATGAAGGTGGCTACGCCCCTGGAAAACGTCGGATGGCAAAAGAAAAAAAAAGGGGTTTGTTTTGTTGGCGTTACAGGCGTTACAAGCCTTGATTGTGAAACGTTGAAACGTTGGCAATCAAGAGCAGTAAATACCATTGATGAAGGTAAGGAAACCGTCATCTTCTTCTCCCTATAGATGGCGTCCAATTGCAATCCATGGTGAGACAGAGGTGGAATCGGAGCTTCAAATTCTGAGGGATTTGGTTTGTGGCGATTTGAGATCAGTCCGGTGACGCTCTCACGACAGTGAGCAGAAGAAGAAAAAGGAAGAAGATCCAAGAAGTTGGAATCGCTGTAAGTCTAAAATCATTTCTTTTGCAATTCGTTTTCATGCTTAGACACCAACAATGGTATCAGAGCAGTTGTAAAAGCATGAAAAATCGTTTTTTTACCTTTGCGATGAACACCCCGCGCTGTTGATCGCTTGAAATCGCCTGAGCTCTCGGCTCTTTCATCCCCTGGCCGACGAACGCCTCACGCGCGAGCAAGGGAGCCGTCGCCTTCGGCTGGATGTGTCGATGGAGGCGGCCATAGCGTTTGTGAAGAAAAATTTTTTTTTTGGCTGTGTGGGGAAGAAGGTTGTGTGGAGAAGAAGAGGCGGCGGCTGCGGGCGATGGGTGAATGAAATTAGGTTTCGGGTTTTTTTTAAGGAAAAGTTTTTTTATTAAAAAAAAATAATAATAATTCCGAAACCTATTTTACCGCTGCAAATCGCTCTGCCAAGCTGCTGGCCAAGGGAGGTTCAATCCCTTGACCTCCCCGTGAAGGCAAACATGCCCAACCAGAAGAGCTATTCGGTAACTTGTTTAAGAATGGTTCAATTTATTTAAATTAGATTCTAGTTTGGTTTAAAAAGATTAAGTTGGTCAAATCGGTTTTGATTAAATCATTAGTTGGTTTAATCAAACCAGTTTAATCAAATAATCTAAACTAAACAGACTAATTTGATCATTATATTGAATCTTAAAATTTAAATAGGCTTAATTGTAGCTACAAACAAAAAGGAAACTTAAATGCCTTTATCTATTTGTGTTGTGAATTGAATTGAACCGGTTTTGTTACTGGTTTTCGGTTTTGTACTGACATTGTGTATTTCAATTCCAGATGCCGAGATTTATTACCACAATGACTCGTCGAGATGTGCGACGGAATCATTTGAGGGAACAGATAGAGGAAATTGACTTCCTCCCACACCTAGGCATCCAAGGGCATATAGGAAGGCTTGATCGTCTATTTTGGAAACTCGAACAGGAAGAGTTTCCAGTTCTAGATAACTACCGGATCGGGGCATTGATTAATTCATTGCCGAGGCGTGCTGAAGTAGCTGCAAGAGGTATTTGGGGATGCTACGAAGGACGTATCTCTTATACCGAGTTGCGTAGAGAACTATTTCGCCAGAATTTTTCAGAAGAGGATCTGGAAGATTCTCAGAACGATCTGGAAGAGGATCTGGAAGATTCTGAGGACGATCTGGAAGAGGATCCTGAAGAATTTGAAGAGGATCCAGAGATGGATCTGATTGAAGAATTCCAAGGGGATCCTGAGGAAATCGAGTGGGATCAAATTGAAGATTCTGAGGAGGACCCAGAGGAAGATCCCGAAATGTTCGAGGACGATCCTGAAATGTTCGAGAACGATCCTGAAATATTCGAGGACGATCCTGAAATGCCTGGGGAAAACCTTGAAATATTTGAGGAAGACCTCGATATTGAAATGATCGAGGAAGATCCTGAAATATTTGAGGAAGAACCGATAGAATTTGTGGAAGATCCCGAGCCTGATCAGATTGGCCAAATAGAGATGAACGAGAGAGTGATAGCCACTGCCATAATATTTTTTATTATGGGAATGATGTCAAATTATCTAGTTCGTTGAATTCTGTTTGTTTGTACCTGCTTATTAAGCCTATTAAATAAAGTTATGTTATGTGTTAACTGACTTGTCAATGATTAGTTCATTTATATGATTAGTTCATATTCAAGATAAATGATTAGTTCATTTAATGAGATGTATGTAATATAATTGATCAATGTTAATTAGATTGGATGATACGAATGATGAGTGAAAACGTAGTTATCACTTGATTTCGTAATCCAAGTCAAGTTTACATTGAGTCAATCAAAAATTATGTACAGATGATATACACTGAATTAATGAATAATATGTTTATTTATGATAGATCATGGCAACCAAGAACATCATAGCTGAACTGAACAAAGGGGAGAAATTGTATGGGGACAACTATAAAATATGGCATCTCAAGATACAATATGTTCTTGAGGAACAAGAAGTTCTAGAGGCTGTAAATCATTTTATGGTAGAACCTGCTGTTGGTACAACTGCACAGTACAGACTGGATCTTGATGCCTATAGGGCATGGAAGAAAAAGGACTCCACTGCAAAGGGGATATTGATTAGTTCAATGATAAATGATCTGGTATTTGAGTATGAGCTACTACCATCAGCTCATGCTGTCTGGGTTGCCTTGAGAGAGAGATACAGTGGAGTTAGTGTGAGCAAGCTTCGTCAACTGACAATCAAGTTTGACAGTTGTAAGAAGCGCCCGAATGTGACAATGACCCAACATCTGAGAGAAATGGGTAATATGATTCGGGAGCTTAAGACTGCTGGTCATGAGTTGACTGACGAACAACAGGTTCAAGCAGTTATTCATTCCCTTCCTGATTCTTGGGAAACAATGAAGCAGAACCTTACTCACAGTGAGAGTATCAGGACTTTCATTGATGTCTCACGCCATATTGAACTGGAGGCGGAGAGAATAGAATCCGCCAGGATTTCTGAGCAAGCTTTTGTAGCTGAAGGTTCTGGATCCAAGAATAAGAAAAAATGGTTTAAGAAAGGAAAGGGAAAGGGAAAAGAAGCTGGTGCTACTCCTGTGCAAGACCCAATCAAGAAGAAAGGAAAGAAGAATGGAAAGAAACCTAAGGGCAAGCTTACTTGCTACAACTGTGGCAAGAAGGGCCATTTTGCTCGGGAGTGTACCGAGCCGAAAAAGGTAAATCCATTTATGTCTTCTTTTCATGAGCTTTATGTTGCTAGTTCGGTGTTGTTAGCTGATTCTTATCCTTTGTGGATTATAGATTCAGGAGCAACGAACCATGTAGCTCGTGATCGAGCTACATACGTGGAGTACCGTCGTGTACCAGCTGGCAATAAGTGGATTTATGTGGGAAACAATGCAAGAATTGAAGTCAAAGGAATTGGCACTTACAAACTCAACCTTCGTGGTGGGCGTACATTGTTTCTGCATGATGTCCTGTATGCTCCTGAGATTCGACGGAATCTGGTTTCTGTGAATTGTCTTCTTGAATTGGGTTATTGTATGAATTTTTACAGTCGTCGTGTAGAACTTAAGATTGACTCTGTGTTAATTGGATATGATTTTATATCAAACGGTTTCATGGTTCTTGATGTAGAACCAGATGTTGATTGTGGAAATAATGGTTGTTTTTCAAACATTGCTCTTACTAGTGATGCTGATGTTAATGATGATGTTTGGCATGCTAGATTGGGACATATAGGACAAGAAAGAATGAATAGACTAGCAAGAGAGGGTCTGCTCAGCACTAGTGCTAAAGTTGACTTGTCTATATGTGAGCATTGTCTTGCTGGAAAAGCAACTAGGAAACCGTTTGGTAAGGCTATTAGGACTGATTCACCATGGCAATTGATTCATTCGGATATTTGTGGTCCGATGAACGTGAAGGCTAGAAATGGTAGTTCATATTTCATTACATTTATTGATGATTTCACGCGTTTTGGTCATGTGTATTTGATTTCTCATAAATCTGAAGCATTAGATTGCTTTAATCGTTATTTGAACGAAGTTGAGAATCAATTGGAACGTAAGGTTAAAACCTTACGCACTGACCGTGGAGGTGAATACTTGTCTGATCAGTTCAAGACAATATGTAATGAGAAAGGGATTATTAGACAGTTAACTATCCCTGGAACTCCACAGCAAAATGGAGTTGCTGAAAGAAGAAATTGAACTCTTCTTGAAATGGTTAGGTCGATGATGGCTCAAGCTAATTTGCCAATTTCCTATTGGGGAGATGCATTATTGGCTGCAACCTACATACTTAACCGGGTGCCTTCTAAATCTGTTCCATCTACTCCATATGAACTTTGGACAGGCAGAAAACCAGATTTGAGTAATCTGAGACCATGGGGGTCAGCTGCTTATATTCATGATAAGACTCACAAATATGGAAAATTAGGACCCAGAGGTAAGAAGTGTATCTTTGTAAGATATTCTGATACTTCTAAGGGTTATGTTTTATTGGTGAGCAAGCAAGATGGAACCATCTCTGAAATTGAGTCAAGAGATGCTACTTTTCTCGAAACTGAGTTCCCAACAAGAGGTGAAGTTGATAAATCAACTCCTCTATTTGCAGTAGAGGAGGAGGATACTGTTCCTCCGTTAACAAATCAGGAATCTCAAGGAATGCCTGAATCTAGTCAACCTAGTGGGAGTGAATTGCCTATAAGTGAATTAGTTTCTCAACAGTCAAACCTGCGAAGAAGTAATCGTAAGATTATTCCTCGGAGAAGGTTTGACATTGAAAATGAGACATTAATGATTCTCCCAGTTGACGATGAAGAACCTCGAACGGTTGAGGAAGCATTGAAATGCTCAGTTAGAGAAAAATGGAGAATTGCAATGGATGAAGAAATGGAGTCTATGAGAAAGAATCAGGTTTGGGATTTAGTCGATCTTCCTCCAGGCCGAAGGGCTATTGGGAATAAATGGATTCTCAAAATCAAGAGGAAGGCAGATGGATCGATTAATAAATACAAAGCTCGTCTGGTTGCAAAAGGATATACCCAATTGGAGGGTATTGATTTTGAAGAGACATTTTCCCCTGTTGTGAAGTTTGTGTCAATACGTGTCATTTTAGCTATAGTAGCACATTATGACTTGGAATTACATCAGATGGATGTAAAAACGGCTTTCCTTAATGGTAATCTTGACGAGGAAATCTGTATGACACAACCAGAAGGTTATATTGCTGATGGCCAAGAGGAAAAAGTATGTAGACTTAAAAAGTCTATATATGGGCTAAAGCAAGCGTCGAGACAATGGAACATAAGATTCAATGAAGTCATTTTATCTTATGGTTTCGAAATGATCAATGAGGATCATCGTGTTTACCTAAGAAGGGATAAAGGAAAGTTGGCCATTTTATCATTATATGTTGATGATATGCTAATAGCTGGAAATGACTTAAAAGTTGTGATTGAGGTCAAGTCTTGGCTTTCATCACAATTTGACATAATTGACATAGGAGAAGCTGAATATATCTTAGGAGTACGGATCATTCGTGATCGATCAAAAAGACTTTTGGGTTTGTCCCAAGAAGCTTATATTACTAAGATATTACAACACTTCAATATGTTTAATTGCAACGTTGAACAAACACCTACAGCGAAAGGTGTTGTTTTGAGCAAAAGTATGTCTCCCAAGACTCCTGAAGAGATAGCCGAGATGAAGAAAAGACCATATGCTAGTGCCATTGGTAGTTTGATGTACACTATGTTGTGTACTCGCCCTGATATAAGCTATGCTGTTGGCTTAGTTAGTCGTTTCCAGTCAAACCCAGGATCGAGACACTGGAAAGCGGTAAAAAGGATATTCAGATATCTCAAAGGAACGGCAGATTATTGTCTCTGCTTCCAAGGATCAAAGCTGAGCTTGAAGGGCTACGCAGATGCAGATTGGGCAGGGGACCTTGACGACAGAAAATCCACATCTGGCTATATTTTTTTGCTGAATGGAGGTGCATTTCTTGGAACAGCAAGAAACAGGCTTGTGTAGCACTGTCGACAATGGAGGCTGAGTATGTGGCTTGTGCAGCGGCTGTACAAGAAGCTGTCTGGTTGAGAAGGTTCCTAAAGCATCTGAAGATTGTTGAGGAAGTGGGAGCCCTGTTAAGTGTGTTGTGACAATCAAGCTGCTATAGCTTTTTCCAAGGATCCTAAATATCACAGCAAAGGCAAGCATATAGAAATTAAATACAATTTTGTAAGGGATATTGTTGACAAGAAAAAGATAATTCTTGAGTACATCCCTACCCGAGCAATGCTTGCAGATCCTTTTACTAAGCCGTTGACTAAAGAGTCATTTTATGAACATGTGAAGTCTTTGGGACTACGCAAGATGTAACAAATTGTAAATGTATTTGTTATTTAATAATGAAATGTCATGATCTATTCAGTGTGAAATATTTGTTACATTTGGAAAAAGTCTCGATGAGCATGTTGGCAGGCTGAGATTGGTCCACTCACTCACATGGACAATCGTCTCTATTTGTTGAGTATAAATAGAGGTAAGACCATTACTTATGAGACAGCTTATGTAGTTGTAAGAGAGACATACTCATAAGTTGAGGTCGCCTTGATTTTGTATCAAGATGAGATCATTTATGTAATGATCGAAGTAAATGCACCCACCATTTACTAAACCTGTTTAAAGCCAGATTGGAATTCATAAGTTGAATTCGGATTAGACGTTAGGTATGTCTAGATCGAAATCTGTACGATGTTAGATATTTGAGAAAAACATGCACTCTTTTTGGTAAAGAGAAAAATCGTAGCATGTGATTCATACCACATGTGCTATAGCGACAATAAGGGTAGTAGGAGAAAGGATCCTGCTTCTCTACTATGTGAGACCCTTGAGATTATCAGTTAATCTCAATCTTACCCTAAGTGACTATTTAGCTGTCTACTTGAAGTTTTAATCAGTGTTTGCTACTTTAGTGTGTGTCCTATTGACTATGGATGATTCGGTCTATGGAGCATAACTAGGAAAGCAACTGATTAGAATGAATAGATTCTAGCTGAAAAGGAAGATTAAAATTGGTTTACATCTGTAATACTTATTCACTGGTCGACCAGTTACATTTTTTGTTAAGTACTTAAAAATGTGATTGTGAATAAAAGTATTGATTTGAGATGACGAACATGCTCTTGACATAGATGTCATATGAGGGATTAGAGATGTTCATATTGATGTAAATATTTAATCTGGGTAAAGGCAAGTTATTGATGTCTCTGATTCGTTCTATAGAGCAGCTAAGTTAAGTGTAAAACTTTCTTANGATTCTGAGGACGATCTAGAGAGTATCCTGAAGAATTTGAAGAGGATCCAGAGATAGATCTGATTGTAGAATTCAAGGGGAATCCTGAGGAAATCGAGTGGGATCCAATTGGAGATTCTGAGGAGGACCCAGAGGAAGACCCTGAAATGTTCGAGGACGATCCTGAAATGTTCGAGGAAGATCCCGAAATGTTCGAGGACGATCTCGAAATGTTCGAGGAAGATCCCGACATGCTCGAGGAGGATCCCGAAATGTTCGAGGAAGATCCCGAAATGTTCGAGGAAGATCTCGAAATGCCTGGGAAAAATCCTGAAATATTTGAGGAAGATCCTGATATTGAAATGATCGAGGAAGATCCTGAAATATTTGAGGAAGATCCGATAGAATCTGTGGAAGATCCCGAGCCTGATCAGACTGGCCGATTAGAGATGAACGAGAGAGTGATAGCCACTGCCATAATATTTTTTATTATGGGAATGATGTCAACTTATCTAGTTCATTAAATTCTGTTTGTTGTACCAACTTATTTAAGCCTATTAAATAAAGTTATGTTATGTGTTAACTGACTTGTCAATAATTAGTTCATTTATATGATTAGTTCATATTCAAGACAAATGATTAGTTCATTTAATGGGATGTATGTAATATAATTGATCGATGTTAATTAGATTGGATGATGCGAATGATGAATGAAAACGTAGTTATCACTTGATTTCGTAATCCAAGTCAAGTTTACATTGAGTCAATCAAAAATTATGTACAGATGATATACATTGAATTAATGAATAATATCTTTATTTATGATAGATCATGTCAACTAAGAACATCATAGCTGAACTGAACAAGGGAGAGAAATTGTATGGAGACAACTACAAAATATGGCATCTCAAGATACAATATGTTCTTGAGAAACAAGAAGTTCTGGAGGCTGTAAATCATTTCATGGTAGAACCTGCTGTTGGTTCAACTGCACAGTACAGACTTGATCTAGATGCCTATAGGGCATGGAAGAAAAAGGACTCCACTGCAAAGGGGATATTGATTAGTTCAATGGTAGATGACCTGGTATTTGAGTATGAGCCACTACCATCAGCTCATGCTGTCTGGGTTGCCCTGAAAAAGAGATACAGTGGAGTTAGTGTGAGCAAACTTCGTCAACTGACAATCAAGTTTGACAGTTATAAAAAACGTCCGAATGTAACGATGACCCAACATCTGAGAGAAATGGGTAATATGATTCGGGAGCTTAAGACTGCTGGTCATGAGTTGACCGACGAACAACAGGTTCAAGCAGTTATTCGTTCCCTTCCTGATTCTTGGGAAACAATGAAGCAGAACCTTACTCACAGTGAGAGTATCAGGACTTTCATTGATGTCTCACACCATATTGAACTGGAGGCGGAGAGAATAGAATCCGCAAGGATTTCTGAGCAAGCTTTTGTAGCTGAAGGTTCTGGATCCAAGAATAAGAAAAAATGGTTTAAGAAAGGAAAGGGAAAGGGAAAAGAAGCTGGTGCTACTACTGTGCAAGACCCAATCAAGAAGAATGGAAAGAAACCTAAAGGCAGGCTAACTTGCTACAACTGTGGCAAGAAGGGCCATTTTGCTCGGGAGTGTACTGAGCCGAAAAAGGTAAATCCATGTTTGTCTTCTTTTCATGAGCTTTATGTTGCTAGTTCGGTGTTGTTAGCTGATTCTTATCCTTTGTGGATTATAGATTCAGGAGCAACGAACTATGTAGCTCGTGATCGAGCTACATACGTGGAGTACCGTCGTGTATCAGCTGGCAATAAGTGGATTTATGTGGGAAACAATGCAAGAATTGAAGTCAAAGGAATTGGCACTTGCAAACTCAACCTTCGTGGTGGACGTACATTGTTTCTGCATGATGTCCTGTATGCTCCTGAGATTCGACGGAATCTGGTTTCTGTGAATTGTCTTCTTGAATTGGGTTATTGTATGAATTTTTACAGTCGTCGTGTAGAACTTAAAATTGACTCTGTGTTAATTGGATATGATTTTATATCAAACGGCTTCATGGTTCTTGATGTAGAACCAGATTTTAATTGTGGAAATAATGATTATTTTTCAAACATTGCTCTTATTAGTGATGCTGATGTCAATGATAAAGTTTGGCATGCTAGATTGGGACATATAGGACAAGAAAGAATGAATAGATTAGCAAGAGAGGGTCTGCTCGGCACTCGTGCTAAAGTTGACTTATCTATATGTGAGCATTGTCTTGCTGGAAAAGCAACTAGGAAACCGTTTGGTAAGGCTATTAGGGCTGATTCACCATTGCAATTGATTCATTCGGATATTTGTGGTCCGATGAACATGAAGGCTAGAAATGGTAGTTCATATTTCATTTCATTTATTGATGACTTCACGCGTTTTGGTCATGTGTATTTGATTTCTCATAAATCTGAAGCATTAGATTGCTTTAATCGTTATTTGAACGAAGTTGAGAATCAATTGGAACGCAAGGTTAAAACCTTACGCACTGATCGTGGAGGTGAATACTTGTCTGATTAGTTCAAGACAATATGTAATGAGAAAGGGATTATTAGACAGTTAACTATCCCTAGAACTCGACAGCAAAATGGAGTTGCTGAAAGAAGAAATCGAACTCTTCTTGAAATGGTTAGGTCGATGATGACTCAAGCTAATTTGCCTATTTCCTATTGGGGAGATGCATTGTTGGCTGCAACCTACATACTTAACCGGGTGCCTTCTAAATCTATTCCATCTACTCCATATGAACTTTGGACAGGCAGAAAACCAGATTTGAGTAATCTGAGACCGTGGGGGTCAGCTGCTTATATTCATGACAAGACTCACAAATATGGAAAATTAGGACCCAGAGGTAAGAAGTGTATTTTTGTAAGATATTCTGATACCTCTAAGGGTTATGTCTTTATTGGTGAGCAACAAGATGGAACCATCTCTGAAATTGAGTCAAGAGATGCTACTTTTCTCGAAACTGAGTTCCCAACAAGAGGTGAAGTTGATAAGTCAACTCCTCTATTTGCAATAGAGGAGGAGGATACTGTTCCTCCATTAACAAATCAAGAATCTCAGGGAATACCTGAATCTAGTCAACCTAGTGGGAGTAAATTGCCTATAAGTGAATTAGTTTCTCAACAGTCAAACCTGCGAAGAAGTAATCGTAAGATTATTCCTCGGAGAAGGTTTGACATTGAAAATGAGGCATTAATGATTCTCCCAGTTGACGATGAAGAACCTCGAACGGTTGAGGAAGCATTGAGATGCTCAGTTAGAGAAAAATGAAGAATTGCAATGGATGAAGAAATGGAGTCTATGAGAAAGAATCAGGTTTGAGATTTAGTCGATCTTCCTCCAGGCCGAAGGGCTATTGGGAATAAATGGATTGTCAAAATCAAGAGGAAGGCAGATGGATCGATTAATAAATACAAAGCTCGTCTGGTTGCAAAAGGATATACCTAAATGAAGGGTATTGATTTTGAAGAGACATTTTCCCCTGTTGTGAAGTTTGTGTCAATACGTGTCATTTTAGCTATAGTAGCACATTATGACTTGGAATTACATCAGATGGATGTAAAAACGGCTTTCCTTAATGGTAATCTTGACGAGGAAATCTATATGGCACAACCAGAAGGTTATATTGCTGATGGCCAAGAGGAAAAAATATGTAGACTTAAAAAGTCTATATATAGGCTAAAGCAAGCGTCGAGACAATGAAACATAAGATTCAATGAAGTCATTTTATCTTATGGTTTCGAAGTGATCAATGAGGATCATTGTGTTTACCTAAGAAAGGATAAAGGAAAGTTGGTCATTTTATCATTATATGTTGATGATATGCTGATAGCTGGAAATGACTTAAAAGTTGTGATTGAGGTCAAGTCTTGGCTTTCATCACAATTTGACATAATTGACATGGGAGAAGCCGAGTATATCTTAGGAGTACGAATCATTCGTGATCGATCAAAAAGACTTTTGGGTTTGTCCCAAGAAGCTTATATTACTAAGATACTACAACACTTCAATATGTTTGATTGCAACGTTGAACAAACACCTACAGCGAAAGGTGTTGTTTTGAGCAAAAGTATGTCTCCCAAGACTCCTGAAGAGATAGCCGAGATGAAGAAAAGACCATATGCTAGTGCCATTGGTAGTTTGATGTACACTATGTTGTGTACTCGCCCTGATATAAGCTATGCTGTTGGCTTAGTTAGTCGTTTCCAGTCAAACCCAGGATCGAGACACTGGAAAGCGGTAAAAAGGATATTCAGATATCTAAAAGGGACGGCAAATTATTGTCTCTGCTTCCAAGGATCAAAACTGAGCTTGAAGGGCTACGCAGATGCAGATTGGGCAGGGGACCTTGACGATAGAAAATCCACATCTGGCTATATTTTTTTGCCGAATGGAGGTGTCATTTCATGGAACAGCAAGAAACAGGCTTGTGTAGCACTGCCGACAATGGAGGCTGAGTATGTGGCTTGTGCAGCGGCTGTACAAGAAGCTGTCTGGTTGAGAAGGTTCCTAAAGCATCTGAAGATTGTTGAGGACAGTGGGAGCCCTGTTACAGTGTGTTGTGACAATCAAGCTGCTATAGCTTTTTCCAAGGATCCTAAATATCACAGCAAAGACAAACATATAGAAATTAAATACAATTTTGTAAGGGATATTGTTGACAAGAAAAAGATAATTCTTGAATACATCCCTACTCGAGCAATGCTTGCAGTTCCTTTTATTAAGCCGTTGACTAAAGAGTCGTTTTATGAACATGTGAAGTCTTTGGGACTACGCAAGTTGTAACAAATTATAAAGACTATTATTTAAATGAAATATCATGATCTATTCAGTGTAAATGTATTTGTTACATTTGGTAAAAGTCTCGATCAGCATGTTGGCAGGCTAAGATTGGTCCTCTCACATGGACAATCGTCTCTATTTGTTGAGTATAAATAGAGGTAAGACCATTACTTATGAGACAACTTATGTAGTTGTGAAGAGAGACATACTCATAAGTTGAAGTCGCCTTGATTTTGTATCAAGATGAGATCATTTATATAATGATCATAGTAAATGCACCCACCATTTACTAAACCTGTTTAAAGCCAGATTGGAATTCATAAGTTGAATTCGGATTAGACGTTAGGTATGTCTAGATCGAAATCTATACGATGTTAAATATTTGAGAAAAACATGCACTCTTTTTGGCAAAGAGAAAAACATCGTAGCATGTGATTCATACCACATGTGTTATAGCGACAATGAGGGTAGTAGGAGAATGGATCCCTGCTTCTCTACTATGTGAGACCCTTGAGATTATCAGTTAATCTCAATCTTACCCTAAGTGACTATTTAGCCGTCTACTTGAAATTTTAATCAGTGGTTGCTACTTTAGTGTGTGTCCTATTGACTATGGATGATTCAGTCTATGGAGCATAACTAGGAAAGCGACTGATTAGAATGAATAGATTCTAGCTGAAAAGGAAGATTAAAATTGGTTTACATCTGCAATACTTATTCACTGGTCGACCAGTTACATTTTTTTTGTTAAGTAATTAAAAATGTGATTGTGAATAAAAGTATTGATTTGAAATGTTGAACATGCTTTTGACATAAATGTCATATGAGGGATTAGAGATGTTCATATGATGTAAATATTTAATCTGGGATAAAGGCAAGTTATTGATGTCTCTGATTCGTTCTATAGAGCAGCTAAGTTAAGTGTAACAACTTTCTTATCATTAATTGCTCAGTGTGCTTGCTGTCGCACGAACCATTTTCCCTGAAGTATGAGTTGAATGCTCCTATATGGTCTTTGTGACTTCCTTACGTAGTCTTAGTGACTAAATGACCTATATGGATAGAATTGGACGAGTGGGAGATGTTGGCGTTACTGGTTGCAGGCGTTACTGGCCTCCATTGATGGAGTATTAAATACCTCCATCAATGGAGGAAACGTCTGATTCTCCCTGTATAAATAGGCGTCCAAATGCAATCCAAGAGGACAAGAAGAAGAGGAACAGGAGCATCTGGGATTTGGTTTGTGATAAATCGGGTTTTGTCCGTGGTAATATCTCGCATGACAACAGGCAAGCAGAGGAAGAAGAAGTAAAGGAGATCACTATAAGCTCGATTTCATCTCATGTTTTTCAATCTAAGAGGATATTAATAAACCGTCGAGTTAGATATCTTGTTACTTTTTTATATTATTTTTAATTGTTTTTTTTTCCGGATTGTGAGAATCCTATGTAATTGTTTTTTATTTTTTAATTTAAAATTCTTTCGATATTGGATTTTTTTTTGTAATTATATTTTTTTACTATATTAATAAAAATACTCTTCAGATATCTTAATATATAAATAAATTAATATTTTAAGAAAATCAAATATTATAAACCCGTTTATTTTCAATTACATTTAGACAATCAATCTGAATTAAATTTATCAAAAATGATTTTTTAATAAACATGAAATATAAATAAAAAATATCAACTGGTCTCGGAAGAGAATAGAATATAAGAATAATGAATAAGAATAGGTAATTGATTGAATTATTATTAAATAAATAAATCTCAATATAGGTGAGATCGAGTATTTGACAATTTTGTATATTGCAAAAGAACATACTGTACTCAGTTACTGTGTGCAGTGTTAAATTTAAGGATTAAAATTTGATAAAATTAATATATTTATCTTTTTTATACGTTAATTATAATATTTAAATTAATAATTTTTATAATTTATTTTCTCCGTATTAATTTTAAGATGATTGACAAAAATATTCTTAACAAATGAATCATCTTTTATTATCTCGTGTTATCGAGGTGCAGTGCTAATGTTAAATAAAGTATATATTACCCATTCAGTTCGAAATCGGTTTTAAAAATAAAATAAATAGGTATTTTATAACTATAATTTGGCATTAAGTATATTTTACTTTCTTTTAATTTTTTATTTATTTTATTTTGCCCAAATTTTAGATGTTCAATTAACGATGAGAGAGTGAGAGCGGACTTATATTCTCAAGATATATTCTTTTAAGTATTATTATCATCATGTGTAAGGAATAATTCATGTAATAGAAAATACTATTTATTTTAGATGTTTTAGTATACTTGATTTGATTAGATATAGATAGCTAAATTTTAAGAATATATTATTTTATTATAATTACCTTTTTATATATGGGAGATTACTCCTCTAATAAAATATTTTATATTCGATAAGAATTGATTCCAATACCTATTGAAATAAATATAAATATCAATAGTATAAAAAAGTGAAATCGTTATCTCGGTAACTCGATGACTTTCGCTATTGAGAAGGAAGATAAATCATAAAAATTTTACTCAATAATAATAGCATATACAAAGAGAAATTAAAATTACTAGCTGAATATTCTATACTCATTTAGATGGTAACATGACAAAATGAAATTCACTCATCACTAGTATCTTCATCAATCTGTCTTAGGTCAATATGGAAAAGGTAATCACAGGAACTGCTGACCCGAATATTATTATTAGCAGTGGGACATATTAATTTTATTAAATTTTAATTTTTAAATTTTAACATGATAATATTTTTTATTAACTATTAATGCATCCCATTAAGACTTCGACTAGAAAACTAAACTCAAGATGGCTGACCCTGAGTATGAGGTAAACGTGTTGACATTTTTGGATTATAATTTAAACACGTAAAGTGATTATGTTGATGTAGGGGGGAAAGTTTTAAATGTATGGGGCCCAAATGAAAATTTCATCGTCGCCCAGTCTTAT
Organism: Boesenbergia rotunda; assembly: GCA_024364735.1. Classification (NCBI taxonomy): domain Eukaryota; kingdom Viridiplantae; phylum Streptophyta; class Magnoliopsida; order Zingiberales; family Zingiberaceae; genus Boesenbergia; species Boesenbergia rotunda. Next base: position 142,719 of record JAGFNQ010002626.1, on the reverse strand, counting down.
AAAGCACCCGTTGGGCCCGCGGTTTTCCCATACTTCTTTTCACAATAAGTCAGGTATATCTGTAGGTACAAAACTTCAGTAACTGCAATATATCCACCCATCATTACCCACGGCGAAAATAAGAAAAGGATTTGAGATAAAAAAATCCGATTAATCTCCCTTTAATCTCCCTGCACCGAATCCTCCGCGGACCATCGCCGGCGATACCTAGGTTTCCGGCGATGGGTTCTACGGAGAACCCTAATTGGTTTTTGGAGTGCTTGATGGATGACATCCCCGTTCCCGAGGGCGATTTTTCAGGGACTAACGGTGGCTTTTATTTGACTGCTCAGGGATTCAACTCTTCCTCTAGCGTCAGGTGATTTCAGCACTGAAGCTTAGGGCTTTTGTTTTATTGTCTAATCGAAACACTCCTTTGTCCGAGCTTTGTGATTTTGACGTCTCTTTCGTTGGGTATGATGTTTACGTTTTGTTTGTCTTGTAAACTAGGTTTCGTGTCGCTTTCATAAATAATGATGAGATTTGCTTCATGACTATAGCCAGAACTGTAGGTTTCTGACTTTGAAAGACTTTTCAAATCGATTAATATGGGCAAGTTCATTTGGTAAATATAAACTAAAGGGGCCAATGAGTCACCGCTTGTGAACTTCCATGCTCGATGGCTGTTCAACTGTAGTGGTTCGCTGCATGTGTTCTAGTGGCGGTGATATCTATTTATTAATTGTTGAATTGCCTTATTTCATGATATTTATATAGGGGAACACTGCTTGTACCATAAGATATTTAATCTTTGAAATATTAGTTGGAGTAGAAATGATAAAAATATAGAGGATAAAAAAGACTTAATCTTAGTTCTCTCAATCAGAAGCTTTGCTATCTAGTGTCTGAGGATCTAGACCAATCTGATTGTTAAATGTTTTTAGTCATTGATATTTCTTGTTTTTGTGGTTATCTGGTCTTTGGGATAAAGTTTTTTAAAGGATGTAGGCTCATCTATTGGAGCTGGGTTTACCCAATGCTTATGGTTCCTAATGCTAATTCAGGTATTTTATGCCATTTGTATTTATTCTTTTCTTTGAATCTTACAAGTTCTCAATAACTTTTACTTTATATCCTTTTCCATTTTTTTCTTTCTATTTTTATTAATTTATTTTCAATTCCTCTGCTAGGATTTACTTGCATCTATGCTTATATTATGCTTTGGACTATTTATATTTTCATCTGTTTTTCCCCTTGCTAGAATTTGCCATATGTATTTGGATATTTCATCTATTGCATTATTTTTACTTAAATTGTAACTCATTTGGTTCCAAAATTGGCAGCTCATTTGCAAATTCTGATAGCATCAAAGAACCTGTTACTGGAAAGCGGTTAACTGCTTAAACTTTTCCTATTCATTAGATTTCGTTTCAAATTTTTTTCATCATGTGGGTACTTTTACGATTATGAAGCTTTTCTAGTTGCAGTGCTAGGTCAGAATCATGTGCTAAACCCGCTACCAAAGCCTGTAGAGAAAAAATGAGGAGGGACAAGTTGAATGACAGGTACAATTTCTTATTTAGTTATAATGTGAACCAACAACGATCACAGTTCTTACCATGAAAGATCAAAATGTCTTGACATTTTTTTACTTTGGTTTTGATTTAAGATTCATGGAATTGGCCTCTCTTCTTGAACCTGGAAAGCAGCCGAGAACTGATAAATCAGCAATTCTAAGTGAGGCTATTTGCATGTTGACTCAGCTGCGTAATGAGACACAAAAGCTTAAAGAATTAAATGGAACTCTTGAAGAGAAGACAAAAGAACTTAAGGTCAGTTGGACTATCCTCTTGCATTTCTCGTTCTAGAATCCCCTGGATTTATTGTCTTGGTGGTTCAGTTTGAAAATTATGATGTTCACTTATGTGGTGATCTAACACAATCATACAGGTTGACTTGGACTATAATTTTTCAATATGAGTTGTATGTGCATTGAATAAGTGAAACTGTACCTAGATATGAAAACTAGATAATTATAGTCAAATGGATGCATATCTTAGAAATCTTACATACTTTATCACGGATAGTTGATTGCATGATTAAGAATAATATAGAGGTGTATGTTGGGAGCATCAGAGACCAGATCCATTGGGGGAGGATGACCTTTTGAAAAGGCAACAGTGATCTTGGAAAAGGAGTACAGAATAAGAAAGAAGCTTGAGAAAAATATATTTGTGATTAGTTTATCACATACACAGACAAACCAATTTTTTTAGAGAAGCTGCATCATTCCTATATTTATGTATTGGTCTACAAAACTTAGTTCTAAAAAACTCATTCTAGTATCTTGATCCATTGTGCACTGACTTTACTACAATAATGGCACAATCATTTTTTCTAAGAAATACAAAAATACAACAAAGACTAAGTTCATTTTCATTATTTACTTTTCTTTATTGTGGACATGGAAGTGGCCAATCGATTGAACTTGTATTATAAGATATTGTCTTAAATCCCAATGAGCTTAACCCTTATGTTTAATTGCTGTTATTGAGATTGAATACTACATAAACTTCTATGATAAGCTGGAGGAAGATATTTGATTAATTTCTTTAACAATTTGAATCAATTAAAGTTGTGTTAGAGATATCCTATCCAGTAAATTATATGTTGGGCAAACTTAAACATTTGAAATTATTCCTGAAATTGAATCGAACCAGATTGAAAGAATATTTTCAGTGCGGATTTCTCCCATAGGGCCATTGTTTTAGATTCAAGTTTAATTTCCATTTTTCATGGCCCAAATAATGGAGTTGGATAAGGTGTTTTCAAAAACATGACTTGACCGGACTGACCAGGTTCCATCATTAATGGAAGACAAATAAAATTTTAGTTAACATAATAAAAAAGTGAATTACGATTCTAAGTATAAAAATGATATTTCTGTCAGAGTTTGGAGAAATAAAATTTTGTAAAGCTGATCCTAATAGTTGGTAGTAGCACAAGTTGAAGGTAATCTATTTCATACAATGGCGGGCTCTCATGGTTCCTTTGGTCGTTCATGTTGTATAGCAATTAGGCTCTGTTTGGTGAGGGATAATCAGTCTTGTAATGTAATCAGAATTATATTATAAGATTGATTATTTTGTTTGGTAAAGTTTTAAAATTATAATGTAATGTAATCCGTATTATCAAAGCTAAGTAAAATTTTGTAATATGGATTATAAAGCTAACAACATGTAATCCTGGATTATATTCCAAGCTCAATTACATTACAAGCTTGATTACATTATCCTTAACCAAGTCTATGTTGTGAATTTGATTTTGACAAAGACGATGAAAGTTCGATGCACAGTCATTTATGCATTCCAGGTGCTTCTTACTTTGATTTCATTAAATTTGCCTGGAGATTATGTTTACATGATTCTGATTTTGATTGGTCATAGACCAATATATTCCTGTGTTAGAAAACTGATCTGTTACTCTTCGCGATTGTATTCCACTGGTAAAATCCCTAAGGAAATTTCTTCATTAGCTAAACCAGAAGGAAAAGCCCAAAATGTTTCCATTTACAAATTCATATTTCAAATTCTATACTACTGTTGTGTTTTAATCATTGCTCGCTACGAAAACTACCGTTTATTGTGTTTGCCAGTAAATGATTCTCAAGATTTATTACTTCTTTCCCAACCTCATGCGATTACAGTTTTGGCATACTTGATGGTTGCATTTAAGGTTTTTGTTATTGGAAAGGATGGTACTGATCGCCTCGTGGCATTTTGATATTCTATCGATCTATTAAAGATCTATCAGTTATTTGAATAATGTTCTTCAGGCCGAGAAGAATGAACTCCGTGAAGAGAAGCAGAAGCTGAAGGCAGAAAAAGAAAGCTTAGAGCAGCAAATCAAACTTCTGAACACAAGATCTAGCTATGTTGCTCACCCGCCCGTCATACCTACCCCCTTCAGAGTCCCTGTTCAACCTGCTGGGCACAAGTTAATGATGCCGATCATTGGTTACCCTAGCTATTCAATGTGGCAATTCATGCCCCCTGCCGATGTCGATACATCACTGGACGCCGATAAATGCCCACCTGTTGCCTAAGCAACTGAGCGATAAAAAAAAAAATTAATTCTAAATCTGTTAGAATTGTAGATGATTTCATCATCAATTCAGGTTACTGACAACTTCATGGGCATGCATGTTTCAGCTTATGCCTTTCCTGTAAGATGAGATCGCCTATAAATAAATTATTTATCTCTGCATTTGGAGGCAAGTCATTGCTGAGTGAGACAATTCAATGTGTTTATTCTCGATAGAAATATACTCGGGTTGAGTAGTTGTGTACACTGAACATTGTAGCAAATCAGAAAGCGATTTGGATCAAGTACCTGGCTGATTTAAAACATCCCAAATCTGAAATTACCAGAAGGCTAGATCTCACAAGTTGAAACATTAACGTGGGAACAAACTATGGCTGCTCGTTTAATATGTTTAATAAGTGCATTAGAATAGAAAACGGGGAGGGAACAACTCAAATTAACTCTTGCTGGAGTTGCTTTCGAGCTCTTTCTTAAGTTGCAGAGAGAAGTCATCATTCACGTCGTCATCGTCCCAATCGTCCTCCCATTGTTGCACCACCTCTTTGCCTTCTTCCTTCTCATCATCCCATTCTGCAATGAGTACAATACACAAGATTAATATCAATAAACCTATCTGTACAACTACAATATTGTTCGCATTTTAATTTCTAAATTCATCATGTACATTTCGATTTTTTTAAAGAACGAACTGTTGCATCAAGTCGGATATGAAGAGATCATAAACTGTTTCATCGGGATCAGAAAACTAAACCTTGTTTGCAGACAACATATTGAACAAAAAAGAGTGAAGCAATTCAGAGTTGACATTTGTCAAAATTTTAGGGATAAATTTTAGCAGATGAGGTGAGTAAAACAAGGCTGGAGGCATGTCCTACATGAACAATCTTGTATCTCAGGAAGGAACTAAACAGTAGCTAAATAAATATCCCATTGGAAGTAACAAGAAGAATACAGGCAATCAACTATGGTTTCCAAGACGCGTCCACTCAGCTCCACATCCACAACTTAATTCCTAACGAACTTTTTGAACTTATTATGCATGTAGAATTTTACAGGTGACATTAGCTGCTAAATACAAATCTCCTAAACATATTCAAAGATGGCAATGCTGTCAGGCAAGGAAGGGCATCAAGTATAATCCCAGCCGTATCACGCCACAAGGCTTGCCAAGGGAGTAGCTTGGGACAAACCAGGCCCTTGGAAGAAACTAATAGTGCTAGACACAGGTGAAAGAAAGCAAAAAATCAATGTCAAAGCCATGTAATGGACTGGGCATCAATAAGCCGGGACAATTCTAACTTTGCCAGTTCTCATTTTTTCTCATCACTTACCAAATAATGTTGGTAAGTAAAAAAATTGAAACCCTACTCCAAAAATGATCATGCTCTAGGTTTTTGATCCTAATTTTATCACTTCAGATGTTCTAGTTTATAAAGAAGCTTCTTCTATTAGCCCAGGTGTCCAAATATTTCTACCCTTCATTCAACTAGAGGTGGCGGCCCAGACCCACATAATTTTCCCACCGGCCACCGGGTAAATTTGAGAAGCGCAGATGGGCCACGGGTATAGTCCAACGCCATGAGTGGTTTGAGTGCTGCGTGCGTTTATTTGCACTGCATGAACCGTTGTCACTTTCTCAAAATTAATTATGAACCTATCTAACTGGAGAAACAAGAACCAAGATCAACCATGACTATATAAAGTCATTTAAAAACACTGTGCCTACTGTTCCATAGCTGTATCCCTCGCATCACTCCATTATTTTCCATGTAGAATTACTTCATATGTTTAAAATAAAATGTGAATAAACCTTCCATTAGCAAAATGTTGTGTTTGCTTGGGGAAGTAATAAAAAGAAAGAAAAAAAGATTTAAAAGTATCAATTTCACTTATTTGCCTGCAAAGAAGTAGAGAAGAAGAAATTAAATTCCATCCAATTCATCTAGTCTATTTCAGTATTGTTGCCCAAATGGGTGGGTCAGAGTCAAAATAAATTTTAACATCTAATAAACAATAAAGGATATTATTTTTATTTCTTTTTCAATCATCCAAGGATATTTTGGCAGAGGGAACTCAAATTTTAGCATTTAATAAACATTAAGTGATATTATATCTTCCATTTTGAATCTGTCCAAGTAATGTACTGAAGCAATAGCAACATATATGCATTTTTTTTCTTTTCTTTTCATTTCACTTAAACTTCTTCATTATTCTCCCACTTCCTACATCAAATTAAACACAGAAAAAAGTATACATATTAATTTTCAGAACATGCAATCCAATGAAACACATCCTTTTGTTAGGAATTATCAGTAAAAGAACAGACCTATTACAATAATGATCACAAGGTCATAACTGAAAAAGACATCCGAACCTAACATTATTTGCAAATGAAGATATTTCAAAATGATTACTTTGCCTTCTCGTTTTGTACTCCATTGCCAAAAATTCATCCACTACATGTCTTCACCAAGAAAAGTATTAAGAAATAAATTTGTACTATAAACCCAAACTCTCAGAAGAACAATGATTAGTGAAGGAAGCAATTACCTACTCACAAATTTACACAGACGAACACAATCTAATCGGCGAATAAACTTTTAAAAAAAACGTCACGAGCACATCATAAGTCTGATTTGAACAAGATGGACTCTTTAGGGAAATAAGAAACCTAAGTTCGGTTTCATCTTGCAGATTGCTATTTAAGCCCACGGAAAAATATATACAAAAACCCTAAATAAACATTTTACCTTCGCCGATCTCGAATTCTTCGAACTCATCGTCGTCGTCGAAGAGATCAACCTTAGGGTCCTCCGAGGCCGCGGGTTTGGTTTCCGTTGCCATTGAGAATAACGATCGGACACTCAAACAAACGAAATCGACAGGCGCAAGGACTGGTAAAGAAACCCTAGAGAGAAGCAACAGAGTCGGCTGGCGGAAAATGTCTTGCTCTAAAACGTGTGATTATTTAGCGGATTCGGATGCGCCTACCTTTTTTTTTCGGTTTATTTTTTTAAATATTATAATTCAATTTAAAATTTTAAAAACTAATATTTAAATATTTATAAATTAAAAAAATAAAAATATGATGGGTAGAATATCAATAAATATATATATATATATATATATATATAGAGAGAGAGAGAGAGAGAGAGAGAGAGATTTTTTGTTCTGTCACACTCCTTATATATATATATATATATATATATATTTTTCATAATATTAGATATATACATTAACACTCCTTATATTGTATATCCTTTATTTTTGTTTTTTATTTAATATTATAATTTAACTACTAAATTTTAAAAATAAAATCGGATTAACATAATCAAGAAAAATAAAAAATTTAGGATGTTCATAAAATCTATGATATAAGTAGGGCTGTAAATGAATCAAGCCGCTCGTGAATTATTGGGAGCTCGATTCGATAGAAGCTCATTCGAGCTCGTTTAATAAAGCTCGTTAATATTAACGAACCAAACTCAAACTTAGCAATATTCGGCTCATTAGCTCGTGAACAGGCTCGTTAATAATCTCGTGAGCTAGTTCGTAAAATATAAAATTAATATTTAACATTAAATATATAATTTTGACACTTTTACATTTAATAAATATAAAAAATCTAATAAAGCTTATTTGTATGAATAAAATCATAGATTTTAGTAAATATTTTATATTTTTTAGAATATATAATTTATTTTTTCAATAAATTAATGAATAATTTAATGAATAATTTATATTTGGTAAGTTCGTTTAGGGCTCGATTAGGCTCGAATATGCTCGCGAGCCATCACTATATTCGATAAATTAAGCTATAGATGGACTCGATATATATATATATATATATATATATATATATATATATATATATATATATATATATATATATATATATATATATATATATATATATATATATAATGTCGCGATATGCTATAGATGGACTTGAAGCCCACCAAGCCAATGAGGATTCTCGGCGACAAGCATTTAAATAGAAGTTCCTTTAATCAACTGAATACCATGATTTGCTAAGCTCTTAGATGATCAAACATATGACTCAGGGGTTCGAAGGAGTAATCAAGCAGATTATCAAAGTGTAAGCTTTGACACCCGGTGCTGATTTAAGCTTCTTTGACCTAAGTAAAGTATGGGACGAGCTGCACGAGTCGGAAAAGGAATAGCTTGGTTATCTTGTAATCATTCATCGTGTATTCCTTTATATTAATGAACAAGTCTTCTGTCTGAGTATGAGTACTTTTCCCAAACCTTCTATCCGAGCACTCAGACTTAAACGAGGAGAGACCTATGAACCAACAGTCCCACATAGTGCCTGTCCTTGCAAAAGTGCCTTTGACTGTAAGATCCCGAACGAGAAGGTTGAGCATCATAAATGTCTTATGATTCCCAATGAAGCTTGACACAAGCTCCCGAGCAGGAGCATGTGATAAGACAAATGTTGCGTTAGACTTCCTTCCTCCTTGAGCTCCCGAGTGGGAGGTTGAGCCTCGTAAAGGTTAACGTTGCGTAAGAGCGCCTTCCTCTTTGAGCTCTCAAGTGAGAGGTTGAGCCTCGTAAGGGCTAACGCTATGTAAGAGCGCTTTCATCTTTGAGCTCCTGAGCAAGAGGTTGAGCCTCGTAAGGGCTAACGCTGAGTAAGAGCGTTTTCACCTTTGAGCTCTCGAGCGGGTGCTAGTTTTTGTCTTTTCATTTTATTAGCACTATCAAAAAGTACATAAGTCAGCATACAAAAATACAATAATGATAAATGGGGTCATACTTATTGTGTTAGATAAGGTTGCAAGTGATTAACACTCCAAGGCCGCTCTAGCTTTTTCCCATCCAGCTCCTGTAAGTAGTAACTCCCCTCAGTAAGCTGACCAATCATCTTGTAAGGTCCTTCCCACTATGGATCCAGCTTAGTAACATCTCCAATGATCTTTATCCGTCTCCAAACAAGATTACCGATCTGGAAGGCCCTTGGAATGACCCACTTATTATATGTCTGCTTCATCCGTTGACAATATGCCATAAGCTGAGCAGTCGCTCAGTCTCTAACCTCAGTAACCAAATCCAAGTCCAGTAGTCGTTCTTGGTTATTATTATCTTGCTCATATAACTGTCTTCTTGTTGATTTATCTCCAACCTCAACGGGGATAATAGCTTCTCCCCTATACACCAAGTGAAACGGTGTTTGACCTGTTCCTTTCTTCGGGGTTATTCAGTATACCCAGAGAATACTGGATAACTCCTCTACCCATCCCCCCTCCCAATGTGATCAAGTTTAACTTTAAACCCCCGAATGATTTCCCGATTGACCATCTCTGCCTGGCCATTGCTTTGAGGATAAGCAACCGATGTGAATGTCTATTTAATTCCGAGTCCTTCATACCATTCCCTTAGCTTTCGGCCTTGGAATTATCACTCATTGTCGGATACCAACTTGTAAGGAATCCTATATCTCTGCAGACGATATCCCTCCACAGGACCTTTATAACAGCCTCCTCTGTTATCCGAGCTAAGGGTCGAGAGATATTGAGCTGCACCTTCTTCTCGAATCAATGCCGATCCCAATGCCCCATTAGTGGCTGAGAGATATACATACAAAAATTTTCCTGTCACCCGCTTATGTAAAATAGGAAGTCCAGCCAAATATTCCTTCATCTCCTCTAATGCTTGATTACACCTTTCTTCCCACTCAAACTTAGCCGCCTTTCTTAACACTTTGAAGAAAGGAAGGGTATGATCAACCGACCTGGCAATACACTTTGACAGTGCATTTATCCGCCCAACCAGCCTTTGTATATCTTTTAGGTTAGTCGGCGGAGACATGTCTAAAATGACTTGCACCTTTTCTGAGTTAGCCTCAATTCCCCGCTCGGTAACAATGTAGCCCAAGAAGCGTCCACTCTTAACCCCGAACAGACACTTGGTTGGATTGAGCTTGATTTGATTGTGTCTTAATGTACCGAATGTTTCTTCCAGGTCAACAATCGGATCACTCCCGCGCTCCGTCTTTACAAGAATATCATCTACATATACTTCAATGTTTCACCAGATCTGACGTAGAAAAACCTTGTCCATCATCCTTTAGAAGGTAGCTCCGACGTTCTTTAACCCGAACGACATAACATTATAACAATAAGTACCATCACAGGTTATAAAACTAACCTTTTCTTGATATTTCTGAGCGAGAGGAACTTGATGATATCCCTAATAAGCATTCAACATGCATATATACTCACAGCCTGACGTAGAATCAACCATTTGATTTATCTGAGGTAAGGGGTAGCAATATTTAGGGCAAACTTTATTCAAATCATGAAAATCAATACACACTCACCATCTACCCCCCCCCCCCCCCCCCCCCCTCCTTGAGGACCAATACTATATTCGCTAACCAAGTAGGAAATTAAACTTCTCGGATGTGTTCAGCCTATAGTAGTTTGTCAACTTCTTCCTGAATAATCCTATCTTGATTGGGGGTGAAGTGTCGTCTCTTCTGCTTTACAGGGCGACATTCGGGAAGAGTATTTAAACAATGTGTCATCAAAACTGGATACACTCCTTTAATTTCTTCAGCCGACCAAGTGACCACATTATAATAACAGGCAAGGCAGTCTTTAAGCTTTCACTTCATGTTAAAGTGTAGGTCAACCGTAATTCTAGTTGTCCCATCCGCTCGGTGCGGATGAATTTGTACTTCCTCTTATTTCTTTGACCGTCTATCTTGTGCCCCTAGGCAATTTTGAGATTAGCCAGTTCAATTTGAAGTGTCTGATGATGCCTAGCACTCTTACGACCCTCTGTTTTGACTTCATCCACATAACACTATCGAGAAGTCAACTGACTCCCTATGACTTCCCCAACCTGATCACTCACAGGAAACTTAATTTTCTTGTAATAAACTGATACCACAGCCAGATAAAGACAACGTTAGCTGGCCCAGAATCACATTATGAGATGACGATGTATCCACCACAAGGAATGAGGTTCTCTTTGTCTTTGAAATGCTCTCGTCCCTCAGAGAAAGCGAGAGATACATTTGACCAAACGACAACACTCGATGTCCCGTAAAATCGAATAACGGTGTGGCGATCAGTTGGAGCTCATCTTCCTCAATCTACATCTGATCAAGGGTTGCCTTGAAGATGATATTAACCGACCTTCCTGTGTCAACAAATACCCGTTTAACAACATAATTAGCTATCATTGCTTCGATTACCAGGGAATCTTCATGCAGGGCTTCCACTATCTCTAGGTGGCCTGGGCCGAAGGATATAATAGGGTTGATCGGTCTTGCTCAGCTGGTGCCTACCGAGTAGTTCTCCAATTGGCAAGCATGAGACTTCTGAGCTCGATTGGAATCTTCATCAGTTGACCCTCTTGATATCATGCCCACCATTTCTCTGGGTGTTATCTGAATGTGACGCCGGGCAGAATATAGATTATTCTGGGGCGAGAAGTTTCAGAGGGATTTACGAGAAAGAAATAAGAAAGTAATAACGAGATAAGGAGTAGCCAAAACTGGGCTTAAACCTTATTGAGAAAAACAAGAGCGAGAAGAGAAAAATAGAGATATAGCCGTAACGTGGCTTAAGCGAAGCAAATTGATTCAATATCTAAATAACTTGTCCTAAACATCATCTAAGCATGAGTTTATATAGCACTCATATCCCTAAAAAAACTCTAAACCAACCAGACTTAATCTCCTAAAATTTAGGAACAAATTTAACCAACAAAACTTAGTTTCCTAAGATTTAGGAACAAACTAAACAAAAATATATAACCAATTAAAAAAAACCCAACAAGACTTGGTTTCCTAAGATTTAGAAACAAACTAAATAAAAATATATAACTAATTAAAAAAACCCTAAATATATAAATCTGAATATTATTTTGGATCCCCTCCTGCATCAGAATGGTAGCTTTCCCTTTCTTCGAGTCTCATACGGGTGATTGCGACTTCTTTGGGGGAAGACTCCCTTTGCTCAGGTGATCTCCTTCTGGAGTGTGACCTTGTTCTCTACCGAAGTTTCCTTTCTTCTTTTCTCCCAATCCGAGTGGAATCCTGACGAGCAGTGGAAGAGAACCCTCCTTCACTCTTCTTGTCAACTCCATTCTTTTTTTTCTCGATGAAGAACATAACACTCCTTCATGAAGTGGGAGTAAGAAAGGCGATATGAACAAAACTTCCTTCCAATCTGCATTTCCCGTTTGGGAGGGGACTCCGTGTCCACTATTTGAACCACCTTCTCTTTGTGATCCCAATTGTGATCCTTGCTTGGCGCCCATCCTTTGCTCTAGCGGGAGGAGGAGCTTTCCTTTCCGGAATAACAACGTTATGAATTTGAGTCCCAGATTCTTCCCTCCGAGCATACTGGACCTCTTCCACATTTACATGCTTGACCGAGCGGTCAAGCAGGTCATCAAAATTGGTCGGTAGTTTCTTTACCAACGATCGGAAGAATTCCCCATCTAGCAAACCTTGTGTAAAGGCGCTTACTAGGATCTCTGAGATGGCTGTGGGCATATCTTGGGCCACTCTGTTGAAACGATAAATGTAATCTTTCAACGTTTCCTTACTCTTCTGTTTCAGCGCAAACAAATTGAGGTCTGTCTTGTGGTACCTCATACTGCTTACAAAGTGATGCAGAAATACCGTTCGAAACTCTCCAAAGGAGTTCACAGAGGCATTCGACAACCTTTTGAACTAGCATTGTGCTGCTCCCGAGAGTGTATTGAGAATTACCTGGCACTTGAGTCTATCCGTATATTGATGAAGGAGAGTGACACTTTCAAATTTGCATAAGTGATCCTCAGGATCTGAAGTATCATTGTACTCACCAATTGACGGAGGACGAAAATGACGAGACATAGGATCCTCAACAATCGCTTGAATGAATGGCGTGGACCCATAGTGAAAGGGAGTCAAAGCAGGAATGTTTCCCACCCCTTTCCGCGGCCAGAGGTGGCGAGCTCGAGGTAGATGATCGCGCTCTCTGAGAGACATCCCCCATGTCCCGATGCTCCTGGTGCACCTTTGGCGGAGAAAGGGAGGCGCGATTCTTTGCCACCGACAAAGAGGCGACCTGCTGGTCTTGGTGCTGCTCCAAAGCCCCACGCACTACCGATGCTATCAGTTGATCCAACTCCTCGCGTGTAAGAACCATAGTCGCTAGGTTATCGGTGTTTGCCATCCGGTTAGTAGCTTCTGGTGGAATAGTACTTTCCATAGACGGCGCCAAAATGATCCGGAAGCTAACACGGAAGATGACAACTATCAGTGATGCGACCGGTGCACTAAGCGAGGAAGATGACCTGAGAAAATAACTCCAAAGAACGTTAGGAGGGTGTTGGAAGGTGTTCCGACAATCCTACTCCAATGCTCAAGTCAGTCGAGGATCAACAAGGGGAGAAAGTAGTATATTGTGAGAATGAGATAGAATTCGATCCTTTCCTACATCCTTCGTTACCTTTTTTATCCTGGGTTTTCCTCTTTTTTTTCATATTCTTCTAGTATTCAGTTCGTCTATTACCTTTGTAATTACGTAATAAATGATACTATTAAAGCACATGTCGTTTCCCATATGTTATTTAATACGTCGACACTATTAAAAGTAGTAATTAAGGTCTTAATAACTGCCCGCCACCTAATATTTCGGCTGGTAAGGATATACTCCTCCATGGAGTGTCCACCTTGTCCCCGATCGGGAGACTTAACATCCCTTACAGTCGAACCAACTTACCTGGGATCTATTCAGCATCCCGATCGAGAAAGAATTATGGTCGGAGTAATATATCTTCAAGGGCAGGCTAAACATCTATTTAGAAGAACATCTCGATGGAGAAAGATTCTCGACCAGAAAATATTTCTAGTTTTAACAATGTCAAACCTCTTCTATAATATAATGCCTTTCTATTCAATGCTATGATAGGTGACTAACCACCCTATCATATATTATGATTTCAAAGAGAACCTTAATCTTAATGATTCACAAAGCTCAACACTTAGATGTCCGAGTGAATGACTCTTGATTGGAACGGATTACGAGAGATATTTGATGTAAATATTATCATCTTTATAAATTGTTACCATCAAATATCTATTGACTTTGACAAAGTCAAAACTGGATGTCCATTCCACTAGCGTTCACACGAGCTGTTGTACTTCAGGGTGGCACGATGTGCTGTCCACCACTGTTCTCCCCTGTAAAGATTCGACCGAAACAAAACTACCCACGACTTCACCGGACGACCGAACAGTGTGATCGGAAGTGGACCCCACTGGTAGTCTGGTACCGTAATATCCGCACCGTGAATAGAAAATCCGTTTTGATTTTTTTTTATTGGGTTTGCGAATCGCAAAGCAGAGACCGCTCGATCCAACGGCGATCCAGCTGTGGTGGTAAACCGCCGACAGCCGCGCCGCTGCCTTTCCACGGTAAAGGGCAGTTCGACGCTAGTGGTAATTGGGCAGAGAGAGGAGAGACGCCTTTGTGGGACCCAGTTTGTAATAGATCAATAATATTGATGAAATAAAATATCAATTATTACACGTATAATTGCTCTGGAGGCGTAGAAGAGAAGGGTGTGGGAATCACTTCGGGTTCTTCCCGGTTATCCTCGTCTGCATCGCGGCGTCGGTTGTCTTTGATCATGGATTCGGTGCGCAATCTCCTTTGCTTCCAGATTTTATGCGTCTTTACTCAGCGGTTTTACTTGTCCGAAAAAGAATCTTTTTTGGGCGAGTAAACCTTGAATTTACTCCCTATTTTTTTTTTTTTGCGATCGGTGATTACAGAGATCGCGCTCTAGTTTTTCTCTATGGATCGTAGTTCGATTGTCAGATCGTCAAGTGATTTGAACTGTAGATATTCTTTGCTATGGATTCGTTTTGTGGGTTGAGAAAGATGTTTACTGGGGACCGAAGATGTGCTTTCCATTTGACTGATTTGGGAAATTTGTTTTTCTTGGATGCATATGGAAATCATATCATTTAGACGGGTTAGTAAGGATACATACTACTAATCTTGCTTGTTAACCTGACAATTTCCCCGAATTGGAATTTCCTGATGGCTTAAGCACGGAGGATCCTAATTTTAGGGTAATAAGAAACTTTTTCACTAAATTCATAGTCTTTGATTGGAGACGAACTCTTAATGAGGTAACTTAGACAGATTTAAGTTGTAGGATGTGAAAAGTGCCACCTCGGGTTTAATGGTTTTTCTTGTTCTTGAGAAATCTGTAGCTTCAAATTTAGTTATCTGAATTATGTATATAAACATCACCAAAATAACAGATCTGGCAAGCAGTTGCATCGATTTTAGAGAGCCTTTTAACCAATAGAGAGCTTACAATTTAACCTCATTTATTGTCTCGTGTATGCCATTATGTGATTATAACTTGTATGATGTGCAAAGCGTAAACACCCATACGGGCTTAGTCAAACTGACAGGGATAGCAACAATATGCATCCGACTTCCATAGTTCTATACATGGTGAATGAATCATCTCCCGTTTTTCTTTTTACTCGCTTGTCTTTGATGGTTTTGTCTTTATTCTTGGTATTAATCTGCTATTCTGCCTTCTCGTACACCTTGTTACTCATCTTTGAACAATGTTATATAAAATTTTGCTATGATCTCCATCTATTCACACAAAAAAAGTTCTTATGTTGCATCAGCACCAAGCCAACAAATTCCTTGACTCTACTTGAAATCTCAATCTTTGTCAGAATTATGCTCCCTTGCATCTGGATTGTCTCTTCTGGTCTGGTAAAAGTTAGCTTCTGTGAATTCTTAGGCAAAAGTGATATGATAAAGATATGTAACTGTTGAGTTAAATACTTTCTTGAAAAATCTACCAAAGAAACTATATGTAGCACTTTCTAGGAAAAAAATCTAGGAAATATCGTAAGAAAACATCTAAAAAAAAGAAGAAATTGAATCTATGGTATTTTCATAGTTGGTGGAGATCACTTTTAAATATCGGGTGTATGCGGGCATTGTTACCAAGAGTGAAGAAATCAATTACTATACCTCTACATAAAAAACCCCTTCAACCTATCTCCCTCTTTGGTTGTAAACTACCTTAACTATCTTGCCAAATATTCCAAGCTCTTGCAAACAAATTCCAATATATAAATCTTCCCATTCTTCTTCGTATAAAAATAACAGGAACACTTAACGTGAATATCAATGTTTGTGTAAGAGAACTAAGAAGGTAGCACGACTAATGTTGATAGCATCTATCTACATTCAAACATTCAGTTAACTTTCACTTGGAGCTGGAAAAAACAATATGGTTTGTTCTTTTCCTCAGTATGCAATTTGTGCAGACTTGTTTTGTGTGTGTGTGTGTGTTTTTTTTGTTTTTTTAATAAATATTATCGAGTACAAAGACAAACTGCAAAACCCTTGTTAGTCATTAGACACCTAAGAAAAACTTACGAAATAAGAGTAATAGATTTGATAGCTCTTAGTTTGTCTGCAACATTGCCGCTGGCACAGTTCAATGGGGGAAAAACACTCAAGTAACCTAACTTTCGATTTTATTTTATCAATATATGATCAATCGTGAGTAAATTTTCCCATTTTCCCTCACAGTGTTAATTCGTGTGCATTTGTTTAATGATGTTCTACAACTTTTTTTTTTTGGAGCTTGTTGAATTCCTTGTGTTTTTTTTTCTTGCTTTATCTCCATATAATTTGTGTTCTCATCCTGGTTTTATTTCTCTTTACCACGTCAGGATAAGGGTCAACCACTTCCTAAGTTCGGGGAGTGGGATGTGAACAATCCCGCATCTGCTGAAGGTTTCACCGTCATATTCAACAAAGCTCGAGACGAAAAGAAGACAGGCGGAAACTCCGGTGCAACTCCATCAAGAAACGAGGGAGGCAGTTTACAACAGGACGATGCCTATCAGTATCCTTCAAAAACTGTACGATCCTTCCCCTATTTCTCTTATGATCCTGACTGAAATTTACTGCCCTCCCTGCATCACTGCAATAACCGCTATCTTAATTCCATGCAGCGCAAATGGTTTTGCTGTGGTTGATTGATGTTGAGTGATTCTGGTGAGGTTTACAGATGCTGAAGCCACGTACGTCTACATGGTGATTTTAGTTTGAGGTTGCAGGGATAAAGAGAGTTTGTTTTAACGTACAGATTTGACTTGAATTATTATTTTCCTTGGTCCATGTGTGTTGTATTATATATACTGTCAGAAAAAAGAATAGTTTGATGAAGTGTTCTATTTTCAGTTTCCCATCTGGATTCCACTCAAGTAAACCAAGCTTTTGTTGTATATCTTGCTGATTAATTGTTAGCATTTTCCACTCATGAAAATCTTCTTGATTATCTTTCTGATTAATTGTTATCAGTTTATGATGCAAATTAATTGTATCTTCTTGATATGTTATTTTTGTAGTTTGATTTATTTTTTTTTTAATTTGCAATTTGTTTTATTTTCTATTTTGATTAAGTCCTTCGAGGTGCTAAACTATTTATGATTTTTTTTTTAACAAGAGGCTCATCTCCCTGTATTACTCACCTATGATATTTTCTGCGTGAAGTTTTATTTTAAATTTTTACGGGTTGGACCCAAGTTAACGCATGATGTGTTACTATTATGAAGTCTGGAGTTAAATTTTAGTGAATTTAAATGTCTGTCTTTTTTTATACGTTAGTTATTATTTGAACTAGTAATTTTGTGATTATTTTATGATTGATGAGGACGCTGGGAACAGACGAATATTTTTTACCATAATGAAATTTTATTTTAAATAATATTTTTATTTTAAAATTAATCATTTCAAAAAATTAAATATCTATTTTTTTTAAAAAAAATACACTGACATGATCGACTCCCGCTCTCGAATTTATAAAACCCTGGAATCCAGTCCCAAACCTTGATTGCGGCTCCGAGCGTCTCCAGTTCTGTCCATTCTCCACGCCTTCTTTTCTTCTGGAATTGATGGAGTTAGCAGAGGCTGGTCGTCATGGGAATGACTTCGTTTCACTCCGCTTCTTCGATCTGTGGCCCGGAGAGCCTTCTCTCCTCCCCTGCTTCGAAACCTATGGGAGGCGGACCGTGGTCGTCAGATCAGCTATGACGGTGGAGTAGGAGTACTCCAAGGCTCAGGTCGCCCTTGTGAGAATTGGCACCTGCGGGAGGTATGCTATTTTTCATTTTTTGCTTCTCTTTTTAGCTCGATTTCTATTATTCTTGATGCCAGATCTTACTTTAAAGGAGGTTCTTTTAGCAGACTTTTATTAGATTATCATGCGTCATGGATGCGCATTTAATGTTAGTTGTCGTAGCCATGTAGGACAGTACACTAGCACTTGCCCAGGCCTATGAGACCCGCGATAAACTAATCTCAACACACCCGGAGCTAGCTGAGGAAGGAGCTATTCACATAGTAATCATTAAGATAACAGGAGACAAGATACTTGATCAATCTTTTGAAGGCATTGGTGGCAATGGTTTATTCACAAAAGAGATAGATGAGGCACAGTTGGAGGGTAGAATTGATATTGCAGTGCACTCAATGAAGGATGTTCCCACTTATCTTCCAGATGGTACAATATTGCCTTGCAACCTTCCCCGATAAGATGTAAGGGATGCATTCATTTGCTTAACTGCAAGGGCTCTCTCCGAGTTACCTGCTGGAAGTGTTACGGAACTGCTTCCCTCAAGAGACAGTCTCAAATTTTATACAGATATCAAAGGTACAATTTTTAGATTAATAGCTGCTGTTCCGTTTTGCTTCAGATAGAAGTTTTTATTCTATTTTCTGCTAAGCAGTCATAGAGCTCGCTAAATTGATCAGTGAGAACATGTTCGCTTGGTAATAACACGGCAATTATATAGCTTTTCAGTTATGTAACTTATATTTTGCATTGCAAGGCACATATTGATTCTTTGACATGAATGCCTTTGTTTATGTGGCTTATGGCTCCACTTACGTGACAATCTTCAGATAGCTTCCTAGTAGGTTAGTACTCGTGATTGCATAAATGTCCTACCATGGACAGATGGGGATGAGAATTTTCAACTGTATTCATATTTCTGTAAGATCACAAGTTGACACGGAAGTATAAACTCAAGAACATTTGTAATAACAAAGTCGAAGTATTCAAACTAAGTTATATATGTTCTTGGAGGATATAAACACATGGTTGTGATGGTATATGTATTATTTATTTTGCTTTTTTTTCCTGAAAAAATGATAAATGTGATGATATTCATGCACATTGTATGTCAATTATTCTATATGTGACACATGTTCATAACATGAATTCATGTAGCTATTCAACATGTAAGACAGATGCCTAAACTCTGCATGCCTTGGTGTGATATTGGTCTAAGGTACAAGTCATGATTGCCACATGCTTCTCATGACATTGCTTTGCTATCAACCATGTTAACAAACTTGTGTAATTATCATGTTAACAAACCTGCCTCCGAATAACAATTATTGAACTGGTCCATTCATCTGGTCTTTATGGTCAGACCCTAAAATAATTGCATTAAGCTGACATCCATATTCTTTCTTTTGTGATATCCATCAGCTTTTTCTTGTTTCATTATCTCTTTATCTGCAGTCCCCAACATAGTATATGTCCATTTACCCACGTATACCAATTGCTTTAGTGCCTAGGGTTGCTATCCTTGCTCCCTTCTTTGTCTTTTTTCTACTATTCAGCACGTATATGTGATCCATCATAGAGGCTTATACAATCAAACAAATATACAGGTTGTTAACTTCAGAAGGAATGTCCAGAATTGATTGAAGAAACTCAATGAAGGTGAAGTTCAAGCAACTTTGTTAGCATTGGCAAGGCTAAATATGACTAACAAGGTCACAACTCTGCTTTCTATTGAAGATATATAAGGGCAACCCAGTGCACGAAGCTCCCGGGGTCCTAGGGAAGAGTCTATTGTGTGCAGCCTTGCTTTGCTTTACAAGAGGTTGTTTTCGAGACTCAAATTTGTGATCTCTAGGTCACATAACAACAATTTACCGTTGCGCCAAGACTCCCTTCTCTCTATTGAAAATATGCTTCCAACAATTGCTCAAGGTGCTATTGGAATTGCGTGTAGAGGCGCTGATGATAAAATGGTAAATTGTGCTGTTTGACATTTTAAGTTTCACTTAATTTGCTTCTGCAAGCCTTTTCTGCATATTGAAGGTCGTGGTTTCCTCGATGTAAGCCAATATATGTAAATAGACACTATTGGTTTTTGTTGTTTCTGCTACGCACAAACTTCATGCAACTAGGGCAGTTATCCTTGATTCTTTTTTATAGCTTGACTTTAAATTTCGTTCCAACTCCTTGAAATAAACACAAAAGGTTGCTCATGCGGGTGAGTTTGACACAGGAATTATATATCTAATTTGTAGCATTACCTTTAATGACATGGAAACATTGTGACTCAAGATGTTCAAGTAAATGTTATAATCACACTGTTCCGGTCGGGTAGTTTCTCTAAGTTGGTCGGGAACCCGGTCGGATCACGTTTCGGTCAGGCCAAGCTGGTTGGGTCAAGTCTTGGTCAGGCCAAGATAGGCGGGTGCACCAGACACCGATCCAGCTTGAGTGATCAAGGTTCAAGGTTACTCGGGCTAGGGGTCGGTCAACGATAGCCGGTCGGATGTTCCCGGTCAGGGGGCGTCGATCGGGAATGTTCGGTCGGGCAAAGTTAGGGGCACCTGTCAAACCCCCTGGAAAAGGAAGCATTCGGTACAGAGTGGTCCTCCCGGTCGGGGATTCCCGGTCGGGAGCTCCTGGTCGGACGGGCCCGGTCGGGAATCACCGGTTGAGGACGTTCGGTTAGGCGAAGTTAAAGGCACTTGGCAGGCCAAGGAAGCACGTAGTAGGAATGGTCCTCCTGATCGGGGATTCCTGGTCGGGAGCACCCGGTCGGGAGTGCTCGGTCGGGCCCTCTGGGTCGGGCACCTGGGCCCCGTTCCCAAAACGTGAGCAGTAGAGAAGCCTTGCCTATTTGACCGACCATTTTCATCTGCTCGGTCAGGGTCTGGTGGGCTCGTAGCTGCCAGATTGGACGGGCCCGAGTGATCGAAGGGCCACATCAGCAAGGGGATTTCCCAAATCTCCCCATTATGAGGAAAAGACGACTATCCTAATCATGACATGACAAAGTAGCAAACATTAATTAAGAACAGAAGAGACAGTTTGGGCAGGTTGTCATACGGCTGTGGCAGTCTCATAGAGTGGCCATGGCTGCCAAGTGGTCAGTTTATCAGTAGAGCAGGTTTTAATGAGATAGGACCCTTCTCTCTATTGAAAATATGCTTCCAACAATTGCTCAAGGTGCTATTGGAATTGCTTGTAGAGGCGCTGATGATAAAATGGTAAATTGTGCTGTTTGACTTTTTAAGTTTCACTTAATTTGCTTCTGCAAGCCTTTTCTGCATATTGAAGGTCGTGGTTTCCTCGATGTAAGCCAATATATGTAAATAGACACTATTGTTTTTGCTGTTTCTGCTACGCACAAACTTCATGCAACTAGGACAGGTATCCTTAATTCTTTTTTATGTCTTGACTTTAAATTTCGTTCCAACTCCTTGAAATAAGCACAAAAGGTTGCTCCTGCGGGTGAGTTTGACACAGGAATTATATATCTAATTTGTAGCATTACCTTTAATGACATGGAAACATTGCGACTCAAGATGTTCAAGTAAATGTTATAATCACACTACAAATTCCACAAAACACACAGCATTCTTACTTCCATATCAATATGGGCATATCTATTTTTTTTTTGTGTGTGTGCATGCGATATACAATGCGCATTGACATTTCTTTGACTGTGAATCAGGCTAACCGCATAGCTTTGTTGAACCATCATGATACTCAATTAGCTGTTGCATGTGAAAGGGCATTTCTTGAGACACTTGATTGGTCTTGTCGTACACCAATTGCTGGCTACGCTCATGGTGATCCTGATGAATATTGTGTTGAAGGCGTTTGATCGATTCACCTGACGGAAAACGTGGTTAATTTGGTGTTTTTGAAAATATATCAATGCATTTGTTTCATACTTTGTGAATTCACCGTAATTGCCTTTTTCTTTTCTATTTTGTGTTAAATTTCAGCACTCGAGACATCGAGAAAGGCTTATATGCTCTTGATGATATGGTGGCAATGGGAAAAGACACAGGGGCAGAGTTACTTTCAAGAGCTAGCCTAGGTTTCTTGACTTCTTCAATTGGTAACTTTTATTCAGTTTACCTTCACAGAGTTCGGAGGAATAATTTAGACAGGAACTCGTTGCTTTCCATTCTTTTCTTTTGTAGGCTTCGAGATTAAACCACGCAGGAGCAGTATTCCTAATTCCTAAGGTTGTAAAAATCGCTAGGCGGTAGTCGGGCGGAGAACTACCGCCTAGCGCCTAGTCGGCGCTAGGCGGCATTAGGCGGCACTACGGTGGGGTGCCGCCTAGCGCCTAGGCGGCCGCTAGGCCGACTTTTACAACAATACTAATTCCTGTATGCATCTTAAACTATTCTCTTCTAATTAAAAAAAATAATTAATGAGATTTTTTCAACTTTGGGCGACCGACTTGGCTCTATGGAAATTTTCCACCGGCCACCAGGATAAATTGGAAAGTACTTACGGCGGACGGTTCAGAAGCCCAACGTCTCAGGGTTCGCGTCTCATTTGGAGAAAAAATTCCTACAAAATACACCGCAGCTGGGATTGAACCGCAAATGCTTGGGATGATAACTAATCATCCTTCCGCTGCACCATAGCCCCGGGACACTCTTCTCTTCTAATGAAGAAGTTTGAGATGAATGCATGAGATTATTAATGGAATAAAATAAATTGTGAGCAAGTAAATTTACCTGATACATGATTACATTAGATAAAGTAGATCATGACTGTATGTATTGCTTGAGGATGATGGATGCAGTTCACGGACAGGTTAATCAATTAGAGGGTTTGTGTTTTAAGAATAGATCAGGTTTATTGTATTTTTTTTTTCCTGTTATCCACTTTTTATATATGATAATGAGTACTAGGAATACATTTGCTAGAAACTGTGACTTTTTCCCCCGACATCTGTAGTATTATTTTTTGTTGTTTTCAGAATGAAGAAATGAACCAACTGTGACTTTTCTTTTCATGTAATTTTTTTTGTTTAAAGGAAATGTTGCATCATGGTTACTTATTTATTTGCTTAGTTAGATAGTAGGCCTAAATTATACTAATCACAGGTCACACAGCTCATTATGTTCTCTACAGCTTGCTGATTGAATGCTATTCGATGAAGATGTTCTTGTGTCTACTAATAATCCAAATGATGGTGTCCATGGCTCATCTGTATTCTTTTGCTTAATTGTGTTGTCTCCTGGAAAATTATTTCTCTGCATAACATGGTAAAAAGAGTACGTTCATTGAAACCTTCGTAGCTATTTTATCCAAATGTGTTGTTGTTCATATATTAATGACTATGTCAGAAAGAAAATCAATTGAATTTGCTCTTGATTTATCTGTCATTTTCACTCCTGATCCAATCTATGTTCCCATTGTTATCTCAGACTGCCCAAATAAGGTTTGACTGTTTATTTTTGCCAGCTCAGTTAGTATCAAATAGCTCAGAACTTCGTTTGACTATTGAATCATGTTGATATGTTTGTTATAATGTGATTCCCTAATCAGTAGACAGTAGTAGAAAGACAGGCTCACCAATCCATAACCATTCACTTTGATGAGACTATCTTTAATTTTCTTGCTAACCTATGAATCATTCCTTCTCCGAGTTATCACCAAGTCACTTTCTAGACAGTTCAACAATTGGTTATTCCCTAAGATAGAGAAATGGATGGATGAGATTTATACAACCAATGGTAGCCACTCTAGTTCCCACAATTTGAGCTCCATGAGCCATCAAACCATAAATGAACATAAATGGAATGAGTTGGATACAGTACAAGGGGCAGCCATATGCCTCTTATCTATCTGTTAATGCCAAATGCAAACACCAATGGTCCCTCTTTCTAAGGGCTCGCTTTGTCCTTGTCTCAATTGGCTGTCAACTCCATGTCATCAGTGTTGGAGGAAATATTTCCGAGATTTTACAAAATTGAAATTACTAAATTAATTTCAACTTATCTCTGTTGAATGGCCCGAGCTGCTTCTTCTTCGATCTGCAGTCTCCCGAGCGGAAATCCGAAGCTGCCGAGTGAGATCCCGAATAGATTTCCCGAGTGGCCGAGTGAGCTCCGAGCGGCCGAGTGAGCTCCGAGCGGCCGAGTGAGGTCCGAGTGGAAACTCCCGACCCGAGCAGTTTTCCCGAGTGGCCGAGTGAGCTTCCGAGCGACCGAGTGAGGTCCGAGTGGAAACTCCCGACCCGAGCAGTTTTCCCGAGTGGCCGAGAGAGCTTCCGAGCGGAAGGCAGAGTGAGCTCCCGAGTGGAAGACCGAGCGGCCGAGTGAGCTCCCGAGCGGTACTGCCGAGTGAGCTCCCGAGTGGAAGACCGAGCGGCCGAGTGAGGTCCCGAGTCGCCGAGTGGAATTCCCGAACTGGAATTCCCGAGTGGAGTTCCCCCCCCCTGGGATCTCCCGAGTAGTGGTCGGACGTCTCCCGACCGACCAGGAAAGCGCTGAGGCCTGCGAAGCGCAGTTTCCTTGAAACAGATTCGTCCTCCTCCGGCGGTGCTTCGAGGCTCAGACGGACGTCTATCTCTCAGGATACAACAGCCGAACCATGGGCACAACGGAGCACTCGTTGCTCGTGGCGAACTGAGGAGGTAAAGTCCCACCCAGACCCCCGCAGCGAGGAGAATTTCTCTGTCTCTTTCTTTTGCTCTCGATCACGGCCTCTTTTTATAGGCTCAGACCCCCGCAGCGAATAATGACGAATTCTTGGACAAATTTTGCCCCGACCGGTCGGACATTCGACGTGCGTGGGTCGTGCACGCACACGAGTTCACTTGGTTCAGTACAAATCCGGGCCCTGGATTTGCACCCCCCCTGCGCACCCACGCGTGAGAGAGAGCCTCTCCCCTAGTATTTGTTCACAACTATCATGCTTGTGATACAATATAAACCAAACATTTTGCCTTAAAACTCCCAATGTGGGACTAAAGCCCCACTCACAAGGGAGTCCCTTTATTCTCCTCCTCACTTTCTACTCACTAGAAAGTTTCAATGTGGGACTAAAGTCCCACCACCTCTTTTCCATTCACACTATATATTCTAAGATATATAACAATCAGAACCATCCAATGAAAGGGACAACCCTACACATATATGTTTGCGCCACTCTTTGGAAATATGGACCTATCCTTGAACCAGCCTAGGCATTGATATTTTGATACATTGAGTCAACTCAACCATCTTGAACGAAAAGTAGGAAAAATTTGGAATCTACTATACTTTACCAGGTTT
Organism: Boesenbergia rotunda; assembly: GCA_024364735.1. Taxonomy (NCBI): domain Eukaryota; kingdom Viridiplantae; phylum Streptophyta; class Magnoliopsida; order Zingiberales; family Zingiberaceae; genus Boesenbergia; species Boesenbergia rotunda. The sequence goes on along the minus strand of JAGFNQ010002626.1, from coordinate 117,211 downwards.
AGATAGGTCCATTAGTTGTCAATATCTGAGTAGTTGTCAAAAGAAAATCCACTAATTTAATACAATTTGGTTTAGTTCCTTTTCAATAAAGATAGAGAGAGTTTATAACCTTACTTGTGCTTTAATCAACAAAAGAGACAAAAGTCACAATCACTAGTTAGCTGTAGCAGTTGGGACCAAAACTCTCACCAGCCAAACCACAATTAATGATGCTGAGAGATGCATTTATATGCATGTTTATATATCTTCAACTATATAGATGAGGCACGGAGGGAGGGCCTCCTTATCACAACCACCGCTGTGCATGGCTTCTTTAGGCTTCACCGTCTGAATAACTATTAGCCACTATATATTCTCACTTTTCCTCTTCCTCTTTTCTCCTCAATTATTTTTGGCTTAATTCTTATCTGCAATAGTTGTTGGAATGAGAGGTTGAAGCTGCCAGCATGATCTGGTCATGTAGTTACTTTCTTCTACTTGTTTTATGCTTGAAAGATTTCGTCATGGAGGAAAAAAAAAGGTTCTTTTGTGTGTTTTGCCTCATCAATTATCTTTTCGCGTTGTCATTGTTGCAAGTTATTATTGTAAAACCTTCTCGTTTCCTTTCCTTGTTATTTCTGTATTGAATCTTTGAAATGAACTCTCCAGAGTTTCAATCTGATTTCTATTAGAAAAGAAAAGGGAAAGGGAAAAACAACTGTTAGATTGTGTTTGGAGGTAGAGCTGTGGAGGTAATGGTGCAAGTTTTGCCGGCTCATGAATTAAGGAAAGAAATCGACTTACTTCTGTGGTTTTCCTTTATCTGAAAATCTAAAAATGATTGGTCAACTAGTTAAAACTTTCCCTTAAATTCAAGAGAGAGAAGAGGAGGAAGTATAACTTGATTTGACTTCATCAGATCATCTGGCAATTTCAATCCCTCAATTCGCCAACAGAAGCCAAAATGTCTGGATGAATGCCTATGGAAAGAGGAAACTCAATAAGGTATTTACTGTTGTCTCACTAATTGGTGCCTTTCCTGTTAATTGTTTAACTTCCTCTCTATGTGCACTTTGTTTGTCGTGATATGATGAAAAGTCCAAGTCGTTTCCAATCTGATCTTGGTTGAATGCTTATTCTCTATGATTGAATAGGAAAAAAAAATAGTGCATCGTACTCAACGACTGTGTCAATTATTGTTATAAATTATTATATGAATTTTAAATTTAACAGTTTGTTTTAATCGAACGACGTACTTGAGAATACATAATCATTATATATATATATATATATATATATATATATATATATATATATATATATATATATATCTCTCGTAATTAATTCCTTTTCGTAATTATATTTCCAAGACATCTGAATCATCTTTTTATAGTTTTGATTTTAAAATAATATATTATGATTTGGATACAGGTATTCTTTTTTCTCCGTTCTCTCTCAGTGTAGGCAACTTACTTCTTCTTATCAAAAAGTGATAGTTATATTATAGTCGCGAGCTCCTCCCCCAACTCTCCGAACCAAAATCCTTAGCAATCTGTTTGTGTTTGGTCATAGTTATGGATTTTAAACACGAACTATAATAAGATAAAATAGGGATAAAGAGGGTCTGATCTCATATTAGGCTCAAAGAGGATTTGAAATTATTTCATTTCATGTTTATGTTAGGCTTGAAATTATTTTATTTCAAACTCACTTTGGAGAAAAATAAATTTTGTAACAAAACTTGCTTATGCTTTAGTTTCAAACTAGTAATCAACTTAGTCTTCCTGCTTCAAGGATATCCAATAGTTTAAAAGGGACTTCAAATAACTTATGTGGTGTTTGAGCTAATCTTACACCTTGTTTTTGATCTTCAAGACATTAAAAAAAAATCGTATCAGTGAAGGAATATTTGGAAGGGGAAAAAATAGACTCTCATGGTGTGATAATTATTTTGCAAACTCCATGGTTATTCACAGTCATGAAAATATTCTTTTGAAAAAAAAAATTATATTTTATATTTATTTCTTTATTTTTAATTTTTTTATATTTTCTTTATCTTTAATTCTCTTTTATATTTATTATTTTATTATTTATTCATATTATTTATTTATTTTTTCTTATATTATTTATTCTATTGTATTCTTTATTCTTATTATATCTTTATTTATATCTCTATTTTCTTATATTTTATATTCTTTATTTTTTTATTTTATATATTTCTATATTTTATATTTATATCTTTATTTTCTTTATCTCTTTATATATTTTCATTATCTTTATCTCTATTTTTTATATATACATATTTATTTAAATTATTTAAAAAAATATTATGATTTTGGATATCAGGCCCAACGAGGAGTTAATATATTGAAATTTCAAACCCAACATGGCTTGATAATATAATCATCATTTATTAATTATTTATAAGATAATTTTTTTAATTATTTCTTAATCTTTTAAAAAAATATATAAAATACTCAAGTATAATAATGTCCGGCTTACATTCATTTAAACTTTAAACAAGCTTAAATGTATCATACTATTAGACAACATCTGGAAAGCCCCTAAATACACAGTGGATAGTACAATTCAAGTCCTTGCAACATTATAAACTCATAATATTTGAAATTGTTGCAATAAGACTTTTCTAGGTTCATCAGTGGGTTTTCACCGAAACCCATTGATGGACCTAAGATATTTGTATTTCTCAATATTCGATATCATTAGGTAGGTTGAGCTACGAGAAGGTATTTATGATGTTAAAACTTAATTCTAACGACTAGCAATGAAGTTCTCATACCGTGTTAGTTAATACAAAATAATACAGCAACTGGATTTCAATAAACAAATATAGGTATAACAACACTAACCACAATTATTTTTCTTACAACACCATTCAATGTTTTTTATATTACTATGGATAATTAATTTAATGTTTTACAGAACATGTCCCTTAAAAATGATAATGTTACATCAAATCTTATTTTTGTCATGTCTCCTTATTTGAAGTTCATCTTCTAATCATATATGAGACATCAAATGTATTGCATCACAAAGAAGTCACAGTCTACGCTGTAAATAACATCAATAATTTAAATTTTTGTATTTTTTATAAAATACTTTTCAATTGAAACTTATCCTCATTTACTTAACTAGCTTCTTGTTAGGGACAATTTACTCTATGGGAGACCCATGGGTCTAAGGGATGATAACTTTCTAGATATAGATGCATAGCTAAGAAGATAGGCCTGGTATTATCTTATATCAGGCCCAACATGGGTCCGAAATGGAATAATTTCAGACCTAATATAGACTTGAAATGAAATAATTTCAAACCCTAAGAGAACCTGAAATAATTTCATTTCAGGCTCAAAGAGGGTAATATCAGGCCCTCTTTGAGCCTAATATGATGATCATATCAGATTCTCTTTATTTCTATTTTATCTTATTATAATTCGTGTTTAAAATTCATAATTATAGCCTGACACGAACAGACTTGCTTAGAGTTTTGGTTGAGGGTTGGAGGATGAACTCGTGATTATAACACAACTATCACTTTTTGGCAAGGAAAAATTGGTTGTTTGCACTAAGAGAGAAAGGAGTAAAGGAAAATATTTGTATTCAAATCATAATTTATTATTTTAAAATTAAAATTATGAAAAAATAGTTCGGATGCTTTAGAAATGTAACTGCGAAAGGAGATTATTAACGAGAAGGGTATAAGAGGAATAAGATATATTTTGATACGCCCTTTAATATGAAATAAATCTTAGAACGCTTTTTGATAATTGTGTATTATGAAGTGCACCCTTTAGCGAATCTACAAACAATCAAAAGTTAAATTTAATATTGACAAGGAATCACAGTTCAACTTAATTAGGAAATATATTGAACTGTTAGAATTTATATAGAAACACTTTTTTTATTTGTTTCTTCCTATTTTAAATGGAGAACATAATCTCACGTCAAATGGAAATATCTCAATTATAGACGCTCCTCTTAAAACCATTTTTCTTCTTCCTCCATTCAATAATGATGCTTGTCGTCGTCTTTTATATCCTCCTTAATGATTGTTACTTTTGCACAATCAATCACTTTTCTTGCATCAACTTCAAGATTAAATATTGCCTAGAACGATTGCAGAATTAAAATCTAATAGACAATGAGGTTTTTTTTTGTATTCTTCTAGTATATTTAAATCTTTTAAATTGTAGTGGATGAACTTTGTAATGATTTTGATATCTAAAAAGAAATAGTCCAATGTAAAATTTTCTTCCACATTAATCTCAAAGAACAGTAAGATCATATTAAATCTATTGCCAGAGATTATTTCTGACGATTCAAATGTGTAATCATCATTGTGTTAATACTACCTTTTATTAATAGTGATATCTAATGAAGATAAAGAAAAGATTATAACAAAAGTGATTTTTTTATAAATAATTTATTATTATTAATTTTAGATGAGAGGTGGATGGCGAGAGTTGCCAAGGTTGTTGCAGTCGATAGAATGCAAAAGCTAGACTCGTCCAAATTAATATTTTTTTAGCCTTCTTTCTTAGTTCAATAGACTTTTTAAATTATTTTCATGACATAACTGAGTTTATTATCTCAGGATAAATTTATAAAATTGAATCAGAATAGAATTATAATAAAATCCGAAAATTACCCAATCAATTAATTTCAATTTTTTGATTTACTTTTTGAATTATGGGTAATCATGAAAATCACAAGATATCATATTTATATTAAGAGCAATTATAGAAAAAATTTCAATGAAAATTTTAAAAAATGACATGACATTTTACATGTACATATTTAATTATCGTTTGAATATTATTGACAATCTTCAATTGTCATCCCAAATTAAATTATATTTTGAATCTTTTCGTGAATCATTAAAATGCCATATTATTTTTTAAAATTTTACATGGGATTTTTTTTTCTGGACGTAGCATGTTACTTATATTAAAACCTTGAAAATTATTTTTTAAAAAAGTAAACTTTTAGGCATTTAAAATTTACTCGTTCGAAGAGTCGTTCAGCCGTAGAAGCGGAAGCGGCGCAAGGCTCGCGTCCGTCCATCCCTCCTCCCCGGGGGACGGCGTCTTCTAATGCTAATTACAAATTTTTTATTTTTCTTCACGAATTTTCCACTTTTTTTTCCGCTCTTTTGTGGATTTGATTCGACTTCTTCTTCCTTGATCGCTTGCCCCTCCAAAGAACTTTGGGACGCCTCTTCCGGATTCGCTTCGTGAATATTCTTCTGTGTTGTTCTTCTAAATTTGTTGTTTTGACGATACTGATTCTAGGAATGATGGGAGGGGGCGAGAGGAAGAGGTCTGATTTGACTCTGTCCTATGCCGCGTATCACTTCTCTACCAGCGGGGCTTCTGTTGCCGTTGCCACAACCGTCACACATCCCTTTGGTACCCAATTGCTTCTGTCTAGTTTGACAAATCGGCTTTATTGTTTTATCGTTGTTTATTTATTTTTGGTAGTGTTGAACTGTACATCTGATAAATTATCTAGCTTCGATAAGAAATTAAGGAACCCTAGATAGTCGAATGCAAATTGTCGTTACAGAGAACATTGTAAATAAGTTATCTTTTGGGGAATACTTTGCGAATTAATGTTCTCTATTCTATTTCTTTGGGCTGTTATTTTTATTTTGAAGAAAGAAACTCATTTTTATCTTTGGGCAAAAGTCAAAAGGGCCTCCCTTTTTTCCAAATCATCAAAGAGTCATCCCACTTTAATAATGCGAACAGTACTGTTCAATACTGTTCACATTATTATGTCTCACCTAAATCCTGAATCGGTCGGGCGTGTCGTTGCAACTACGGTTTTGTAGTTGCTACATATGTAGTAGCAGCTACAGTTTCGTAGCTGCTATAATGCATACTTAACTTGTTCAAAAATATTCATGTTTGCATCTACAGTTTCGTAGCTATTACAATGTGGATTCAACTCTATTCACTTATCATTCATGTTGTAGCAACTACAAATCGTAGCTGCTACAACGCGGATTCAACCTGCTCACCTACATTCACATTGTAGTAGCTACGGTTTTGTAGCTACTACAACGTGGATTCAACCTTGTTCATCTACCATTCACGTTGTAGCAACTACGAAACTGTAGCTTCTACAACGCCTGCTCACCTAAGATTCACATTGTAGCAGCTACAAACCCGTAGCTGCTATAACAAGTCTGATCAGTTCAGAATTTAGGCGGGAGATAATAATGGAGACAATACTAAACAAATTGGAGGGCAGTTGAGTAATTGTACATGGCTAAATAGTGGGCGGGGCACCCTTTTGATAATCAAAGTGGGGATCCCCTTTGATGATTTGGAAATAAAGGGGCGCCATTTTGATTTTTGCCCTTTTATCTTTTTGGAGTTTTTGTGAAGTATCTTGAGTATCATATGTTCAATCAAGTTGTTGCCTTTTCTTTCATGTCATTTTCTATTTCTTAGTTAACAGATTTCGAGACCTTAACTATCTAGGCTTCTCAGATTTCCCCCCTATACTAGTCAGTGATTAGGCTTAGTTCTAGACACCAACATATTGTATCTTGCAATAGACATTAGCCAATGTGTCTTTCGGCTTCCACTAAGATTTAGCTGGATTTACTTGGGAGGAAATACAAGAGGGAGAGAAAATTAACAAAATTGCTCATGGAGCATGAATCGATCATGCACCTCCATTTTTCACCCAAGTAAAGCGAGACTTAAATAAAAGGTCGTGATTGCTTTTTTAATAAGGCCATATGAATTGGCTGCAGATGTTGTCAAAGTTAGACTCCAAATGCAGCTGGCTGGGCAAAGAGGACCTTTGGTTGGGATGGTATCCTCTTATTGCTTCTGTTTATCTTTGCTGGAAGCTTTGTTCATTTTGTCTGAACCAAGAGACAACTTCAAAATAAGATATGTGATGACAACAGGGAACGATATTTTCTCAAATGGTGAAAAATGAAGGACCTAGATCACTGTATTTGGGACTTGGACCTGCGGTAACTAGGTCTCTAATTTATGGAGGTCTTCGCTTAGGCTTATATGAACCCTCAAAGTATGTTTTAGATCACCTAATTGGTTCAACTAACATCATTGTGAAAATTGCATCTGGGGCATTCTCTGGAGCGATTGCTACCGGATTAACAAATCCAATGGAAGTTTTGAAGGTAAGAAAGTTGCAGATTACTTCAGTATTTAGTGTGTATTTACTTGCATATGGCCCTCGTCTAATGCAGCATATTTTTCCAAAGGTAAGGTTGCAAATGAACTCTAGCTCGCAAATGGGACCCCTTAGGGAGATTCACAGAATTGTTTCACATGAGGGTCTGAAGGCATTTTGGAAAGGAGTTGGTCCTGCAATGGCTAGAGCTAGTTGTCTGACAGCTTCACAGATGGCAACTTATGATGAATCAAAGCAGGTTCAACTTTTTTTTTTATAAAGATGTGCTGATTATTTTATGTTAGTTCCTTGCCATGCCTTCTGCAGCTTGATTCGTATTTTCTTATTCAATTTGCTTTTTTCTTTCAGGCTCTACTCAAGTGGTCTCCTCTTGAAGAAGGTTTTGGTCTACATCTCATGTATAATGCATTTCTGGTTTGTTTCAGCTGTCAAGATCTATAAATTTCTAGTGCTTTAACAAACAACTAACTCAATGCCTGCATGAAGCTCAAGTTGCATAGCTGGAACCATGGGAACTCTTATAACTGCGCCAGTGGACATGATTAAAACTCGTCTAATGTTACAGCGAGAAACCAGTGGTGCCAGAACTTACAGAAATGCACTTCACTGTGGTTATCAGGTGTGCATGGACTTGCATTTTTCCAACGCTATGAGCATTTACAATATATATATATATATATATATATATAGTTGTGACTGCTATGTGGGCGCGCCCCCTCAGTCGCACACGTGGACGTGTAGTGGGCGGCGCGCAACACATCATTTTCGTGTGTGTGTGTGTGTGTGTGTGTGTGTGTGTGTGTGTGTTTCTCAATTCTATTTGTTTAGAACTGAGCTGTTTTTCTTGTTTGCCTTGGTTACTCCAGTCCCTCGATGATCACATAGAGTTGCATTGATTAAGTTATATGTTCTTGAGTGGGGAACCATTTCTTATTGAAATTGAGAGCAACTCTGCCACAAATTTCTTTTCAAACAATTAGTTTTTTCCCATTTAAAGTGGCATTGTTTTCTAATTTTAGAATCTTCTTCTTTGTTTTTTTTTTTCATATTTGTGCATTCTCAGGTAGTGGTTACTGAAGGATTTGGAGCACTGTACAAAGGGTGAGTATCACTTTCTACTTCCAATATATTGTAATTCTTTAAAAAATGATATGTATTGCATTTGAGCATGTTGTGCAATTTGTTTGTTCAACAACAAAAGTAATCTATTTCTTCCAATTGACTGCAATATATTTTTTTAATCAGTTTGTCATTAAGTGTTATCAAACCAAGGTTATGATGGTCTCACATAAAAGATATTCTTTCAATAGCTTTATGTGTTTGGTTTCACATACAAAACTGTAGTTGCTGATATTAGAAGTACAATGTTACATGGAAGAAGCATAATCATGCATGCAAGTTAGTTTCATCACTTCATTTTAAACTGTTCTATTTTTCACATAGTATGTAATATGGTTTTGTATATTGTTGGATGCTATATTAATATATTATAGTAATTATTTTATATTCCTTGAATTAATTAATGTAGATATTTTATAAATTCAATATTTCATTTGGTTTGAATTCTAGATTTTTTTATCTTTTAGTTTGGGCTAAACATAATTTATGATGGGTGGAATTGGCCACACATTCAAATATTGTTTTTTTCTACTTTTATATCATTTATTATTTTTATTATGTATTTGATAGATTTTTTTTTGTATTTTATTAACTCAAAATGAGTTGTGGCTGACACCCCCAATGTCAAATAAGTTCTTGCAAAGTGAATTGTGGCCAACCTAATAAGATCTTTCCCTTTGGTGAAATGTGTTGACATTGAAAAGCAATATATTAAGGTTGTGGTATTCATTCTTTTGTGATCACAATATTTTCATCTCCAACCTTTTCAACATACCATCCATCATTTAAAATATTTTTCTGCAGTATGAGACATGTGAGATGCATCCAAAATGTTAGGAATACTAGCCCATTAGAATCTTCACAAGAAAGAGCAAATAAAGTATTTCTTCTTCCTGGTGAACAAATGGAACAAACATTACATTCTGTTTCACTACACCTTATGCTCTTCTAATCTATCCATTTTTCTTTTTGACTTATTTCTTCAATCAGTGCCTCTATTGTAATTAGACTAAGACAATTTTGATCCTTAACCATATCATCCTTGGATGATAAATTTATTTGCTAAATTTAGATTTTCACCCAAATTGAATGGAATGATACTTTTATAGAATAAACTTATTTGTCAACCTTGTTTCCGTGAATCTCTTTTCTTTGTCATTTGATTGGTAGTTGTCCGAGTACAATCGGACACTTGCAAAGGTACCTTGTGTCCTTACTAAAATAATCATCCATTGTGCTTTTTTACTACTCTCTTGCATGAACAAAAGGCTAAGAATGACAGTCATGGTCTCTAACAAATGTTAACTATCAAATAACTGCCAAATCACTCATTATACAAGCAATTGAAGATGCGTCTAGGTTTTAACTTCAAAACATACAAAAACTAGTTTAACTGGTAAAACAACAAAAAAAAAAAAAAAAAAAAAAAAAAAAAAAAAAAAAAAGTAAACATACAACAACCAAAAAATAAAACCAAAAGCAACAGTAAAAAATAAATTATAAAATTAACAATACAGATCAATCACAGATAATAAACGTCATATTATTCAATCATTATCATTATCTATAAATAGATGATCCGAATCTATATTATATCACATTAAGGATCAAATAGAATCATGAGTACACTGTTCATTCTACTGAGCATTCTTGATTGTCCAATAGTTTGGATACATGGTATACCTCTTGCAATGGAAAGGTGAAGAGAGAAGAAATCAAGAGGGAAAGTTGAGGCCTGACCTCCTCGTTCTGGCAATGAAAAATCCCAAAAGGGCAAAGTAAAAATGATAGTGTACTCAAAATGATGCAAGTTTTACGGTGAAAGGATGCAGCAAAGGAGATTCTATTTTAGGATTTTAGCCATTAAAAAACTTAAATGAAGGGGAGCCTTGGCACAACAATAAGTTGTTGTCATGTGACCTAGAGTTCACGGGTTCGAGTCTTGGAAACACCTCTTGCAAAGTGACGCCGGACAAGATATCGATTATCCTGCAGGCAGACGAGAAGAGGGGAATTGATAAGAACACAAGAAGAGATAACCGTTGTCCTTCAAGTTTTTCGGTAAAAAGGAAATATTATTCAATAACTGAGGATTAATTTCTCAAATAACTAGATACATATTTATATAGACTCCAGACCCTAAGCCTCAAATAAAGGAAAGAAATCATAATTTATAAACTACAATGCCTATCTAGTAAGGAAGGAAATAAATTCTAAAATAAAAGTAAAATTATTAACAGACTTATAATCCTAAAAATCTTAAACGAATTCAAAATACAAAAATATATAAATACCTAAAATACCAAAAATCCCTAAAATATCAAAAATACCTTAAATATCAAAAAGGTGAAAATTACCAAAAATAATAATAGGCAGATCCTCCTGCATCAGTTACCAGGTTGAAAGAACTTGTCCTCAAGTTTAGAGTAGTTTTATGTAGCCGGGAGGAAGATCATCCGGTACCAATTCGGTAAAATATACTAGCAGCGGTCAGACATTGGGAATCCTCGTCGATCCGCTAACGAGCACAACATCGTGGACACTACTCTTGTCCATCTTCCCATCCTCGAGTACTTCTCCACCACTGAGTAATCAATCAAGCTTCTAAGAGACATCGTCTTAGTCGACTCGATGTCAACGTCAACAATGTCAGCAAGAGTCTGCTCATATATGTTCTCCCTTTTAGTTGACATGGTGGGATCATGGCAGAAGAGAATGACATGCTTCCTCTTGCGCTTGAAGATCTTGAAGAAGACTGCGGTTCTTTTTCGAGAGCGGAATCAGCAAAAACGTAAAGCCTAAACCGGCCGACTCCTCCCTTCTCATTGGCGACGTGTTTGGCGCAGTAAGTTTCGGCATCTATGATGTACGAAGGCCAGAGATCCTCTGTTTTTTTTTTTTTTCAAATTGTCGATTTCAAATGTAACACCCACATCCTCTATGTGCTCTGATGCGAGTTTGCATTGGCGGGGGCGTTGGGGGCGAGCGAATCGCCTTTTGCCGCCATCTGATGCGAGTTTGTAAATTTTTTCATTGTACCTGCATTGTCTTTCTTCTGCTTCAATCAGCTTATCACCCTCAAATATATATTGATGATCAACAATCTCATCCTTGAGTTCCATGAGCTTCCGGTCCCTCCTTTTCTGTAAATATACTTCCTCGAAATTTTCCTTAATTCCAAGTATCATTATCCTCAAGAGCCTTTGACCTCCGAATTTGCCCTCTTTCTCTTCCTTTGTCAATTTTGGCTCCATTAACTTTCGCATCCCAGCTGCACCTCGTTGTCTTATATTCCTCTATAATTGTGCTCTTTCTTCTTCATATTGTAGCTGGTGTTATCGTCCCGGTGTCTCTATCATCATCATCATCATCCAGAAGTTAGTAAAACCTTTGCCTCGTTGCATATTGAGATGCTTCTTTCTCAGCCCTCTGATAGTTACTAGGACCAGCTTGTTTATGTAGAACCTTGGCATACATATCCTCAGCAAATGAACGGATTTCTGTTGATGAAGAAAAATCAAACTCCACAAGCTTACGCACAAGATCAGCAGATGAAGATGACTCCTTGGCTTGCTGGACAGAACCTAAATCCGTAACGAATAAATGATCATCATCAAACACTTTGTCCTCGCCATAATCGTCATATATAGGATCACCGAATATTTTAATCTCGCCAGTTTACTCGGTCTTGTCTTCGTCGTAAATATGATCATTAGTCATCTCGGTCTCGTCTCCAATTTGAGATCGAGATTGCTTTTCAATTCCTTCTGGATCAAATTCCTTATGAACGGTTAAAGTTTCGAAGTCATCACCATAAAGTATCTCTTCAAGGGCTTCTTGGGCGTCAAAGCTGTCGTCCTCATGGCAAAACCTAGTCTACTTTGGGACAAAAGTTGAGTGTAACCAAAGGGAAGAAATTGACCTTTCATCTTCTTCTTCATCTTCTCCCAATCCTTGATCTTGGCTTTGACCTGTCTGGCTCGTAAGTGCCACAAGTGCTCCCACCACGCTAATACTTGCCCCTCGAGTCTGATGGCAATCAACTTCACCTTCATCTGATCCGGAACTTTCTCATGATAAAAAATCCGCTCCACTTCAAGCCCTCAGATAATAACGTACCAAAACATATGGATAGATCAACTCGAAATCCGAGGTCTCCATGTTGATCCTTTCGACCACGTGTCTCACGAGCTTTAAGATCTTGCCGTCGAGTTAAATTTGTGACTTACCTCTGTAATCCTCAATCCTCAACCATTTTTCACGGTGCTCGACTTCCTCAATCAGAATTTGTTGTTGTTGCGACCGCAACCACGAACCACACGATCTTCAAGTCTCTCGTATTGGGTGTTACGATCACGTTGCAATGGTTCCTCAGTCGAAACCTGCCTCTCATGACCTCAACAAAGACGACCATCCATAAGATCCAAAGGGCTCTAATACCAACTGACGTCGAACAGGATAGCGATTATTCGGCGGACTGACGAGAAGAGGAGAATTGAGGAGAATGCAAGAAGAGATAACTGTTATCCTCTAGATTTTTCTGTAAAAAAAGAAATATTATTCAATAATTGAGGATTAATTCCTCAAATAACTAGATACATGTTTATATACACTCCAGACCTTAAGCCACAAATAAAGGAAAGAAATCATAATTTATAAACTACAATTCCTATCCGGTAAAGAAAGGAAATAATTATAAAAGAAAGGTAAAATTATTAACAAACTCATTATCCTAAAAATTATAAACGAACTCAAAATACAAAAATATAAAAATACCAAAAAGATGAAAATTATCAAAAATAATACTAAAAATCAATGGATCCTCCTGCATCACAAAGCAAGTAAAATTGTGTATAATAGACCCGGAATCCCGTATTGGCGAGAGTTTCATGCACCGACTACCTTTTTTTTAGCCATTAAAGAACTTATATGATACATGTGAATCATGTGAGCCAACTTCACCCAATCTCAATTTAGTCCCACAGGGGAACAGTCTCCAGCCCGAACCTTTTCTAATCCTCTGCAAAGTCAAGTTGTCTCACGAGTTGTATGTCAATGGATCTTATGATCCTACAACCTAGATCCTGATACTTCTGACCGTGGCTGGGATTCATGATCTAGAGGTGTGTGTTTGATAACTTGCAAATTTTAGTATTCATGCAAATGTTAAGTTTCTAAGACGACACTGCTATGTCTTTATCTATTTATAACTGCAATTCATAGTGTTGTAAACGTTATGAATCTATCCATTGCTTAAATGGCTGCTAGTCTCGCTAAAATTTGAAACTATTTGAGAACTAAAGACCAAGTGGAAGATCAGTAATTAGTCGACTACACATGCACATAAGCTGCCTTTCGTGGATTTGGAAGGCATAAGCAAGAAATCTGGGATTTCGTGCTCGTGTAGTTGAAGTTTAGAATTTTCTTTTCCTCCTTGTATTTGATTAACCTTTATCGACTTCCTTGTTTTTTGCTTAGACCTTTATCGACTTCCTTTTTTTTCTTTTTTGCATGCTTATGTGTATCTCTTAATCTCGAAAAGATGCATCTTGTGTTGTATATGCTTCTGCTATCAAAATAAACCGAGTTCATGTAGTTATCTTCTCTTTCAGGGGGTTTGCAACTTTTGCACGATTAGGACCGCAGACCGCAATCACATTCATTGTTTATGAGAAGCTACGTGAACTGGCGGGAATGAGAGCAATCGGATGATATTTATGCACTAGAGATGATGTCATGCATGAAATCTGATAGCCATCACTGGCATTCAATTCCGATTCTATGTCCACTTAAAATTTTGGGCAATTCGGAAGCATTAACTAGGGTTTTCATCGAATGATTTCATTCCATTTGTAAACTTATGATTTGTGTATTTTCAGGCTTTGTATACCAGTCTAGCATTTATTGATCAAAGAAAATTTGAGAGTTGCACAATGTATGGAGTTTCTCCAAGTATTTGTGGTAAGCCATCCATCTCTTAACTTATTCTTAATTTACCGTGTAAAGAAATTTATTATCTTGATGCAGCGCTAATAAATCGTGCCGTTTAAACAAAGAAGATTTATTAAATTGAAAATCATTAATGTTGGAGATCATAATCTCTTTTATTCATGTTCAATAATGTTTTTTTAACCCGGACGAGCGGACACAATTGGTCTTGCATGGAAAAAATATTAAAACAGGTAGCAGATGAATATGAGATGATCAATGATCTTACGAAATTTTTTACCGGTCATTAGGATAAATCGGGAAGTATCCGTGATGGGCGGTCTAGAAATTCAACGTCTCAGAATTCGTACCTTATTTGAAAAAATTTTTTTATAAAATATATCATAATTAAGGATCGAACTACAAATGTCCCTACCACTCCACTACATCAGAGTCTCGGGGCACAATTGATCTTGCATGAGGTGTTACCAGTGAGGTAAAAGGATCGATTCTTAACAGCAATACCTCATTCGTCATCTTATCCTATATTTATTATTTTTATTATAATAAATATTGTTTTTTATATAAAATAGCAATCTAATTTATAAATAAATAATCTACAACAATTTTTTTAAAGAATTAAACAATTTTAAAAATTAAAACTAAATACAACTATTAATAAACTATAAAATAATATATAAAAAAGTAAGAAAAATTTTAGAATAACCCATATTAAAATGGAGGATGGAAGTGAAGATCCGATGCTTTTATTTAGTCGTCCTCAATTTATATAATTTAGTTGATGGCTGGTTATAATAAAAAGAATATTTTTTTAAAAAAATCAAGTAATCAATATATTAAACACATTACTTAATTTGCTAAATTTATTATAAAAAAGAAATTATTTGTAAATTAAAACTTTGTTAGGTTCCCTATAATATTAGAAAAATACAATATATTTCAATCTTATTCCCTTATTAATTTTATTCTATTGATATATATTCCCATGTTATTATTTGCATATATTTACCCCGAGCTATGATGTAGCAGTAGGACGATTAATCGTTATTTTAAATATCCGTGATTCAATTCCTAGCTACGGTATATTTTACAGAAATTTTTCCTTCAAATAGGACACGAACCATGAGACGTTGGACTTCTAGACCGTCCACCGCGTGACCAATGAAAAATTTTCATAAAATTAAATCGATCATTTCAAATTCATCTACTACCTAGTCCAATATTTTTTATTATTTTTTATTTGCATGTCTCTTTGGATTTGCTCCTCCGTTACTTTGAAAAAGCTAACATCGGTAATCTTTCTTTTAAATCATCAATTGACTCGAAATGAATTTTAATGGCATTTGGCCTTTTTTACTTCAACGGTTGATAAGAATCGAACCGTAAAAAGTAAAACGACACGTGGAGTAAAAATTCAGTTAAATTAAATTAATTTAAAATTTAATTTATTTTTTAAATATTAATTATTTCAATTAAATTGGTTCCCTTTCAACTTTAAATATCGAAATTTAATTAATCGAATTCAATCTAATCGATTCTCAAACCTGTCACGGTCGTGCCAAATAATACAAGTTGAGTGTGTCAAGTAGATGCGACCCCGGGCCGGGTCCAGCCCGGAACCGGCCCGAAACCGGCCCGGGTCAACGGGCCGGGTGGCCCGTTGACCCGGTTCGCCGGGCCGATGCCGGGCCGGTTCCGGTTTCAGCTCCCAGAACCTGCGAACCGGCGGTTAACCGCCGGGTCGACTCGCAGCGCCCATAAGAACCGGCACCCGCTACGCTCCAGTCCCGCTGCTATCTCCGCCACCTGCGCCGCGCAGAAGCAGCCTTTGCTCCCGAAGCAGAGGAACACTACCGAGCGTGCCGGATGCCCCTCGAGCCACGCGACGCACTCGTGCTGCCGACTTGTCACGCCCTCCTCGCGAGCGATAAGCGGGCCGACGGGATACACCGGCGGGGTCCGACGGCCGGGCGCGCAGAGACCCTCTTCCAGCGCCTGCAGCGTCGCCGACTCAAGCTCCGCGAAGGTGTTGATCACGATGCCTTTAAGCTCAGAGTGGCGCCGGCCATGGTGGACGAAGCAT
Organism: Boesenbergia rotunda; assembly: GCA_024364735.1. Lineage (NCBI taxonomy): Eukaryota > Viridiplantae > Streptophyta > Magnoliopsida > Zingiberales > Zingiberaceae > Boesenbergia > Boesenbergia rotunda. Next base: position 100,884 of record JAGFNQ010002626.1, on the reverse strand, counting down.
GTGTACCTCCCGCTCTTCTTCCTCATGAAGGACGACGGCATCGAGATCGCCGGGATGGGGCACACGCCCGGTACCCTAACCTCTTCTTCCATCTCCTCGAACTCCTCGGTGAACTTCTCCTCTTGGGTCGGGAGATAGAGCGGTGGAGGAGAATTGGTAGAGGTGGAGGAGTTTATCCATCTCGAGCGTGGCTTGCAGTGCAAGCCTTTTTTTTTTTAAATAAAATTCATTTTTTTAATTTAATTTTTAATTTTTAATTTTTTTAATATAATAATCTTGAACAGTAACAAACCGTGGCGAACCGTGAACCGGACCGTGAACCGGTGGTTCCGAACCGTGAACCGTAACCGTCTTGGGCGGTTAAGGTTAAGGGTCGATCTCTTACGAACCATCGAACCGGCGATTCCAAACCGTCGAACTGACGGTTCCGAACCGTGGTCGGGTCTAGTGTCAAGAAGTGGAACTTCTCAGCATGGGATACGTCCGTGCCAAACACACATTTTTAAAAATCAAATAGAAATATGTCATTATTTAAAATTTTAATTAATTCAGTCGGAAAATAAATTAATCAATTTTATCATTTCAAGTTATTTAATTTTTATTATAATAGTTTGAAAACATTTCTATTTATTCGATCGGTTTTAAACCGATGGCTGTCTACTATAAATGAAATACTAAATTTCCTTAACAGATTATTTATTGGAATAATACAAGATAGTTTTCTTTATTTAATTTTTCAATTCTATCTCCTCTAATCACGCTCATGGAAACACGTACAAATTAGGATTATATTATATTAATTACCATTTCAGGACCTAATGAAATTATATTAAATTAACCCTATCCACGCAACTGGCAATGGCCGGGATCGTTTTCTTAATCTGCGCGGCCACATGGACGGCTAGGATGTCTCTTCGGTCCCCATGTGTATATATCGCACTCCGCCCCAACAGAGAACCCAACTCTTCTTCCCGCGGCCGGGAAGGAGAGAGATCGCCGGCGCGGCAGCAGTTGCTTCTCCGGAGTAAGAGCGACTCGAGAAGTAATTTAAATTTGAGCTTTTGATTTCGTCTTTTTTGTGAGGATTGATTGCGACGACGGACAGATCGAGACAATGGGGGATTAACTCGCCTTCAACAGGAGAAGAATGGGATCGATGTACCGGTGTGAGTGCGAGGAAGATCGGAGGCGGAGCAGCAGCAGCAGTTCCTTCTCCGGCGGCGGATGGCGGCAGGGTGAGATGGAGTAATTTGAATTTGAGATCTTGATTTTTGTCTTCTAGTGAAAGTTTTGACTGGGCCGTCCCCCGATATAACCCATCTTCCTTTGCCAGGAGACGATTTCGGGGGTTGCACGGAGATCCTTGGTTCGGAAAGCTGTGAGATGGTGCCGGAGGAGGCAAGATTGGGGGAGAACGAGCAGCCGAAGCAGGGGAGGAGGAGGTTGGATCGGCAACAGAGGACGGAGAGGAGGGAGTTTCCGCCACCGATCCGGTGGCTTCGGATGCCGGAAAAGAGGGAAATGAGGGCAGAGAGGAAGGATGGAAGGTTAATCGTGAGGGAGGTGCGAAACAGGGAAGCCGGGATTTTTGGCGTCGAACGGCGGGACGGGCGGCTCCAGTTGTTCCTGTCCGAATCAGAAGGCTTCCCTGACATGGAAGAGCAGGAGAAGGCCCTGGAAGAGGAGAAGGCGGTACAGGAGGAGGAGGAGGAGAGGGAGGCGGTGGAAGTGGAGGACGGAGAGAGGTGGGAATGGCAGAGGCCGGAGAGGTGGAGGAGGTTCGCCGATGCGGCGGCGAGCGGCGGCAGACAGGGGTGCAGTTGTGTAGTTCGAATTTCACGACGATAGCGTAGTCGTGCGGAGGCGGGCAACAGCGAGACGCCATTTTTGAAGATTAGGGTTTTGATTACATAAATTTACGGTGTTGTCTTTTTTTTTTCTTCGGTGAAAATACCTTCGTTCTTTTACACAGTTAAAAAAAAATTAAAGAATCAAATAAATAAATTTTATTACATAGAATTGAATCTCATAAATTTTATAAAACGAAAAAATTAGTTTTAGAAAATATGAATTTACATAAAATGTAATTCCCTTTATAAATTTATTATTTCTAAAAAAAATTATGAGCTGTTGGGCTTACTAGGCTGTTCATTATCGTTAATAAGGAGATAAAGCGGAGAAGTCCAATGATAAGTATCTGAGTGGGAGTTTACAAAGACGGTAAAATCCTTTTTACCTCGACCATTATCCTCTATAAAGTTTTGATCTTTGATTATTATAACCTTATCTTAAATATTTCAATTGAACTATGCTTCCAAACTAAATTTATTATTTTTAATGATAGCAAAAGGCGATTCATTTATATTCAGTATCCCGTCAATCTATCCCAAGATTAATATTATAGGAGCTACTAGTTCAGAGAGTAACTAGCGCATAAGGAACGATAGATACCTTCGTTATAATTTGACTCCTATATCTCATGATGATATAGGATGTTAGAATTGTCATATGACCACTGCTAGGTAGAAATAATATCAAAAATGGATCAAATTTAAAATTTTATGATAAATTTGTGAAAATGGATTAAAAAAATGATTGTTTTTTTAGCATTTAACCCTTTTATATAAATAGATGCCAAATAAGTAGAATATATGGTAACTTCTATGACGAATGACATGTTAGGATGAGAATTTGCATATTTGGATTGATGATCACATTTAGGCCACCTAAACAATTGTATTATTATTTAAAAAAATAAAGAATTTAAATTTAAATTTGAGTTTTTTTTGCATCTAAACTAATTTGTAAATAAGATTCAAACCCTCTAATCTATGTTCAATTACACTATGAGATAGCATAAATTGATTATATTCATTTGGAAGACTAATTTTGTTCATAAATTGCACAGTTAATGTGAAATTAAAAAAAAATAAAAGTTTTAAGGATTTAAATTTGTAAAAGACAGTTTTGCCACTCGAGACACAAGAACAGAAGCATCAACTAGACGAATTCCAAGTAAAATATTTAGAGAAATAATACAAATTTTAAATGAAATAAAAAAATAAACACCGTGTATAAATTATATTGAAAGTTAATCCCCTAAACCAATAAAATTTTATAATTTATCAAAAACGTAAGTAGGCTTCTGAATCGACAAAAAAAAATATATCTTACTTTTTTATTTATAAAAAAGACACACTGAATTTTATATTTTTTCTGTTTGACCAATCTCATCAAATTTAGGATGCATTTTATTTGTATTTTTCAGTCTATTTTTCATTTTTATTTTATGTAGAAAATATGATTTTCTGAAAAACATGTTTGGTTTGTATTTTCCAACTTTGTTTTTAAAAAAAAACATAGCGTTTTTTGGAAGACTAGAGAATAAAATAATGTCATTTTTCAGAAAACGCGGAAATACGATTTTCAAATAAATGAAAATAAAAAATAGAACAAACCAAACGTCCTCTTAACTTTTTATCCTTTTTCTTTTTTTTTCTTTTTTTTTTCTTTTTTTTTCTTTTTCACATCTTTTTACGCATCAAGGGCCTGATATGAAATTATTTCAAGCTCACATTGGGCTTAATATGAATCATATCAGGCCCAATATAAGATTTTGTTTGTCGATTCTTCTTTATCATATTTTAACACATCGGACAAATCGAAATAAATAATAGATAAGATATTTGAAATCTTTGTAATCTTAGAAATCCACGAAACTTAAAATTGATGCAATCAGAGCATTCTATGTCAAATCAGCGAGTTTTGGTCAAAACCCACATATTTGACTTAGAGAGTTTTGATTGTATAAATTTCAGTTCCCTTAGATTTTTGAGATTACAAGGAGTTCAAATATACTATTTATTATTTATTTCGACTTTTTTGAGGTGTTAAAATGTAATAAAAAATAATAATCAAGAAAATCACATATTAGGCCCGTCAAGCTCATATAGCTTAAGAAATCCATGAGAACTGAAATTGGCGCAATTGGATCTCTCTAGGTCAAATCAATGGCCACTTATTTTAATCTAGAGAGCTCCAATTATGCTAATTTCAGATCTCGTGGATTTCTGAGTTTACAAAGAATTTATATATATTATTTATTATTTATTTCGACTTCTCCGAAGTGTTAAAATATAATGAGAAAAAATTGATAAAAATATCTCATATTCTGCCTGATATGATTCATATCAGACTCGACATGTGTTTGATATAATTCGACATCAAGTTCTTGAATATTCATGCATGCGTAAAAAAGAAAGGAAAAAGAAAGAGAAAGGAAAAAAAAAAGAAAAAAAGAGAAGGGGAAAAGTTAAATATTATATAACATAAGAGAGGTAAAATAGAAAAAATATAAAATTGAATTGAATGTGTTTTTGATAAAAAAGAGGAAGAATATATAATTGGATGTGTTTTTGATAAATAATAAACTAGGATATGTTTTCTAATAAATACGAAAAACTATGGACGATGTTTTTGTTAAATTGCCTAGTTAAATTTTTTTAAAAAATATCAGATATTTTACCTTCGGTGATTTTTTGGACGCCAACTGTTAACGTCAGATCTTCCAAGGCTCGAGCACGGACGGCTGATGATTAGTTTCCGTGCGTTTGCTTAATAAATGGTGGGGCCTTACCGACCTACTCAGTATTCACCAATCGGTGATTGACAGGAAACATCTAGAAGAGGCAGAAAATACGAAGAAGGATCATTGACCATCTGACCGTCCGATCTGACCCAGGCGTCTTTATTAAACCCGCTGCTTCCTTTTCTCTTCCCCCAAACCAGAAAACCTAGTCGTTCCTCTCGTCTCGTCTTTCCGATCCGATTGTTCCGACGATGGCCGATGACGAATTCGTACCTGAAATCGCTCAAACTGAGCCAGCGGTGAGTGAATTGGTGTGTTTTCCCTCGATCTTTTGTTTATCGGATTGTTTGAGATCTGACGAACTGGTTTGGGTGGGTTGGAGGATCAGGCGCCGGTGAACAATGATGGTCTGAGATATCTGGAGTTCTTGCATGTGGCGGCGATCCAGGCGGTGCTCTTCCTCGCGAGGGTCTATGCTTTCGCCAAAGAGAGCTCGGGGCCTCTGAAACCCGGCGTGCAGACTGTCGAGAGCACAGTGAAAGTGGTTGTTGGACCCGTCTACCACATGTTTCATGACGTCCCTTTCGATCTCCTCAAGTTCGTTGACCAAAAGGTTATTCATTATTCTGTTTTATCCATTTGCGTTCTCTCTCTCTCCTCTCTCTCTCTCTGCATTCGGCCCAGCAACTCTACTCCGGTCTCGATCTAGATTGTTTTGTTTTTTTATTTGCTAAAATGTCATTTGTTAATAGTTTTATGATATCTTGAGAAGTAATCTGGTTAAACCTAATTATTTAAATTTTCTGTATCACTTCTGAAACTGATAAGTGATAAATCTCTTTCATTTGTTTTTCATTGCAAAGTTCGAGAGATCGCTAATTCACTGTTTTGATCAAAGAAATGTAGATATCATTGTTAGCAAAATTTGAACTACATTCAAGAAAACTACAGTCAAGATATTGTGAAATCAATAAATTGTTCTCACTTTGTCGTGTAGGTTGGAGAATCGGTTGAAAAGTTGGACCGCCGCATCCCTCCATCGTTCAAGGAGGCTTCAGCGTTGGCCCGGTCGGCCGCCGGCGAAGTCCAGCGCACCGGCCTGGTAAATTCTGCGACAGGTCTCGCTCGCTCCGTGTACACCAAGTACGAGCCGGCCGCGGAGCAGATCGCAGTCTCACTCTGGCGGTCGCTGAACCGCCTTCCCCTTGTCCCGCAGGTGGCCCACGCCGTCCTCCCCACCGCTGCCCAACTCGCCGAGAAGTACAACCAGGGCGTCTTTTACTCCGCCGAGAAGGGTTACGCCTTCTCCGCCTATCTCCCCCTCGTTCCAACGCAGCGTATCATCCGCGTCTTCTCTGGTGAGGCCGCTTCGTAGTGACGTCATGACGGTTGAACTTCCCGTCCCCGATTCGTGCCTTCTGCTTTAGGTAACATCAATAAGGTTCTCTCTCTATCCTCGTCTTGTTTGTAAATGTGGGTTTTGTTTCGTTGTCTCTGACGGTATCCTGGTAAAGTCTCTGTCTAACTATGGCTTTAACCGGGTAAATAACTATTAATGGCATATCTTCTCCGTACAAGCTATTAATGACATAATGGGACTTTCCCTCTCTCTCAGAACAAGCATTTTTAAGTCCAAAAACACATAAATCTCAAACATTTGTATTTCATGCCATCTCTGGTGATTATTAAATTTAAGAGGACCAAAAAACTAACACATAGAAATAGAGAGTTTCTTCAGATCCAGAATCCCCAGTAGCGCAGTAAGGAAAGGTCCGCTAGTCTGGTCGGACAGAATTAATCAAGTAGTCGAGACCATAGACAATATCATAGAGCATCAAGCCTATCCGTCCTCCGACCCAACTACCAATTTGACTTCCCATCAGGTAACCAAATCTTCCGAGTCTTCGCTCGCCATGGAAGCCTCCTGCATAGGTCCCGAGGAGAGTGCCGGTCCCTCTGAGGAATCCTTCCGTCATGGTTCCGCCAAAGTATATGGCTTCGAAGAAATCCCACCCGGACGATATGATCGGACCCGTGATACGCTCGGCCTTCCTGGACGCCTCCTTTGCGGCTTTTTTCCCCGCCTTGTGTGCTTGCTTGGCGGCCACACCGGCACGCAGCCCCCCTGTGACTGCCTCAGACAGAGCTATCTGAGTTGCTTGTTCCCTCGCCCTTTCCACGTGTGCATTTCTGATGTTGTATACGTAAAGCTTAACCCCTCTTTAGCCATGCAGGCAAGACTTCCAGAACCCATATCGAAACAGTTCAAGAATGTGAACTTCCCGCTTTTGGATGCGACTTCTTCGCCGGCAAATTCCCTAAATTTCTCAGCTGCAAGGAAGCCCACACGAGACGCGATCAGAAATAAAGAAAAACTAGCCTTCTGTTCGATATTATCTATCTTCCTAAATGCTCCATCAATAGTATGACGATTATCAGACATCAGTTTATTGCATTGATATAATTACAAAATATGCATTCTAGTGACTAGTAAACTTGTCTATCAAACGATGTGCATGTATAAATACTTGAATTGATGTTTTCCATTAGCTATCTTATTCAATAGCCATCTATGCACACAGGTAAATTGAATTTTCAAGCACACAACACATTCCATTCTTATTCCTATTATCTTCGCATGTAAAACCATGTGATGGCTATCATTACGACATATCGGGCTGGAAATTTTCATTGATCATACGATATAATTTGACAATGCAAACATCCATTGGCTGTTTTCATCACTAGAAGTTTCAAGAAAATACTTCAAGATCTGTATCATGGGAATCATCTGAGTGAAATAAAAAAGGTGATAAGTGCAATGAGTTTGAATTGTTCAAAAGTTTTGTCTCCATAATCAAATGCCTACCATGCCAATTCGAGAAATATATAATGGATTAGTCACTAATCCACCATGCTGAAAGGAATGAAATCAAGGGAACATGTAATAGCAACTCCAACATCGGTTTTCTAGTGTGTTCATTGCCAATTAGCCAACGACTTAAGGACTCAATTTCTTACTCTAATGCTTTGGTTAGCATCCTTCAAGATACAAAATTTGAGCAAGCATCTTGGAGTGGGGCACCAAGAAAACAGTTGATGCACCTCAATGGCAATTAGCCAAATATATTGAGTTGCAGATGAGGCAAAACAAAAGTGTCCTTTCAATGGTTGGTAAAGTTGGAAAAAGGAAGGAATAGCCAAGAAGTTCAAAACGTCATTCATGATTTCCCTTGCCTTGCCCCAAGGACATAATTAAGTTGGTATTCAAGTTGTAGATTTGTATCAATTGATAAGGATTCAAGTCGCAATGACAGATACTCTCATTTAGAAGGGCTACTCAATGTTTGATTTACCTTCATCTCACCTAGAAAAAAAAATGATTAATAAGATTTTTTCAATCTCGTACGACTGGTCTGATCCCACAGAAATTTTTCATTGGCCGCCAGGGTAAATCGAGAAGCACTCGTAGTAGACGGTCTAGAAATCCAGCGTCCCAAGGTTCGCATCCCGTTTGAAGGAAAAATTCTTACAAATACACCGTAACTGAAGATCGAACCATGAATACCTGAGATCATCTCACCTACGAGAGACGCTTGACCTGAGCGATATCACATTTTGCATCAATGATTTCTCTTTCCTTCCCTAATTACTCCTCCCTCAGCGATCCCCTCCTACCCTCTGTTTAAGCCCCGGTACTCCATAAACACGTCAATCACAGCTCCAGAAACAAAGTGTTTGGCCATGTCGAATTAGGTTAAGAATCCATCATCTCCAAAGCGAGATGACCGAATCAAACCAAACCGAGACGACCAAACGGGATCGACAAAAGGCGTCCGATTTGTAGATTATGCCGGCCGGGAGGAACTGACAAACGAGAGAAATTGACAAAGAAGGGATCGAATGAAATCGAACCTGTCATGCTGAGCGCTATTAAACCGGCAACAATGAGAAGGAGCCGAACTCGCCTCTTTTGGATCTTCATCGTCGTCACCAGCAGTGAGTTCGAACCCTAATTCCAACCTTGTCTCCCTTGATCGGCGGCGATTTGGAGGACAGACGCAGTGTGAGCACGAATGATTTTCCAGCGAATTTTTCTTGTCGGCACGAAGAAGAGGAGACTTTCGGGTCTCCGCGATTTTGGCAGGAGGAAGAAGAAGACGATCCGAACGTGATGACGTAAGGCAAACAAATTTAATTAATTATTATATTTATTTAACGTTTAATAATTAAATTTATCATCGATTGTGTTAAGCAATGAAGCTTGTATACTTGCCCCAGTAAAAATACCAGAGAAAATTGATGAAAACTCTCCCAATTAAAATTGACCTTTGCATATAAAAATCTTTACATATACTCCTGATGAGATTGATAAAATATATATTATAAAGATTTGAATATAAATTTTTTAGATTGAATACTAATTTAAAAAATTTGAGTATTATTTGAAAAAATTTGAGTATATATTGTTTCAATATATAGTAAAATTTTTAGTATACATTATCAAAATTTAAGTATGAATTGATTTTGATTAAGTATTATTTGATAAAATTTGAGTATAAAATTTAAAATTTTGAATATGCTAAGTTGCATCAAGATCATGATAGAGGAGTCACCGCATCAAGATCTTCACAGGAGGGGTCACCAAAATTTTATACTCAAATTTCTAAAATTAGTACATAATCTCAAACAATTTATACTGAAATCTTTACAATGTATACTGAATTTCTACTCTTTTATATTGATAAAAAAATAACACACAAAATCATTTGTCAATCCCATCAAGGAGTGCATGGAAAGATTTTATGAGGTGGGGATTATATGCAAAGCTAAATTTTATTTTGGAGAGTTTTTTCCAATTAACTCATCAATTCAAGGTTCATGCTCCCTCTTGCATTCCTGAATAGCAATCAGATTGGCGTGCAGTAGAGCTTTCATGGAGTATATCATCTCTTTGCTCTATATGTGTGTGTTTAGTGAAGTGGAGAAGGCCTTGCTTGCCTCCATTGATGCGAACCGGTGCTTGGTTTCGGTTGAGCCATCTTGGAAAAGAAGTGCATGTGTTTCCAATATCATTTTTCTGCTTCTGGATCTAACATGGCTTTTGAACTATGGTTTTGGTACCTTTGATATTTAGTTACCATGTAAAATAGTATGGAAGGGGATAATTGCTTTTTGGTTGAATTTTTTTTGATTTTTAAATAGTGAAATTAGTTTAAAAAGATTCAGTTTCTAAGAGAACAAATACACAAATGCTGGAATGGTATGTTCTTTTTTCCAAGATGTTCCTAGTTTTGCTTAAATTGTATGTTCATTTTCTATGTAATTTCTAATATCATTTTCAAACAGATATGCAAACCTGAAGAACAATCGCTTGACGAACTATACATTTAGTTTTGAGATATCTCAAGGGCACAATTGATGTAGGTCTTTGGTACCCCCGTACCGAATCTTTTGATTTGATTGGCTACACGGATTCCGACTACGCTGGATGTAAGTTGGATCGGAAGAGCACAAGTGGGGGTTGTCAATTCTTAGGTTCATCCTTAGTAAGTTGGTCAAGTCGGAAGCAATATTGCGTTGCTCTCTCCACGACCGAGGTAGAATATATCGCCATGGGAGAGAGTGTATCACAATTGTTGTGGATGATACATACTTTAGAGGACTATGGATTGAGTTACAAGGGTGTGCAAGTGTTGTGTGATAACATTAGCACAATTAACCTAACCAAGAATTCAGTCCATCACTCTAGGACCAAACACATCGAAGTAAGACACCACTTCATTAGGGATCATGTAGCTAGGGGAGATATTGTATTCTCACATGTAGAGTCCAAATCAAATCTAGCTGACATTTTCACTAAACCACTTCCCGAAAATGAATTTAATTTTCTAAGACGGGAGTTGGGAATGTGTCGCGCTTCATATTTTTTCTATTTGCATTCAAACCCTCTATGATTATTTCCAATTGTTGGGGAACAACTGGGTAACTTTGGGGACATCTCACACAAACTATAAGGTTTAACAAAACGTTTTTGCTTGCTAGAAATGGGTGAGATGTTAGGATCAACTCAATTTCTCAAAATGTCGATGCATCCCTTGAGAAATTAAGTTGACGAGATAATAATCACGGTGGTGACCAAGTATGGGGAAAACCAATGCATAACATATGTGTATTTGGCTCCATGATCATACTTGGACATTCCAATCAAGGAAACTTGATTGGAAACCCGAATTTGTTACAAATTTAATTGAAGTTGCTTGAATGATTGTTGATTGAGTTTGATTCCATTTGGATGGGTCAAAGTGATTGTTGAACCTATAAGGACCTTTGATCCTTGCTCAGGGATCAATTTTAGTCATGAGATCATGTCCAAGTTCGATAAACTTCATCAGATCTCGTTGGGAAAAGTTTTGAAAATCTGAAACTGAATGTCTCAGATCGTATCAGGGAATATCAGGAACCCTGATCGGTCACCTGACCGATCAGGCCTACGTCTGATCGGTCTCCGGACCGATCTGGCTACATCCTGGGACGATCGGTCCACTGACCGATCAGAGAGGCAACAGTGATTGTCCGAAATTTAGACCAAGTGTACTGAGCTAGCCTGGATCGGTCCCCAGACCGATCTGGCACCCTATAGTGATCGGTCCACAGATCGATCAGGGAGCTCAGAGGTTCCTCTCCTAAACCCTACTGTTCGTGTCCTGATCGATCAGTCGACCGATCAGGGGCTAGCCTGATCGGTCACCCGACCGATCAGGACCCTGTCAGTCCGATCAGGGATGAGCCTGATCGGTCTGAGCGACTCCAGATCGAACGGTGATCCGTTCAATCGCATTAAATTCTGGTTGGTGGACCGATCCACCAACCAAATAACTTCGTGAAACACTTCCATCTCCCGAACCCTAGCGCCGAAACCCTTCTTGCGCGACCCTGTGTGAGCGAGAGTGTTCCGGCGTCTCCCTCTTTCTCGTGCGTGTGAGCTCTTGCGAAGAGCATCTCTCTGTTCCCTGCGAGTTCCCTACCTGCCTCGAATTCTCTGCGTACGAGGGCTTCTCTTGTGCAGACTCCTTCCTCTCAACCTGCAGAAACCAGCTTCTTCCTTTCTTGCACAAGCTCCTCTAATGGCACCAAAGTAAGTTCTTGGCTTGATTTCTTCCTACAAATCAGTCTATAGTGCTTGTTTGTGAAGCTAACCATGTTTTGGTTCTTGTTCTTGCTGTTGTACCGTGACCCTATTGCACTTGCCGTGAACCTTCTTTCCATACTTTATCATATGAACAAATCTACCGTTCATCTCATTTTCTATCTCTGATTGGGTCTTACCTTTGATGATCAATTCTTGAATTTTTGATTCAACCTATGTCCATCCTGATCAATCGATTCAAACAGTGTGTGATTACTTCCCTTGTTAAATCATGTTTGTATGATCAATTCTTGAATCCAATCTATAGAAAGTCTTCTAAGGGTGAGGAACCTATGGAGGATAGTTCTAAGGGCAAAGGCCCTTCATCTTCTACACCTCCTCCGAGGCCTCCACCTCCCCCGCATACTAGATTTCAGAACATTCACTATGCCCTAAACTTTCATTGGCACAACTTCAAACTAATGCCATGTCGGTCAGTGGACCAAACTTTTGTTTATGAACATTGTCCTACGGTGAAAGGAATCATTGAGTACTATGAACTTCAAAACATCCTTTTCTTAGAGAGACCAATCAATGTTGATTTGGTCTCTGAATTCTACAATAATCTGGCCAATGGGGAGGGCACGGGGTGGCGGACCCGTGTCAACAGTGTCAATCTTGATTTTACCTTATCAGCCTTCACTGTGTTTCTGGGTTGCCGTCGCTCCAATAATGTCTTTTCGCTCTATCCCTATCTTCCTAACCCTCTTCCTGTCCCCTTTACTGGAGTCACTCCTGACTCCATCTATGAGCATTTTCTAGGCCACCCCAGGCCACGGGGTTCCGGTGCGCGCACCCGTACGTTTCCCACATTTCCTGCTCTCCATCTATCCTCCATTAATGATTATGTTCTGTTTAAGATTATCACAAATTGTCTCCTTCCGACTACTTCAAAGCATCTTGATGAGATCCATCCATTCCACTGCCTGATGCTTTATGGGATGCATCTGCAGTTAGATTTTGACATAGCACCGTCCATTTATTTCTCCATCATTGTCCATGGTCTGAGGTATGGCCAGACGATCTATATGTCATTCGGCCATATCATCACTGCCTGGCTGCAGTCCGTTGGGATCGATGTTTCACAGGGTCGTACTGTACCTATGGTGCGATAGGACTGCCAACTTGATCGTCGCATGCTGGCCCAGTCTGGTATTGTTGTCGGCTCACTAGGGTTGCGTTGGAAGAATCAGAGACATATGGGGGAGTTTCCAGGAGCAGCCCGCTGATATAGAGGATTATGATGAGTGGGCTCCTGACCTCCGATGGCAGATTGCGGAGTTAGAGCGGATGCTGCAGCACGAATTGCATATCTCGGAGCTCTGGCGACAGGAGGTCCACTCAGAGTGCCAATCCTTCGATCGACGCCTGGCTACACTAGCATCTGACATCTCAGACATGAGCTCATTCCAGGACAGATGGTATGAAGAGTGGTATCATCACACATTTCCTGATAGTGCATCTCCCAGTGGCTTTTCACCGGGGGATATCATCTACATTGATGATTCCGACGATGATCCAGCTGACGATTGACTGCTCTCTGCTGTTGGTTGATTGATTTCTGATCTTTTGATGGCTGTGTCCGTTTTGACTTTTACCTGTTATGGCATTGAGTTGCACCTACTATATATCTGGATATTTTCTGTATAGCCGCTATCTTTGCGTGTACTTGTTATGGCATGATGTATTTCTTGTCATTTTATGCTCATTAGTAGATTATATGGTGATGTTTTGACTATATGCCTCATTCTATATCTCCTTGATCATGCTTTCAATGCCATGTCTAGTTGATACATATGACTGTCATGACATGCTTTGTGAGTTGTTACTTCATGTTCGTATGATGCATGTGATTGCTATATCTTGCTCTATCTTTTTCACATGTGTTCATATGGTTATTCAACAACCTATCACATCTTTGTTGATTTGGGATACCCCTAGGGTTGAGGGGGAGTTTATTTTAATCTTAACAGCCCCTCTAGCCCCTTTTCGGTGTTCGACAAAGGGGGAGAGTGTGGATTGGTTAAGTTTAGAATGATCATGTTGTAGGGGGAGGATCTGGATTCCCCTATGATTCTAAATTTGGAAAACTTGATTAAGAATCCCTAAACTTAAAATCGGGTTGTCAAAAAATAAAAAGGGGGAGATCGTTGATGCAGTCTGGCCCTGATTGTTGTTTTGGTGTTGACAACGATTTTAGTTTAGGTTGATGATTATGATGATTATGATTAAGTCCTGATCGAGAATTAGGCATGATAAGGAGAATCCTAGTCTGGAGGGCTAGGTGTTGGAAAAATCCTAACCTGGAGGGTTAGGTGTGAAAAATCCTTGCTTGGAGGGCTAGGTGTTGGAAAAGTCCTAATTCGGAAGGGTTGGGTGAAAAGTCCTAGCTTGGAGGGCTAGGTGAAAAGTCCTAACTTGGAGGGTTAGGTGCAAATTCCCATCCTGGAGAATTAGGTGAAAAGTCTTGGCTTGGAGGGTCAGGTGCCTAGCTTGGAGGGCTAGGTTGGATGAAGTTCTAACTTGGAAGGGTTGGGTGAAAAGTCCTAGCTTGGAGAGCTAGGTGAAAAGTCCTAGCTTGGAGGGCTAGGTGAAAAGTCCTAACTTGGAGGGTTAGGTGCAAATTCCCAACTTGGAGAGTTAGATGGAAAAATCCTTAGCTTAGAGGGCTAGGGTGGATGGAAACTTAGCTTGGAGGGCTAAGTTTGAGTCCCTGGATCGGTCTGGTGACCGATCAGGGAATCTGGCACGCTGCTCCATCGTGGATCGGTCAGGTGACCGATCCAGCAATGACTGATCGGTCTGGTGACCGATCAGGGAGCACACAGTGAGGTTGGGAACCTACCGTACTACTCCTGATCGATCCGGTGACCGATCAGGGAGTGCGTGTTTCACCCACTGCTTGGCCCCTGATCGGTCTGATGACCGATCAGGGAGCAAAGAGTGAGGTTGAGTTCCCCTGCTGATCTGCACCTGATCGGTCTGGTGACCGATCAGGATCACTGTGCAGATCGTTCTGGAGAACGATCCAGCTTCGCGGGTTTCTCACTAAGATCGATCAGGACGATGCCTGATTGGTCTGGTGATAATCTGATCGGACTGAAGACCGATCAGGAGAACCCCTGATCGGTCAGTTGACCGATCAGAAGGCTTAGGCTGGGAAACTCAGAAATCGCCCGATGTAAGGGGTGGATCGGTCTGGGATCGGTCTGGTGATCGATCTAGGAGAGTCCCAAAGAAATCGTGATTTCTAATCGAGCGTTGGGGATCGATCAGGACGGAGCCTGATCGGTCTGGACCCAGCCTGATCGGTCTGGTGACCGATCAGGAGTCGCTCTGATCGGTCAGGTGACCGATCACTTTAATTCAAATTGCACTGTCAGACGCTCTGATCGCGTCTGACCATATACGATTCGCTGCTGTTTGCCTCTGATATTTGATTTACTGTGTGATATACTGCTCTAACAGTCTGATTAAGCTGCAGGTGACAGGGAGGATTCAAACACTCAAGGAGAAGTCAATGGAGGCTTTCCTTGAAGCAGGTTTGTCCGTTTCTCATCTCAGGTTGCAACGGCTGGAGCTGTAGGACTGAAGCCGCTGACTAAAGCTTGGCTGAGGGAGCTCAGGAAGTTCAGTAAGGGTTCAGTGGTAGCTGGCGTTGGCAGTGAGGCAGCTGGAGGCTGCTGGAGATGAGGTCACTTGATGCTTAGTGGAGAAACAAAAGGGACAGAAGATAGCTTCAGTGAAGCAGAGTTCTACAGCTTGTGTTTTGAGTTCTTGCCACACTTGTGTTCTCCACATCAAGCTTGCACGTTCTGAAGTTTCATCCTCTTGAGCAAGCTGCTGAAAACTTGAAGCAACCTTCCCTTACTTGAGCGCTTGAAGGAGAGAACAAGAAGCTGGGAGTCCGACAGCGGGAAGACACGAGGAAGGGTTTCTTGCATGAGATCGCCGCTGGGTGGAGCTCAGGAAAGCTTGCTGTGTTCTTGTCCTTGCTAAGTGTTTGAGTAAGATCTTTCTTGTTGTTTCTGTTAATGCAGTCTGGCCCTGATTGTTGTTTTGGTGTTGACACCGATTTAAGTTTAGGTGGATGATTATTGATTATGATTAAGTCCTGATCGGGGATCAGGCATGGTATGGAAAATCCTAGTCTGGAGGGCTAGGTGTTGGAAAATCCTAACCTGGAGGGTTAGGTGTTGAAAATCCTAGTCTGGGAGGCTAGGTGCTTGAAAAGTCTTAGCTTGGAGGGCTAGGTGTTGGAAAAGTCCTAATTCGGAAAGGTTGGGTGAAAAGTCCTAGCCTGGAGGGCTAGGTGAAAAGTCCTAACTTGGAGGGTTAGGTGCAAATTCCCATCCTGGAGAATTAGGTGAAAAAGTCCTGGCTTGGAGGGTCAGGTGCCTAGCTTGGAGGGCTAGGTTGGATGAAGTTCTAACTCGGAAGGGTTGGGTGAAAAGTCCTAGCTTGGAGGGCTAGGTGAAAAGTCCTAACTTGGAGGGTTAGGTGTAAATTCCCAACTTGGAGAGTTAGATGGAAAATCCTTAGCTTGGAGGGCTAAGGTGGATGGAAACTTAGCTTGGAGGGCTGAGTTTGAGTCCCTGGATCGGTCTGGTGATCGATCAAGGATTCTGGCACGCTGCTCCTTCGTGGATCGGTCTGGTGACCGATCCAGCGATGACAGATCGGTCGGGTGACCGATCAGGGAGCACACAGTGAGGTTGGGAACCTACTGTGTTGCTCCTGATCGATCTGGTGACCGATCAGGGAGTATGCGTTTCACCCATTGACTGGCTCCTGATCGGTCTGGTGTCCGATCAGGGAGCGAGCAGTGAGGTTGAGTTCCCTTGCTGAACTGCTCCTGATCGGTCTGGTGACCGATCAGGATCACTGTGCAGATCGTTCCGGAGAACGATCCAGCATCGCAGGCTCCTCACTATGATCGATCAGGCTCTAGCCTGATCGGTCTGGTCATGATCTGATCGGTCTGGTGACCGATCAGGAGACTGCCTGATCGGTCTGGTGACCGATCAGGAGGTCTGGACTGCGAAGCTCAGAAATCGCCCAAGAAAGGGGTGGATCGTTCAGGTGATCGATCCACAACCTGGGATCGGTCCGGTGATCGATCCAGGAGAAGTCACAAAGAAATCGCGATTTCTGATTAAGCGTTGGGGACCGATCAGGACGGATCCTGATCGGTCCGGACCTAGCCTGATCGGTCTGGTGACCGATCAGGAGTCTCTCTGATCGGTCGGGTGACCGATCACTTTAATTCAAATTGCACTGTCAGACGCTCTGATCGCGTCTGATCGTATCCGATTTGCTGCTGTTTATCTCTGATATTTGATTTACTGCGTGATTTGCTGCTCTAACAGTCTGATTAAGTTACAGGTGACAGGGGAGCATTCAAACACTCAAGGAGAAGTCAAAGAGGGCTTTCCTTGGAGCAGGTTTGTCCCTTTCTCAACTCAGGTTGCAACGGCTGGAGCTGCAGGACTGAAGCCGCTGACTGAAGCTTGGCTGAGGGAGCTCAGGAAGTTCAGTAAGGGTTCAGTGTAGCTGGCGCGTTGGCAGTGAGACAGCTGTAGGCTGTGGGAGATGAGGTCACTTGTTGCTTAGTGGAGAAACAAAAGGAACGAGAGAGTTTTTCGGTGGAGCAGAGTTCGACAATTCTTCAGCTTGTGCTCTTGAGTTCCAGTGCTTTGAGTTATCCACATCAAGCTTGCTGTTTTTGAGGTTTCCATCATTCTGAGCAAGCGATTGAGAAGCAATCATCCTTTACTTGAGCCTTGAAGGAGGGAACAAGAAGCTTGGAGTCCGACAGTGGGAAGACACGAAGAAGGGTTCTTGCGTGAGATCGCCACTGGGTGGAGCTCAAGGAAGCTTGCCGTGTTCTTGTCCTTGCCGAGGGTTTGAGTAAGATCCTTCTTGTTGTTTCATTAAGCTAAAACACTTATCTGTGATTGAAACGCTGTGGAGAGGTTTCTCCACCGAGAAGGAGGTTGCTTTATATCCGGTGATCACCGGGGCTAGATCTGCCTACGATCAAGGGATCGCCCACCTTAAGGGCACGCCAAGGAGTAGGGGCAAGTTATCCCCGAACCTTGTAAACCCTCTTGTTAGCGATCTTGGTAGCTGTGGTTGTTAGCTTTTGTCTCTGGTTTTAGTTTACTGCATTGCTTTGTTTTTCCTTTGTTTCTTCCACTGTGCTACTGATAGTTTAAGTGCAGAAAACTTGCTAAGCTCTTCAAATAAAAAGTGTTGGCTATATTCACCCCCCCTCTCTACCCATCTCGTTTCCAACAAGTGGTATCAGAGCGAGGTTCTCTGTACACGGCTTAACATCCGAGAGTTCTCAACAAGATGGCTTTGAGAGAAGGCTTCTCCACCACCCGACCTCCATTCTTTGATGGCGTCGACTTTCAGTATTGGAGATCAAAGATGGAATACTATTTGAAGATGGATATCCATACTTGGTTCGCGGTGAAGGAGGGATTCATTCCTCCTAAGGATGACGAAGGCAAAGAACTCGAGTCTTCACGGTGGACTGCCGAACAAACAAGAAAGAGTGAAGCCGACGCGAAGGCGGTTGTCACTCTACAATGTGGCATGAACAAAGATCAACTCATCAAAGTTGGTCCCTTCACAAGTGCCAAGGACCTGTGGAACAAACTCATTAAGCTTCACGAAGGCACCCGGGACTCTAGAATCGCAAAGAGGGATTTGTTCCTCAACCAACTTCAAAATCTCTCCATGAAGGAGAATGAGTTAGTAAGTGAGCTTCATAGTCGTTTCAAGGAAGTCCTCAATAGGCTTCATTCAATTGATGAAAAGGTCGAGAACCGCGACCTTGTGAGGTATGTCTTGAAAGCATTTCCAAGGAATGCTTTGTGGTCATCTATGGTGGATGCCTACAAAGTATCCAAGGATTTATCTATTGTAAAATTAGATGATTTATTTTGTGAGATGGAGTTGCATGAAATGGCTAACAAAGGCCCCAAGGAGAAGGGGATTGCCTTAGTTGCAGGGGACCGGACCAACAAGAAGAAGAAGGAGAAGAAGAAGGAGAAGGAGGTCTCATCATTTTCATCCTCTTCCGAATCCGAGTCTAATTCTGAGGAAGATGGCAGTGGCTCCTCTTCATCTGAGATGACAAACTTTGTGAGGAGGATGATGCGAAGAGATCGACGTTTCAAAAGTAGAGGTAACACTAGTGAATCCAAACTTGATAAGAATAATGCATCTTGTTTTGAGTGTGGTAGGAAAGGGCATTTCAAGAATGAATGTCCAAAGCTTAAGAAGAAGGAGGAGAAATCCAAAAGAAAAGAAGAAAAATCCAAGAAGAAGAAGAAAGCTTTGAAGGCTTCTTGGGATGAGTCATCCTCTAGCTCATCCGATGATGAAATGGAGGAGAAGAGCACAAGGCAAGTGGCTCTCATGGCTCTTGGAGAGGAGAGCAGTGATGAATCTTCAAGCTCCGCAAACACGGCTTCATCATCTTCGGATGATGAAGAGGTAACTTCTCCCGAGCTTGAAAAGTGTTATAGAGCAATTGCATGTTTAACTAGTATGCTTAAGAAATCCAAAAACAAAGTTAAAGCATTGCAATTAAAAATTGATCAATTGAAGGCATCTAGAGATGATAACATTGATGATTTGCATGTTGAATTACTAGAAGATGAAATTAAATCGTTGAAACATGAGATTGTAAGTTTGAAGTCCTCTAAGGTTGAGGAAATCAGTGATTTGCATGATAACTTGTTAATAGAGGAAAACCAATCGTTGAAGAGTGAAGTTGAGAAGCTCAAGAATATTCTTGGGAAATTCTCAAATAGCTCTAAGACCCTAGATATGATCCTCAATGCCCAAAGGGCAGTCTACAATAGGGTCGGTATTGGTTACCACCCTAAAGAACCCTCATTTGTGTCTCTCATGTCTAGGACTGACATGAGACAATCTAGGACACCCAAAACTCAAAAGAAAGTTGTCAAGGCATGGGTGCCTAAGTCATGTTTAGTTGATGCTTTAGGTCCCAAGGTTTGGGTACCTAAAACTTCTATTTTTTGAATTGTGTAGGTTATGATTGAGGGGGAGCACCTATCAACTTGGTTCGTTGATAGTGGATGCTCCAAACACATGACCGGGGATAGATCATTGTTTACCACACTTCACAAGAAAAGTAGAGGTAATGTATCATTTGGTAACAATGGTAGTCTTAAGATCATAGGAATAGGAGACATTCAAATATCCGAATGTCTTAGAATCTCAAATGTCCTTCTAGTCAAGGGGATGAAGTTTAATCTCCTAAGTGTCAGTCAATTGTGTGACACGGGTTACATAATTGACTTCCAACCAAGTCAATGTCTAGTTAGACAAAATGACACCTTGGACACGGTACTAGTAGGAGCAAGAGTAGACAATATCTATCAAGTTTCATTTAAAAGTGCTACTAATGCTTTTGCTAAGTGTCTCATGTCAAAAGAAGAAGAGTCCACCCTTTGGCACCGGAGGTTAGCACATGTGAACATGAAGAACATCCGGAAGTTGGCCACCAAGGGACTAGTCCGTGGTTTACCAAGCATCAAGTATGAAAAAGACAAATTATGTGATGCATGTCAAATGGGTAAGCAAACAAAATCTGCACATAAAGGTAAAAGCACTGTAAGTACTTCCAATGCATTAGATTTACTTCACATGGATCTATTTGATTGTAGTACCATTATATCATTGAATGGAAGTAGATATTGCTTTGTGATTATTGATGATTTTACCAGATACACATGGACCTACTTTTTGAAATATAAGGACCAAACCTTAGATATTTTCATTTCTTTTTGTAGAAGAG
Organism: Boesenbergia rotunda; assembly: GCA_024364735.1. Taxonomy (NCBI): domain Eukaryota; kingdom Viridiplantae; phylum Streptophyta; class Magnoliopsida; order Zingiberales; family Zingiberaceae; genus Boesenbergia; species Boesenbergia rotunda. The sequence continues at coordinate 80,268 of JAGFNQ010002626.1, read as the reverse complement.
TTGAAAATGAGAAATCATTAACAATTAAGACAATTAGAAGTGATCATGAAGGTGAATTTCAAAATCAAAGGTTTTTAGAATTTTGTCAAGATAAGGGTTATAGACATGAGTTCTCTACTCCTAGAACACCACAACAAAATGATGTTGTAGAGAGGAAGAACCGTGTACTTCAAGAGGCTGCACGAAGCATGCTCAATGAGTACTCACTCCCGAGTTACTTATGGGCCGAAGCTGTAAATACAGCTTGCTATGTGCAAAACAGAGTCCTGATTCATAGATTTTTAGGAAAGACTCCCCATGAACTTTGGTTTGGAAAACCACCTACGGTTAAACATCTTAGGGTGTTTGGTTGTAAGGTGTTCATCCTAAACACCAAGGATCACCTTGGAAAGTTCACGGCAAAGGCTGATGAAGGGATACTAGTCGGGTACTCCCTCGTTAGCAAAGCCTACCGAGTCTACAACAAGAAGTCTAGATTAGTTGAAGAGTCTACTGATGTGGTCTTTGAAGAAGTTCCAAAATCAAGTGACCAATCAGAAAATGTAGGAGGAGTTCAACTCGAACTTAGGAGACTAAGTTTGAATGAAACTCCAAGTGTTGTTGATGGTGATGAGTCTGATGATGGTGAACCTAGACAACTCATTGATCAGTCGGATCCTGAGGCTGAACTTGTGTCTAGTGAACCTGTTCAAGAAGCACCACCAACTCCAAGGCAAACTAGATTAGCCTCTAGTCATCCCCAAGGACCAAATTGTTGGAGACATCCATCAAGGGGTTAGGACTAGATCATTCTTCCGGAATGAGGCTAATGAAGTTGCTCTAATTTCCGAAATTNGTCCATCCGATTGATGCTAGCATTTGCAGCACATCGTGGTTTCAAATTATATCAAATGGATGTCAAATCAGCCTTTCTAAATGGTTTGATTAAAGAAGAGGTCTATGTCGAACAACCTCCGGGGTTTGAGAGTACCGAATTTCCAAACCACGTGTTCAAGCTCAAAAAGGCACTTTATGGCCTTAAACAAGCACCCCGAGCTTGTATGAGCGGTTGTCGACATTCCTAGTTGAGAAGGGCTTCGTTAGAGGCCAAATAGACCCTACACTATTCTACGAAGAGATGGTGACAATATATTTGTAGCCCAAGTATATATGTCGATGACATAATCTATGGCTCAAACAATAAGGGCTATTTAAATGAGTTCATTGGACACATGGAGAGTGAGTTTGAAATGAGTCTAGTGGGAGAGTTGACTTTCTTCCTTGGACTTGAAATTAAGCAAACTCGCGATGGTATCCATGTGCACCAATCGAAGTATACACAGGAAATGCTTCGAAAATTTCAAATGAGTGATTCGAAAGAGGTAACCACTCCCATGGCTACAAACACAAGATTAGACAATGATGAGAGTGGTAAACCTGTTGATCTAACTCAATATCGAAGCATGATAGGTAGTCTGCTATACCTCACAGCCAGTCGACCAGATATACTATTTGCTGTAGGTATGTGCGCTAGGTATCAAGTTTGTGCCAAGGATTCTCATTTAATTGCTGTTAAGCGAATTTTGAGATATCTCAAGGGCACAATTGGTGTAGGTCTTTGGTATCCCCGTACCGAATCTTTTGATTTGATTGGCTATACGGATTCCGACTACGCTGGATGTAAGTTGGACCGGAAAAGCACTAGTGGGGGCTGCCAATTCTTAGGTTCGTCCTTAGTAAGTTGGTCGAGTCGGAAGCAACATTGTGTTGCTCTCTCCACTACCGAGGCAGAATATATCGCCATGGGAGAGAGTGTATCGCAATTGTTGTGGATGATTCATACCTTAGAGGACTATGGATTAAGTTACAAGGGTGTGCAAGTGTTATGTGATAACATTAGCACAATTAACTTAACCAAGAATCCAGTCCATCATTCTAGGATAAAACATATTGAAGTAAGACACCACTTCATTAGGGATCATGTAGCTAGGGGGAACATCATACTCTCTCATGTAGAGTCAAAGTCAAACCTAGCTGACATTTTCACTAAACCACTTCCCGAAAATGAATTTAGTTTCCTAAGACGGGAATTGGGAATGTGTCGCGCTTCATGATTTTCAAAGTGCATTCAAAATCCTTCATGATTATTTTGAAATTGTTGGGAATTAATTGGGTAACTTTGGGGACATCTCACACAAACTATAAGGTTTACCAAAATGTTTTTGTTTGCTAGACATGGGGTGAGATGTTAGGATCAACTCAATTTCTCAAACTGTCAATGCATTCCTTGAGAGATTAAGTTGACGAGATAATAATCACGGTGGTGACCAAGTATGGGGAAAACCATTGCATAACATATGTGTATATGGCTCTATAATCATACTTGGACATTCCAATCAAGGCAACTTGATTGGAACATTGGATTTGACTCAAACTTGATTGAATTTGCTTGATTGATTGTTGATTGAGTTTGACTCCATTTGTATGGGTCAAAGTGATTGGTGAACCTATAAGGACCTTTGATTCTTGTTAAGGGATCAGTTTTAGTCAGGAAATCATGTCCAAGTTCGATAAAGTTCATCAGATCTCGTTGGAAAGTTTCAGAAATTCTGAAACTGAACATTTCAGTTCGTATCATGGAATACCAGGAACCCTGATCGGTCACCGGACCGATCAGGCATAGGGCTGATCGGTCCCTGGACCGATCTGGCTTCTTCCTGTGGTGTTCGGCCCACAGACCGATCAGCGAGGCAAGCTGTGTGATCTTCCAGAATTTGACTAAGCGTACTGAGCTAGCCTGGATCAGTCCCTGGACCGATCTGGCACCCTATGGTGATCGGTCCACAGACCGATCAGGGAGCCCAGCTGTTTTCCTCCAGACCCTACTGTTCGTGTCCTGATCGGTCAACCGACCGATCAGAAACGCATCTGATCGGTCATCCGACCGATCAGGATACGCTCAGTCCGATCAGGTTGTAGCCTGATCGGTCTGAGTGCGATCAGATCGAACGGTGATCCGTTCAGATGCATTAAATTCTGGTTGGTGGACCGATCCACCAACCGATTAACTTCGCCAAACACCTTCATCTCCCGAACCCTAGCGCCGAAAAACCCCTTGCGCGACCCCGTGTGTGCAAGAAGGCTCTCCTCTTGTTCCTCTTCCTCGTGTGAGCGTAAGTGTGAAGGATTCTCGGAGTCCTGTGCACATTCCTCTCTCGCAGAAACTTTCTGCAACCATCTCTTGCGCCGCGACCCCCTCTTCCGCGCAAGGTTTTTGCTCTCGACCTCCAGGAACTACTCCAATGGCGCCAAAGTAAGTTCTTGCTTTGGTTTTTCATTCGAATCAATCTATAATATGTGTTTGTGAAGCTAACCATGTTTTGGTTATTGTTCTTACTGTGACCTCAGTGCACTTGCGTGACTCCTGTGTCTGCCGTGACCCTACATTCCCATCAATTCGATCCTTTTGGCTCTTGTTCTTGCTATTGCTCTACTTTTGATGTCTATCTTTTGATTGGGTCTTATCTATGATGATCAATCTTTGTATGTGTGATTCAATCTATAATCATGCCCAAAATTGATTAAATCCTGCTCATGGCCAATTCAACCCCCTATAGAAAGTTTTCCAAGGGAAAGGAAACTATGGAGGATAGTTCTAAGGGCAAAGGCCCTTCGTCTTCTACACCTCCTATGAGGCCTCCATCTCCCCCGCATCCTAGATTTCAGAACATTCTCTATGCCCTATAGTTTCATTGGCACAACTTCAAACTAATGCCATGTTGGTCAGTGGATCAAACTTTTGTTTATGAACATTGTCCTACAGTGAGAGGAATCATTGAGTACTATGAGCTTCAAAACATCCTTTTCTTAGAAAGGTCAATCAATGTTGATTTGGTCTCTGAATTCTACAATAATCTGGCCAATGGGGAAGGCACGGGGTGGCGGACCCGTGTCACCGGTGTCGATCTTGACTTTATCCTATCATCCTTCACTATGTTTCTGGGTTGTCGTCGCTCCGAGAATGATTTTTCGCTTTATCCATATCTTCCTGACCCTCTTCCTGTCCCCTTTACTGGAGTCACTCCTGACTCCATCTATGAGCATTTTCTAGGCCACCCCAGGCCACGGGGTTCTAGTGCGCACACCTGTACATTTCCCACGTTTCCTGCTCTCCATCTATCTCCCATTGATTATGTTCTGTTTAAGATTATCACAAATTGTCTTCTTCCAACTACGTCAAAGCATCTTGATGAGATCCATCCATTCCACTGCTTGATGCTTTACGGGATGCATCTGCAGTTAGATTTTGACATAGCACCGTCCATCTATTTCTCCATCGTTGTTCATGGTCTGAGGTATGGTCAGACGATCTACATGTCATTCGGTCATATCATCACTGCCTGGCTGCAGTCCGCTGGGATCGATGTCTCACAGGGTCATACTGTACCTATGGTGCGACAGGACTGCCGACTTGATCGTCGCATGCTGGCCCAGTCTGGTATTGTTGTCGGATCATGAGGGTTGCGTTGGAAGAATCAGAGACACATGGGGGAGTTTCCAGGAGCAGCCCATTCCCAGGAGCAGCCCGCTGATATAGATGATTATGATGAGTGGGCTCCTGACCATTGATGGCAGATTGCGGAGTTAGAGCGGATGCTGCAGCATGAATTGCATATCTCTGAGCTCTGGCGACAGGAGGTCCGCTCAAAGTTTCAGACTTTTGATCATCGTCTTGATGCCTTAGCCTCTGATGTCTCTGAGATGCACTCCTTCCAGGACAGATGGTATGAAGAATGGTATCATCATACATTTCCCGATTGTGCATCTCTCAGTGGCCCTTCACCAGGAGATATCGTCTACATTGATGATTCGGACGATGATCCAGCTGTCGATTGACCGCTCTGTGTTCGTGTTTGATGTTTTTGATGGTTGTGTACGTCCTGACTTTTGTCTGTTCTATCTTGCTTAGGATGTTACTGTTTGTTGATGCTATTTGAAATTGTGCTATATTGCCATGATTATGTTTTTATCTCATAATAGTATGCCTATTGTTGATGCCATGCTGTTTATATGACTATGATCTGCATGTTTGCTACATTGCCATATTCATGCTTGTAATGCCATGTCTACCTGATACATATACATGTTATGGCATGCTTTGCGAGTTGATAATTCGTGTTCATATGATGCATGTGATTGTTATATCTTGCTTTATCTTTTTCACATGTGTTCGTATGGTTATCCAACAACCTATCACATCTTTGTTGATTTGGGATACCCCTAGGGTTGAGGGGGAGTTTGTTTTAATCTTAACAGTCCCTCTTGCCCCTTTTCGGTATTTGACAAAGGGGGAGAGTGTGGATCATGTTAAGTTTATGATGATCATGTTGTAGGGGGAGGATCTGGATTCCCCTATGATTCTAAAGTTGAAAACTATTGATTGAGATCCCTAAACTTAGATCGGGTTGTCAAACAACAAAAAGGGGGAGATTGTTGATGCAGTCTGGCCCTGATTGTTGTTTTGGTGTTGACACCGATTTAAGTTTAGGTGGATGATTATTGATTATGATTAAGTCCTGATCGGGGATCAGGCATGGTATGGAAAATCCTAGTCTGGAGGGCTAGGTGTTGGAAAATCCTAACCTGGAGGGTTAGGTGTTGAAAATCCTAGTCTGGAAGGCTAGGTGCTGGAAAATCCTAACCTGGAGGGTTAGGTGTTGAAAAGTCCTAGCTTGGAGGGCTAGGTGATGGAAAAATCCTAATTCGGAAAGGTTGGGTGAAAAGTCCTAGCTTGGAGGGCTAGGTGAAAAGTCCTAACTTGAAGGGTTAGGTGCAAATTCCCATCCTGGAGAATTAGGTGAAAAAGTCCTGGCTTGGAGGGTCAGGTACCTAGCTTGGAGGGCTAGGTTGGATGAAGTTCTAACTCGGAAGGGTTGGGTGAAAAGTCCTAGCTTAGAGGGCTAGGTGAAAAGTCCTAACTTGGAGGGTTAGGTGCAAATTCCCAACTTGGAGAGTTAGATGAAAAATCTTTGGCTTGGAGGGCTAAGGTCGAAGAGAACTTAGCTTAGAGGGCTAAGTTTACAACCTGGATCGGTCTGGTGATCGGTCAGGGATTCTAGCACGCTGCTCCTTCGTGGATCGGTCTGTGACCGATCCAGAAACAACTGATCGGTCTGGTGACCGATCAGGGAGCACACAGTGAGGTTGGGAACCTACTGTACTGCTCCTGATCGATCCGGTGACCGATCAGGGAGTGTGTGTTTCACCTACTGCTTGGCTCCTGATCGGTCGGGTGACCGATCAGGGAGCGAACAGTTGAGGTTGAGTTCCCTTGCTGATCTGAACCTGATCGGTCTGGAGACCGATCAGGATCACTGTACAGATCGTTCGGGTCATGATCTGATCGGTCTGGTGACCGATCAGGAGGCTGCCTGATCGGTCTGATGACCGATCAGGAGGTCTGGACTGCGAAGCTCAGAAATCGTCCAAGAAAGGGGTGGATCGTTCGGATGATTGATCCACAACCTGGGATCGGTCCGGTGATCGATCCTGGAGAAGTCACAAAGAAATCGCGATTTCTGATTGAGCGTTGGGGACCGATCAGGACAAAGCCTGATCGGTCTGGACCTAGCCTGATCGGTCTGGTGACCGATCAGGAGTCTCTCTGATCGGTCGGGTGACCGATCACTTTAATTCAAATTGCACTGTCAAACGCTCTGATCGCATCTGACCGTATCCGATTCGCTGATGTTTGCCTCTGATACTTGATTTACTGTGTAATATACTGCTCTAACAGTCTGATTAAGCTGCAAGTGACAGGGGAGGATTCAAACACTCAAGGAGAAGTCAATGGAGGCTTTCCTTGGAGCAGGTTTGTCCATTTCTCATCTCAGGTTGCAACGGCTGGAGCTGCAGGACTGAAGCCGCTGACTGAAGCTTGGCTGAGGGAGCTCAGGAAGTTCAGTAAGGGTTCAGTGTAGCTAGCGTTGGCAGTGAGGCAACTGGAGGCTGCTGGAGATGAGGTCACTTGATGGTTAGTGGAGAAACAAAAGGAACGGGAGACAACTTCGGTGAAGAAGAGTTCAAAAATTCGAAAGCTTACAGCTTGTGTTCTTGAGTTCCTGTGCCTTGAGTTCTCCACATCAGGCTTGCTGTGTTCTTGAAGTTTCCATCATTCTGAGCAAGCGATCGAAAAGCAATCATCCATTACTTGAGCGCTTGAAGGAGAAAACAAGAAGTTTGGAGTCCGACAGTGGGAAGACACGAAGAAGGGTTCTTGCGTGAGATCGCCACTGGGTGGAGCTCAGGGAAGCTTGCTGTGTTTTTGTCCTTGCGAAGTGTTTGAGTAAGATCCTTCTTGTTGTTTCTTTGTGCTTAAACTATATCCTTGTTTGAAACACACTGTGGGGAGGTTTCTCTACCGAGAAGGAGGTTGCTAATTTATCCGGTGTAACCGGGGCTTGATCTGCCGTCGATCAAGGGATCGCCCACCTTAAGGGCACGCCAAGGAGTAGGGGCAAGTTATCCCCAAACCTTATAAAATCTCCTTGTTAGCGATCTTGCTAATCTTGGTAGTTAGTTTTCTGTTTTAGTTTCTGCACATCCTGTTTTCCATACTTCCACTGTGCTACTAACAACTTCGAGTGCAAAAACTTGCTAACGTCTCGAAGAAAAAGCGATTGGCTATATTCACCCCCCCCTCTCTAGCCATCTCGTCACCAACAATATAGTTAGGAATTAAGTTAATACAAAATCTGATTTCGATAATATTGTTGAATTTAGACTTGAATTGTCTTGATTGTTATAGTCAAACCGGGTCAAACAGTCAAACCGGGTCAAACAGTCAAACCTGGTCAAACAGTCAAACCTGTCAATTGTCAAACAACTGTCAAATCGGGCGCCCGTGACCCCTCGGGCGCCCCCTTCCTTTATCTTTGATCAAGACAAAAAAGTTGTCTAAGCTGGGCGCCCAGGTCCTCACGGGCGCCCCCAAGCACAGGTCAAAACCTAAAAAGCTGCATATGGCAATTTTTGACCTGACTCCAGGCGCCCAGGGCATCACGAGCGCCCCCATCCTGAACCAGGTCAGGGCAGAAAAGCTGCCAATGGCATCTTTCCTCTGACCCGGGCGCCCGAGACCTCCCGGGCGCCCAACCTACCATCTTCTATATAAACCACCCGAAACTCCCTTCTTTTGCCACACCCAAAACACTTCTCGTCTCTAACTCTTCCCCTTCCAAGGTGACTGAACGACCCTCTCGTGACCTCGACCACTCCACCTCAACCATGCCTCCCCGGATGGTGACTCGGTATCATTTCTTTTTGCACTTAGAATTAATTTCCTTACCATTTTTTTTCTTAAACGCATGCTTATTATTATTTTAGAAAATGTCGTGCAAATCAACCAAACCTAGCCCAAACCCTAGGTTTCCGACCTTCGAACTTTGCAATAAATTTGCTAGGACGACGTATAAACCTATAAAAATGAGTTTCCTAAATAGACAATTTTTTACACAATCCTGTCCGTTAGCAATGAATGTCATAAAATTCTATCAGCTTGATAACCTTGTCTTCTGCACTCATCCCATGAACACAACCCTATGTGCAGAATTCTACAACAATATAGTTAGACAAAATGACCTTATGTTAGTCACCACAGTACAAGGGATGCCCTTGACAATAACACCCACGTTGCTCAACAGATTTCTAGGACTACGACTTTCTCAGTCCACTTTTTGCTGTTATCTTCCTAGAGATCCTCCCTTTAATACTCCCTACTCTCACATTGACCTGGACACCCTATATTCCTATTTTTATAAAGATGCCCGAAACCCTTTGACTAGACCATTTCAGTCTGTAGATCTTCAGGTCCAGGACTACGCTCTTTATAGAGTCCTAGTCCGTTGCATTCTACCCTTGTCCACTAGGGACGTCATGACCATGCGACCATTCCACACCTTCTTACTGTACGCATTGATCCATCACCTAGATATTGACATTCGACTTCATATGTTTCACACCATTCTATATGCGTCCAGTGTTACTACTCAGGGGCGGGTACGCACCCCTTACTGCCACATCATCACCTCTATTCTTCATCATCATGGTCGTAATATCACTGATGGAGAGATGACCACAATGACCGAATTTGATGAAATAGGTTTTAGAAACTTTTCCCTAGCGGACATAGAGGTCTCGGGTACCGGGGTTTTATCATGGAGATGTCAGCGAGCCGGACCCCAAATCGACTCTGATGAGGAGATAGAGGTCGATGTCACAAATCTAGCTGCCGAGATTCGAGAGCAGATGGACCAGCCCCCACCTCCGACGACTGACGAGAGGCTAGCTCTACTTCAGACAGAGGTCCACAGTCTCAGGGATGAAGTGGAAGCCAAACACGCAGAGTATATGGATGCCCTCAGAGCAGATCGAAAGACTAGCGACGCACGGTATAATGAAATGATGTCGCTATTTTGATCCTGGCAGCCCAGCTCATCTGATCATCCCGGTCTTTCCTCTTAGTTCAGATTGATATTGCACTGTTGACTGGTTGACTACCCCTACTCAGTAGGGTTGACATGTATTTGACTGTGGTTTGACTATGCTGGTCCTCGCTTTGACCAGTTGACTTATCTAGTTGCTAGTTGCTTTCTTGATTATCTGATCTTTATCAGTTAGGATTATGCTTGGTAGAATAGAGTTGCTCTACTTCTGTGTTTCGGTAAAACTGTTTTATTACTTATCAGTCCCTACTTAATTTGCTCTACCTCTTTGTGCATTTTTAAAACAATTTTTCGAATTAGTCTTTCTTAAGAAAAATTATCCCTTTCAAAACTAGGGCTTTTTCGTAAATGAACTTAGCCTAGGCCCTAACCCTAGAACTACATGCACCTATAGATCTAGAAGCCAGCATCTCACAAGCACCTTAGGGTACTTTTAATTGATAACCTAGAATGGGTTGAGATGCTTAGGTCTTTGCCTTAATTCAAGATGCTTTAAGTCAGTGCATCTGCAGTAATTGAGGCACTAAATACAAACTAAATAGTAATCAGGTTAAGTGTCAAGCTTAGAAAATCTAACTTGAACAGAACATTTAACTTGACTAACCCTAGCAAAAGCTACTGTTTATAACAGTTAGTAAATAGCTAATTGGGTTAGACAGGACCCGAAAGAGAAAATTAGAATTGATTTGGTCCAGTTTATACCTTGAATTGGTTCAGTACAACACCTTACTTCTTTTGCTATATTGTTTTGCTATATTGTTTTTTTGATATATGGCAAAGGGGGAGAGATTGGAAAGGAGAGAAGAGAAGGTTTTAAATTTTTTTTTCAAATTTCAAAATTTTATCTCCTTTTTCAAAAAGTAAAATTCCTTAAGTCAATTGTCTTTTACTTGACTTAAATTATTTTCAAAATATATTTCAAAGCACTTGACTTAAATTATTTTCAAAATCTATTTCAAAGCAGTTGACTTAAATTATTTTCAAAATTTATTTCAAAGCACTTGACTTAAATTATTTTCAAAATTTATTTCAAAACACTTGACTTAAATTATTTTTAAAATTTATTTCAAAGCACTTGACTCAAATAGAAAAGTTTCTAAGTATTAATTTCAAAATTTCCTTGAAAACTTTCTAAAGTGCTAAAGAGGTTGGAAAATTTTTTTCCACAACTCAAAAATATGGTAGAAATTTTTTTGGAAAGTTTCTAAGTCTTAATTCCAAAATTTCCTTAAAAATTTTCTAAAGTGCAAAAACTAAGTATTTACTTGAAAATTTTCTAAGTATAAATTTTCCAAAGTACCCAACCCAAAATATTTTTTGAAAAATGTTTTCTAACTTAACCCTTTTTGAAAATGTTCTAAGTATTGTAAAACCATATCCCTTTTAGACTTAGAAATGTTTTCAAATCCTGCGAACCTTTGAAAAACCTAGGGGAAGATTCCTTCCAGGGGGAGGAAATTAATTTGGCGCGTTACCTGTTTTTGTGTTTAAACTTAACTTTTTGAACCAGGTTGCCATAAATCAAAAAGGGGGAGATTGTTGGTGCAGGTAGCACCTAAGTCAAACCTGGGTTTTGATAATGGCAAAGGGTTCAAAAGTTAAGATGTTATTTTGGTCTAATGTGTTCACTGAGTGTGCAGAAAGAAGTCCTGGCGAAGGGTTGCTGGGCACCTAGCGAAGGATTGCTAGGCACCGAAACCCTAAGACCTGCCGAAGGGCTGCTAGGCACCTGGAGAAGGGCAGCTAGGAGTCTAAGACCTGGCGAAGGGCTGCTAGGCACCTAGCGAAGGACTGCTTGGTACCGAAGACCTGGCGAAGGGCTGCTAGGCACCTGGCGAAGGACTGCTGGGCAAAAGTCCAACCGGAGGAGCCGGTTGGCAAAAGGTAAACTCTCCTGAGAGGAGTAGGTGAGGACGCGTTCCCTGTCGAGGGAACAATAGGAGTCGGTTCAACCTAGGGTTCCATTTGGGAGACCCGAAGTCAGAACCAAGACAGCTACGGCTGTAAAAACTAACTAACATTCTTGCCTTGTTTGTTCTTGAACTAACCTTGGATGCAGGGACCAAAGAAATGTGTTTCTGCAGCTCAGAATACCCCAAAGGAGAGGGGCAGCAGCTGGGCTAGGTGCCCAGGAGGTCCCGGGCACCCAAGGTCAAAGCCAAACGTGCAGTTAAGCAAGAATCACTTCGAAAGCTTACTGGGCCAGGCACCCTGATGGTCCCGGGCACCCTGAAGGTCCCGGGCGCCCTGGGTCAATGCCAAACTGTGATCGAAGCAAACTCAGCCACGAAGCCAGCGGACCAAGTCAATCGGGCACCCCCAACGTCCCAGGTGCCCCCGTCAGCTCCAGAGCCGATACGAAGGGGATAAGTGCTGACCAAGCTTCGGATAAAGGTTTTCGGATCCGAAGGCACGTGTCAGGCGCCCCCGACGTCCCAGGCACCCCCAGGAGCAGTATAAAAGGGGCTCGACCCCTAAGGCTTCAGCATCACTTTTTTCAACGCTTCCAAGCTCTTCGTTCAAGCGCTCTGCTCCGGCAAACTCCGTTCTCGACATTCTAGTGCCGATGACGACCCTCTGCTCTGAAGAACGATCCACACCGGGCGTCGATAACGAAGAGTATGGTTGTTTACTTACTGCACTAATATTGTAACAATTTTTGTAAACTTTTGCGCTACTATAGAATTGCCCACAGTAAACAGTCAAGGACCGTGGGCCTTGGAGTAGGAACCGAACGTGACTCCGAACCAAGTAAAACTACTTGAGTTCTGTGTGTGTGTTTTGTTTAAATTCCGCTGCGTACTTTCTCATTTTAATCCGAAACGTTTTCACGATATTCACCCCCCCCCCTCTATCATGTTTAGTCGATCCAACATAATGTGTAGAGGTAATCACAGGCAACTTGTGACCTTATTATATATGCATGCATCATTTTCTCATGGAAATAACTCTTATTCTCACAAGTGATTTGTCCTAATGGCAAATACTCAGACAGAAGCTTTTATTACGCAAACATCCAGATAATTCAAGCATAAATATACTTTGACTCCCTTCTTTTAGGAGAGCTTGCCACATTGCTAATTATTTACAAGTAATCCAAGGAAATACGGTGGACCTAAAAAAAAGGTCAAAATGATAAGTTGAGCCGGGGTCAACAGGACCCAATCTTCCTAGTAGAGCCCACTAGGTCTGATCGGATGCTTTCCCAATAAGAACCAATCTATCATGTCGATCTGCGGTGCTAATTCATCGTGCTGATCCACCATGCCAATGTGCCCTGATGATCTGCAAAGTCGATCCGCTAACCAAACTCTAGCTCCTGTCCGATCGGCTACACGTAGCCGGTCGAATACTCCGGTTCATCTCTACTCAGATTCAATACCTCTCAAGCCCAGATACATAGACGATCCAGCACATGGGTGGATGTGACATGTGGAACAGTATGATTTGACATGTGAAGTAGTATGATATGATATGTGAAGCAGTATAGAGCAGTATGATGTGACATGTGGGATAGGAGGGTTGACAACGTGATCTCCACAAAATATTTACAGTGTAAGATATGGGCAACATAACCTTCTGACATCTAGACATGACACTTTTTATTATAGATGGAACATCATGTTAGAATTATTTTCTATAAAAGATTTGCCTCAGGGCCAAGAAAGAGGACTCCATTTTTTTCTACTCAAAGGGAGACACATTCTGTAAGTATTCTGGATTGGTTTTCATATGATGAACCAAGTTAAGCTAGGTCCTAATTGTTTTTTACCCTTGTGTCTAAGTGTGTAGGAGCTTACATAACAGACGAGAAGAATGGCACAACGAAGGGAGCCGATGGGTGTGATGCATTCGAGGAACGCAAAGGCTATGGAAGAGTACACTGATGGATGAGAAAGGCATGTGTAATGTCCAAGAGAAGCTAGGGAGGAAGCCCATTCGAGGTGAAGGTCGGAATCGGATTAAGGTGAGCCAAACTGTAACGACCCGGCCCATTTGGCGGCCCATAGCTCAATTGGTTACCAGGATTCATAAACTCTAGTACTTAAGCCTGGGGTCTAGGGTTCGAATCCTGGGGAAGGCAAAAATCCACTGGCCAGGGGTGGGAAGACCTAGTAAGGTAACGACACGGTCGACGGTCGATGACCCACTGAAAAAATAAGCGGTCGCCAAATGGGTCGGGTCGTTACAATAAAAAGGTGCCTTTTTATTGTAACGACCCGACCCATTTGGCGGCCCATTCGGCGACTCCTTATTTTTCTGTGGGTCGTCGACCGTCAACCGTCGACCGTGCCGTTACTGACTAGGACTTCCCACCCCTGGCCAGTGGATTTTTGCCTTCCCCAGGATTCGAACCCTAGACCTCCAGGCTTAAGTACTAGTTCTTTATGAATCCTGGTAACCAATTGAGCTGGCTCAATTGGTTACCAGGATTCATAAAGAACTAGTACTTAAGCCTAGAGGTCTAGGGTTCGAATCCTGGGGAAGGCAAAAATCAACTGGCCAGGAGTGGGAAGTCCTAGTGAGTAACGGCACAGTCAACGGTCGATGACCCACAGAAAAATAAGGGGTCGCCGAATGGTTCGCCAAATGGGCCGGGTTGTTACAATTCTGGTATGTACCTACATTCAGTACCTTTAGTGTATGCCTTTCTATTGTACATATGAGACTGTATCAGCGTGACTCTTATTGTTAGTATAACCTACTATGCATATCTATTAAGTATCCGCTGAGTTCATCTGGACTCACACCGTTGCCTACGTTTTTATTTCAGGTTGAGATACTTGGAGTCGCCAGAAGAGCCCAGCAGCTAGTCCTTACCCATCGCGACGACATGGTTTTGTTTTGTACTTTGTAGTGAATTTGTTTTATATTTCTTTTAGCAATTTGTATATGTCATATGTGCCATGTGCCCTAAGGGGTTTTTGTATTGGTTGTTTTGTCGTAAGTCGGATCGGTCCGCAGTCAGGTATGGTTTACCATGTTTTAATTTATGTTCTGTCTTGATTTTTGGGCCTGAGGCCAAATATATACTGCGTGGCTTGTATGGATATTTGTATGTATGCGTAAATTATCCGTCGGACAGGGGAGGTGTTGTCCGATTTTATATTGGATTAGCGGCTCCTAAGTCTCGGGGCGTGACAATTTATTTTTGGTATCAAAGCGAGGTTGTCGGATACCTTGAGGACTTGTGGATTTACGGTGTCTATTTGATACCAATTTATTTTTGGGTATCAGAGCAAGATTTCAGATACCTGTATAAATTGTTTTACGGATTTGACGGAGACATTTTTTTAACGTGGGTGTTTGGGACTTGGCGCGATGGGACTTCGTCAGGCGACAGGTATTTTTCCTGATCTCTTGTATCCCTTATCCTAGTTAGGAAGGATTAGGAATTTTCTCATGTTATTGGTTCATGTTACAATTCCTGTATATTTAAGTATGGTTAGAAATTCTCTTATGTTATTGGATCATGATACTATTCCTGTATATTTAGGTATGGTTATTGGATCATGTTACTATTCCTGTATATTAAGGTATAGTTAGGAATTCACTCATGTCATTGGATCATGTTACAATTCCTGTATATTTAAGTATGGTTAGAAATTCTCTCATGTTATTGGATCATGTTACTATTCCTGTACCCGTCTAGTAAGTACCTTTCTAACTTGTTTAGGTTTGATGACATAAAGTCAATCAGTTTATAGTAATCATGGTCAGGATCGACCATGAAGGTGATTAGTTGGCTGTTGCAAACTTGTCTAAATGTAGAGAATGTTGATTCTTGTGTGATATCGACATACGGGTTGGAAGATGAGGGTTGAACCTGTCAACAAGATAATAAAGGTAAAGGATTTTTTATTTTTCCTGGACCTTACTATTCATAGTATTTGTACTAGCTACTATTAGCTACGTGAGGACTAGGATGCCTGTCGTAATTAGCTTGATCAGTATTGGATCAATTCACGTTAGATCATAGAGCTATAAATTTTTCTTATGTTGCGTATTTCTGGACAGATAATTTGGATGTCAGGTCTTAAGTACATGATTTGCATTGATGCAGTAGGGTAACATTAGCTACATATTATTACAATTAGTAGAGGATTGATATACTCTGTTCCATAGGGGCTTTGAGCATAGATCACTTGTACTTGGTTATTGACCTAGAAAGTGTAGGATCGATGCACGTGAGAGGGGGGGGTGAATCACGTGACATTTTTAAATTTAAATCAGAGTGCTTTAAAAAACGTGCACAGCGGAAATGAAAGAAACGATTATAAAAACGAACACACAAACACGAACGATTTTTACTTCGTTCGGAGCCTTCGGCGACTCCTACTCGAAGGCCCAGGTCCCTCGGACCTTTCCGTTGGGCAATCCACTAAAACTCTCTATCGGTCAACCCCGATAGAGTAGGCGAGTACAAATGAATTGAAAGTGTGACAACCCCACACTTTCAAGTAATTAAGTGCAATAAAAATATGTATTAAAAAGTTAAGTTCTTCTTTTTACCAACGTCCGGAGTAGGTCGACTCTTTCGGGGCAGCAGGACGTCGTCGGCTCGAAGTGAAGCGATTCCGGAGCAAGGCGCGAGCGTAGAAGAACTTTGAGGCGTTGGAAGAATAGTTGTTCTGAAGAAGAGGGTCGATGGCCCTTTATATAGGGCTGGGGGCGCCCGGGATGCTCGGGGCGCCCCCCCCACGTGGCTTTCGATCCGGCGAGCCCTCTGGTCAAGGCTGATCTCTGCTTCTTCGGGATCAGCTTTGACCGGGGCGCCCGGAGCGCGTGGGGCGCCCGGGTTGACCGGTCAAAGCCTCATCTCCTTGGCTTCGCGAGGGCGAGCTTCGGCAGCTGGCAGTGAGGTGGCACTGGGGGCGCCCGCGACATGCGGGGCACCCGGAGCGCGCGGCTGTCGAGGCTTTTTCTTTGTCTGCTGACTTGGGTTGACTCTGGGGGCGCCCGAAACATCCGGGGCGCCCTGCTCAGTTACTGCCTCACTCCTTTGAGGCTCTCTGAGCTGCAGAAACACAGTCCTTCAGTCCTGCATCCAGGGTTAGTCCAAAACAGCAATTTATAAGTTAGTTAAAACAGCCTTAGCTGTCTTGGTTCTGACTTTGGTCTCCGAAATGGAGCCCTAGGTGAACCGACGCCTACTGTTCCCTCACGGGGAACGCGTCCTCACTGGTTCGCTCCTCCAGTGACTTACCTCACTTACCTTGTGCAGCTTACTTAACTTCTTGACCCACTAGGACTTCCTGCCAAGGCTCAACCACCCTGGTCTTCCTGCCAAGTCTCAACCAACTTGGTCTTCAGCCAGTTGTCAGGTCCGCGACCCAACTGGACTTCCCGCCAGGACTCAACCATCCTGGACTTCAGCCTGGTGTCTGGTCCTAAGTCTTTCAACCCTGCACACTTAGTAAAGAGGTTAAACACCAACAACCCTAACTTTAACCACTTTGTCATACATCAAAACCCGAGTTTGACCGTTAGTGCAAACTGCACCAACAATCTCCCCCTTTTTGATGTATTGACAACTCAGGTTAAAGTTAGAAAAAAACAGCAGATATGAACTTGCATAAACATGCAAACAATATAACACAAGCATAGGTAGGTAAATAAATGTGAAATAAGCATGCTGTTTGCAATTTTCTAACCCTTTTTACCCTACTTGGTAAATAAATGTGAAATAAGCATGCTGTTTGCAATTTTCTAACCCTTTTTACCCTACTCTCCCCCTTTGTCATTCATCAAAAAGAATATAAGCATAATAACTTTTAAGGGAGTAGAAATATAGGCTAAGTGTTAGAAAAAAACTAGTCTTAAATTTATTAACTTAGCTTTAAAAAAAATTTCTTTCAAAAAAGATTTTTTTTTTTCAGAAAATATAATATCAAATTTAAAAAAAATTTTTAGGGATCAATATTTATCAAAATTTTTAAATGTGTTTTGTCAAAAATGACATTTTAAAAAAAGTATTTTGACCTCAGCTCCCCCTGGACCAAGTAATGATTGTGGTCCCTTTTCATATGTCTAACTCTAGTTACTGACTAACTATCTAGATGATAGTAGTGTTCACTGAGTTAGTCAAGTCAAGTAATAATGTCTAGCTCAGATTTTAGTGCAAGACTACTTGACTTGATCACTGTAACGTAGGTATTTTACGCCCAGACTTACTGTGATGCACTGACTTAAGCATTCGGAAGTCCAGGCAGAGTCCTATGCATCTCACAACCGTTCTATGTTTTTGCAAACACAAACAAGTTAATCTTATGTGTTTTGTGAGATGCGGACTACCTAAAACTATAGGTTCATGCAATTCTAGGGGTCAAGCTTAGGCTAAGTCTGCCAGTTTTGAAAATCAGATTTTGAAAGACAATAAAAGTTCTTGAAAACCACATTTGAAAAGTCCGTGTTTAAGTTAAATTTTGAAAGATAATAAACTTTGAAAAACAAGTTCGAAAAATCCATGTTTTTAAACTCACAAACTGAAAAAGTTAACTTAAGCTTATCAGGTCAGTCCTAGTCTATAACACACATTCCTATTAACCTTCTCAAGTTGCTAAATTCAGATTCAGGAAGTGGTTTGGTAAATATATCAGCTAGATTAGACTTAGATTCAACATGGTTAAGTTCAATTTCTCCTTTATTTACATGATCTCTGACAAAATGGTGTTTGATTTCTATATGTTTGGTCCTAGAGTGGTGGATTGGGTTTTTGGTTAAATTGATTGAACTTAGGTTATCTATAAAAATTTTGACTTTCTTAAAATCTAAGTTAAAATCTTTTAAGGTATGCATCATCCAGAGTAGTTGGGCTACACATTCACCCATTGCTATATACTCAGCTTCAGTGGTGGATAGGGCAACACAATGTTGTTTTCTACTGAACCAACTAACTAGTGAGGGTCCTAGAAGTTGGCATCCACCACTGGTACTTTTTCTGTCTAACTTACAGCCAGCATAATCTGAGTCAGAGAATCCAATAAGTTCAAACTGGGCTGTTCTAGGGTACCAAATTCCTAAATTTTTTGTCCCTTTGAGATACCTAAATATCCTTTTAACTAGGGTTAGATGTGATTCTTTAGCACATGTTTGATACCTAGCACACATACTAACTGCAAAGAGAATATCAGGTCGACTTGCAGTTAGGTAAAGTAAGCTACCTATAGCACTTCTATAATACTTAAGGTCAACAGGTTTGCCATTTGTGTCACTATCTATAGTTTGATTGGTAGCCATAGGTGTCTTAATTTCTTTAGCACTATCCATTCCAAATTTTCTAAGTAATTCTTTAGTGTATTTTTGTTGATAGACAAAAGTACCCTCACTAGTCTGTTTTATTTGTAACCCTAAAAAGAAAGTTAATTGACCTACTAAACTCATTTCAAATTCATTTTTCATTACCGTTATAAAATCTTGTAAAAAGTTTGAGTTAGTTGAGCCAAATACTATATCATCTACATATACTTGAGCTATAAAAATATCAGTTTTTAGAGTTTTAACAAATAGTGTTGGGTCAATTTTGCCTTGGTTAAAGCCTTTAGATACTAAGTAGTTAGACAATTTTTCATACCAGGCCCTAGGGGCTTGCTTAAGTCCATATAAGGCTTTCTTAAGTCTAAAGACATAGTCAGGGTGTTCTAAGCTTTCAAAACCAGGAGGTTGACCTACATAAACCTCTTCTTTAATTAGGCCATTTAGGAAGGCTGACTTAACATCCATTTGATAAAGCTTAAATCCCTTATGGGCTGCATAACTTAAGAGCATTCTAATGGATTCAAGTCTGGCTACAGGGGCATAGGTTTCATCATAATCAAGACCTTCTACTTGGCTAAACCCCTTAGCTACTAGCCTAGCCTTATTCCTAACTGTTTCTCCTTGTTCGTTAAGTTTATTCCTAAAGACCCATTTAGTTTCAATAAATTTCTTGCCTTTAGGTAGGGGTACTAAGTCCCAGACTTGACTACGTTCAAATTGGGCTAACTCTTCCTGCATGGCTATGATCCAATCAGGGTCAAGTAAAGACTCTTCTATAGACTTGGGTTCAATTTTTGAAATCAAGGCAATTTGACTAAGGTTCCTAAAAGCTGATCTAGTCTGAACCCTTAGTTCTGGATCACCTAAGATTTGATTAGTTGGGTGGGCTGAGCTAACTCGTACAGTTCTGGGTTGGTTAGGTTCAGTATCAGGTGTGGGTTCAGTTAGATCATCGTTTTGGTCCTCAATTTGCCTTTCATCAGGGTCAGTACTGGATCTAACAAAGTCAATTGGTTGGTAGATGGTTTGATCAGAGTTATTTGAGTCAGATTTTTCATCAAATTTTACATTTGTAGTTTCTTCAATTTTTAGGGTAGTTTTGTTATAAACTCTATAGGCTCTACTGGTAAGGGAATAACCTACAAAGATACCTTCCTCAATCTTAGAAGTAAATTTACCTAAGTGTTCTCTAGTGTTTAAGATATAGACTTTACATCCAAATACTTTAAGGTATTTAATGTTAGGTTGTTTGTTATAATAGATTTCAAAGGAGGTCTTTCCTAGGTTTTTAATTAGAGTTATTCTATTTTGTACATAACAAGCTGTACTAACAGCCTCAGCCCAAAGGTATTTAGGTAAGTTGTATTCATTAAGCATTGTTCTAGCTGCTTCTTGTAGTGTTCTATTTTTTCTTTCTACAACTCCATTTTGTTGAGGTGTTTTAGGGCAAGAGAATTCGTGATGGTAGCCTTTTTCTAGACAAAATTGATTAAATTTATGATTTTTGAATTCTCCGCCATTATCGCTCCTAAGTCTTTTGATTTTAACCCCCTTTTCATTTTCCGTTAATTTACAAAATTGAGTGAGTGTATCAAAAGTTTCATCTTTATTTTTTAAGAATTTTACCCAGGTAAATCTTGAATAGTCATCTATAATTACTAGACAGTATAGGTTCCCATTAATTGATTTAACCCCATGTGAGTCAAATAGGTCTAGGTGAATTAATTCCAGAATTGACTTGGTTTGAGTTTGATTAGTTGGTTTGTGGGTTGACCTAGTTTGTTTTCCTTGTTGACAAGCATTACATAAGGTTGACTCAAGGTTAGATAACTTTGGTAGGCCTCTAACTAAACCATTTAGTTTAGGTAGTTTTCTGAAGTGAGTATGTGAAAGTCTCCTATGCCAGAGCCAAGTCTCATCCTTATGGGTTAAGAGGCAATTTTCTAAGGGACAGGTTAACTTAATTTCATAAATGTTATTGTGCCTAAGTCCTCTAAGTGTGATGTTTGGGTTGTCATTGTGTTTGATCAGACATTCATTGGATAGGAACCTAACCTTATAACCAGTGTCACACAATTGGCTAATGCTTAGTAAATTGAAGTTGAAATTTTCAACAAGTAATACATTTGTTATTATGAAATCAGACTCAAGTTCAATATTGCCTAGGCCAATTACCTTAAGTTTACCGTTGTTTCCAAAAGCAACAGTCCCTAGTCTTTTGTACTTGAGTTCTGTAAATTTGGTGGGATCCCCAGTCATGTGTCTGGAGCATCCACTGTCAATGATCCATTTATTTTCCTACAGTTAAGTAAACGGTTTAGACCTAGGTTGAGTTTTTGAAAAAAATCTAAAAAGATTTAAACACTTGAGTTTGAATTTTAAATTTGAGTTATGTTAAGTTTGACTTTGAATTTGATTTTTATTTTCGAATTTGAATTTGAATTTTAATTTTAATCTTAATTTTTGAAATTGAATTTGAATTTTAATTTTAATTTGAATTTGAATTTTAATTTTAATTTGAATTTTAATTTTAATTTTGAATTTTAATTTAATTTTAATTTTGAATTTGAATTTTAATTTTAATTTGAATTTTAATTTAATTTAATTTGAATTTGAATTTTAATTTTAATTTAATTTTGAATTTGAATTTTAATTTAATTTGAATTTGAATTTTAATTTTAATTTTAATTTGAATTGAATTTTAATTTTAATTTGAATTTGAATTTTAATTTTAATTTGAATTTGAATTTTAATTTTAATTTGAATTTGAATTTTAATTTTAATTTGAATTTTAATTTTAATTTTAATTTGAATTTGAATTTTAATTTTAATTTTGAATTTGAATTTGAATTTTAATTTGAATTTTGAATTATCAATCAATAATTTGAATTTGGTTATCCTTATTCATCTCACTCGGTCTAAGTCATCAATCAAGGGAGTCCTATGATTTTGTGAGATGATTTTGAGTTTGTTTAGAAAAGTTAACTTGACCTTGTGTTAGATCCAAGTTTAACAAGTAGTAAATTAAAAGTACACTTCAATAATTGGCTTCCAGGCCATGGCGAGGCACAGTGGCCTTCTTTGGCCGAAGCCTTATTGGAGCAACAACCATTTTCTAGGCAAAGCCGCTTAAAGAAGTTGAACTTTTAACTTACTCATTGAAAACCCTGGTACTAAATAGTACAAGAGTCAAATTAACTTTGAAGCTAGTCCTAAGTGCCCACCTGGGCAGAGGCTGATTTTAAGGTGCCAACTAGTTTGGAGCCTCCCCCTAAATTGTAGACTGGGTGTCTAGGGTCAATGTAATGGATGTCCCTTTTTGGGACATAAAATTGATTCTGACCTACTTGCTTTGTTAGATAAGCTTTCGGGACCCACGCTTTTCGTTGATTTTTGCGGGGGTGGATAAAGGAGATAAAGGATCTTTGGTTCGATCTTGATTTATATCCTATCCCAGATTTGTTGTACATGCCCTTTTGTGATCCAAGAATAAGGTCAAGGTTCTTGGATCGGGTTGTGAAAGTTGCTAGTAGATCCTTAAGTTTTAGGACTTCACCCTTTAGGGTTGAGTTTTCAGTTTCAAGCTCAATTAATTTTTGATTTTGAGTTTGTTCAGTTAATGTTCTGGTATTAATTAATTGCTCCTTAAGGTCTTGATTTTCCTTAAGGAGCTGGTCATTTCTAGATTCAGATGCAAGCAATTTTTTATTCAAGACAGAAATAATTTTAAAGAACTTTTCATTTACTGAATCTAAATATACCTTAGTAGAGCCGTCTGAAAATAGTCCGATCTCTTGGCTCGACTCGTATTCGGAATCCTCGTCTTGATCCGAGTCCGATTCTGGTCCGGTTGCCATCAGTGCGAGGTAGCTTGCGTTCTTCGGTTGTTCATCGTCGGAATCGTCCGAGCTTTCATCCCACGTGGCTTGAAGAGCCTTCTTCTTTTTGTTCTTAGTGGGTTGGTCCTCTTTCTTGTAAGGGCATTCATGTTTGAAGTGCCCTTTTCTGTTACAGCCGAAGCAGATCATTTTGCTTTTACCTTCAGTGCTGTAGGGCTTCATTACCTTTTGAATATCTTTCTTTGAAAATTTGTTCTTCCTTCTGGTGAACATTTTTCTTACCAAGTTCACCAGTTGTTCTTCTTCATCAGAGCCTGACTCATCTTCAGGTTCTTCTTGGACTTTTCTCTTTGATTTGGCTTCCTTTGGTGAACCTGCAAATAAAGCTAGCCCTTTCTCGACCTTGGCGTTAGTTTGCTCATGCAGCTCTAATTCACAAAATAGTTCATCCAGATTTATTTTTGAAAGGTTCCTAGAAATTTTATAGGCATCTATAATAGATGCCCATAGTGAGTTTCTAGGGAACGCATTTAACGCGTACCTTATGATGTCCCGGTTCTCCTGTTTGTGCCCGATCATGTGGAGTCCATTCATATGTTCTTAATCCGGGCGTGGAGTTGACTTGCTGATTCTCCTTCCTGCATTTTGATGTTAAATAATTTATTCAAAATAGATCCCTTTTGTTACCTTTGCATCAGAGGTGCCTTCATGTATTCTTTAATTTGTCCCATAGCTCCTTCGCCGAGTCGGTTGGTCCAATTCTGTTTAGCTCCTCTTTGGTAAGTCCGCACTGGAGGGTGTTCTGAGCTTTGAACTCGGTCTGAGCCTTTTTCTTCATCTCTGAGTTCCATCTGTCGGGCCTTAGTGGAGCATTATTTCCCTCATCCATTGGCGGTGTGTAGCCTGTTTGAACTGCAAACCACTGATCCATGTCGGTCTTCAGATAAACCTCCATCCTTCTCTTCCAGTAGGGAAAGTCTTCCCCATTAAAGAGGGGAGGGCGAGCAGTGCTATAGCCTTCACCTTGGGCCATCTGAAATAGACCACACAAAAACTTGTCCCAAGACTAGGTCTTGGATTAGTAGTGTGGTAGGAAGAGGAGAAGAGAGCGACTCGAAATGGTGTTGCACCAAATTCGAGTAAAATCAAACGAACGGAAAAATAATCCAAATCTAGGCAACAATACCTAATTTAGATTATGTGTAGCGAAAAACCAAAAATCGAAAAAAAATGGATTTCCCCCGGCTCTTATGGTGGTTGCACCGATACAGAGCGTACCAGGCTCTGATACCACTTGTAGGATCGATGCACGTGAGAGGGGGGGTGAATCACGTGACTTTTTAAAAAATTAAATCAGAGTGCTTTAAAAAGCGTGCACAGCGGAAATGAAAGAAACGAAAAACGAACACACAAACACGAACGATTTTTACTTCGTTCGGAGCCTTCGGCGACTCCTACTCGAAGGCCCAGGTCCCTCGGACCTTTCCGTTGGGCAATCCACTAAAACTCTCTATCGGTCAACCCCGATAGAGTAGGCGAGTACAAATGAATTGAAAGTGTGACAACCCCACACTTTCAAGTAATTAAGTGCAATAAAAATATGTATTAAAAAGTTAAGTTCTTCTTTTTACCGACGTCCGGAGTAGGTCGACTCTTTCGGGGCAGCAGGACGTCGTCGGCTCGAAGTGAAGCGATTCCGGAGCAAGGCGCGAGCGTAGAAGAACTTTGAGGCGTTGGAAGAATAGTTGTTCTGAAGAAGAGGGTCGAGGGCCCTTTATATAGGGCTGGGGGCGCCCGGGATGCTCGGGGCGCCCCCCTACGTGGCTTTCGATCCGGCGAGCCCTCTGGTCAAGGCTGATCTCTGCTTCTTCGGGATCAGCTTTGACCGGGGCGCCCGAGCGCGCGGGGCGCCCGGGTTGACCGGTCAAAGCCTCATCTCCTTGGCTTCGCGAGGGCGAGCTTCGGCAGCTGGCAGTGAGGTGGCACTGGGGGCGCCCGCGACATGCGGGGCGCCCGGAGCGCGCGGCTGTCGAGGCTTTTTCTTTGTCTGCTGACTTGGGTTGACTCTGGGGGCGCCCGAAACATCCGGGGCGCCCTGCTCAGTTACTGCCTCACTCCTTTGAGGCTCTCTGAGCTGCAGAAACACAGTCCTTCGATCCTGCATCCAGGGTTAGTCCAAAACAGCAATTTATAAGTTAGTTAAAACAGCCTTAGCTGTCTTGGTTCTGACTTTGGTCTCCGAAATGGAGCCTTAGGTTGAACCGACGCCTACTGTTCCCTCGACGGGGAACGCGTCCTCACTGGTTCGCTCCTCCAGTGACTTACCTCACTTACCCTTTGTGCAGCTTTACTTAACTTCTTGACCCACCAGGACTTCCTGCCAAGGCTCAACCACCCTGGTCTTCCTGCCAAGTCTCAACCAACTTGGTCTTCAGCCAGTTGTCAGGTCTCGCGGACCCAACTGGACTTCCCGCCAGGACTCAACCATCCTGGACTTCAGCCTGGTGTCTGGTCCTAAGTCTTTCAACCCTGCACACTTAGTAAAGAGGTTAAACACCAACAACCCTAACTTTAACCACTTTGTCATACATCAAAACCCGAGTTTGACCGTTAGTGCAAACTGCACCAACAGAAAGTACATGTTGATGGGTGATTTGATCTAATACGGGAAAAGTGTGAAGCTAGTTGCTTGACATTTATGGGTGACTGCTTTTACTTAGTCTGAATAACCAAGACGGTATCTACAGACTTATGATTTGCGCAGAGGCAAATCACTTACAAGACTAGGTCACCTCTGGTTAGATGATATCGGGGTCAACCTGTGGGGAAATAAAGGAATTGCTTCATGAGTATGTTGAGATACTCCTGAGATATAACATGTCTCTATCTCCTTGTTATGGAGTAGGACCTTAGGGTTTTGACTATGAAGTGGAGGAATTAAACTGTATTAGATTACAAGGCGACGGTCGGTATGACTCGCTAGTTGCTACGCTATTCTATGAGGGATTTTGACTCATGGATTGGGTGTATATGGTTAGATAATCTCGATAGTGCATCGGGATGTACGACCCGCTAGGGTGCGGAGAATGTGGAGTTAGTTGTATCCTTACCTTCCAATGAGATATTGGACATTAATCAGGAGGCCAAAGATGTCCATTGATTTTCGATTATTATACCCCCATCATAGACTTATTAGTTCACGGGAAGATAAGGTTGGTATTACTATGGACTTTCTCGTTGGTGTTGAGAGGTGGATTGAGATTGACGAATCTCTATGATTTGTTGTATTTTGAAGACTCTATTAGTGGAAATGGACCTACCAGATTTGTAGCATTTTGATGGATCATTAAGTGGATAAATGATCTTTTGGTGGTTGATTATCTAGGATGTTTGTTATTCATGGTAGCATATGGTACGATATGTTGGCACAATCTTTAAATTATATGTTATCTTCTGACGGTTTATTGAAGGATATATATAAATATATATGACTTGTGATGTTTTGGAGGATGTTATTGACTTGGAGTTACTTGGTGATACTCATGGATTTCACATTTTACATTTGAGGATCGAAGTATAGACTTGGCGTGAGTAATCTTAGGATTGAATACGCTGGATAGTTTTAATGACTGAATGGTTGTTCGGATAATAACCTCTGGATTGATAACTCTAGTTGCTCCGTAGCAGTGTAACCCTAGGGTATTAGACGAAGTGGTTACTCATGATGAGTACAAACATGTTTAGCTGCTAGTGTGTGCCGTATGAGGAATGATGAAATTTAGGGACCAAATTTTTATTAGAGGGGGAGAATGTTAAATACGACCAATTAAAAACCGGTAGAATAAATTTTTCAAAAAATTTACATGGAAGATTTAGTGTTACCGGACTAGCGAAAAAATTTAAGGTGAAATCATAAACTACGAAGGGTTAAATTGCTTGATATTTAATCCTAAAGGTCTAAACTAAAAATATAATCTTCAATTTTAGTACTGTGGTCGATTTATGGCTAAAGCTAAGGGGTTAAGAGGATAAAAATCTAACCCTAGAAACTTGATAGGTATTACACTAATTAAGGAGGGTTAAATAGCTAAAACTCTTACCCTAAAGGTAGAGTTTGAATTTGCAAAAGTTGAGGGACTTTTATGCAAAATGCCCTCCTTTATAATCTTTTCTCCTCCTCTTCATTCATTCGGCTGCAGCCTCCCATTTCTTCGCGCGAGACCTAGTCGAGCGCCGACTTCTCTTCCCTCTCCTTCGCGTGCCCTAAACCCAACGACGTAGCTGTTCTAGCTTGCTCGAACCACCGCCGCAACCATCGGTCCTCTCCTTCTCCACATCTATGTGCCGACCTCCCTTCCTACTTCGGATCATCGGGAAATCGAGAAGCGCCATCTCTCTTCCATCTTGCGTCGCTGAGAGCATGGTGAGCCACCGCCAGCGCTGCCCTTTTTCCCCTTGTCGTCGGTGGATGCATACTCGTTGCCAGCCACAGTATTCCCCTCATGAGATCCCTTCGGCGCAAGCAGTAGAGCCTAATCCAGCCACCAACACTGGTGAATCCCCTCTGTCCCTTCTGATCGCTGCTGGTGTGAGTCGAAGAGCTTGCGCATCCACCACTACGATCTCTTCATTGCCTGTCTCTCTTATTGCACTTTGAACTCTTCGTTGTGGATCATTGGTGACGTGACTTGAATGTAGAGCCAACATCCTTCCCTCGTGTGTGCATTGGCCATAGGGTGTTTTACGGCTACCGGGGAACGAGTCGAGCCAAAATTGGTGGAGTAGTGAACTGTTGCTGGAGAAATCGAAAGGTAACAATTTTATCTAGAGTTCAATTTACCTAATTAAGCATTGTTAGTATGATTGGGTTTGATTAGGGGATTAAGTAGTGGCATTTTTGTCACGCCCCGAGACCCTGGAGCCACTGATCCAATAGAAAATCGGACAGCACCTCCCCTGTCCGGCAGACAATTTACACATACACATAGATACAAATAACACAACCACACAGTTAAATGGCCTCAGGCCTCAAATTCATGCCGAAACAACGGATATATGACTATAACCATCGTAAAACCAAAGTACGAACTCACCTGAGCTGCCAGGGGGCAGGAACAAAGCTAAAACCCCACGAAGTCCAACATAGGACTCAAAAGTACAATCCCATCGAATAAAACATAAATACATGTCCAAAACATGGCAACGGAAGCAAAGTACATAATACAAAGTCCATAACCGTAAATCAACGTAAAATAAAACGAAGCAGAGCTCCTCTCGAGCTGGGGACTGGCGGCTAGAGCTCTCCTGGCAGACATCAACCTGAAATTAAGGAAAATAACCAACGGTGTGAGTCCAAAGGAACTCTGCGGATACCCAGAATAGATATGCATAGAAAGTTATACTAACAATAAGAGTTCCGCTAATACAGTCTCATATCAACAATAGGGAAAGACTAGTACTGAAAATACTGAGGTAGATACATACCAGAATCCATCTAACCTGAAAAGAGGGTAATAAATACCTATGGAACACCAATAGACATGTAATTTCAGAAAACAAGTCTCCAGTATATGCATGTCAAACAGGTGCAAAAATCAAGTGCAGCAAACAATGCACGATGCAAAATATGCACATGGTGCAATGACATGTGTCACCCCTGACGCCAGTCAGATCATCGTACACCTGTCATAAGCGACGTCTGAGAGGGTAGAGTTATGACAACTGTACGCACCCTGCTATCACTGCTCCTGAGTGACAAGGTGGACAGGATGCTGGCGGAGACTACGCTCCTACCCCAAGCAATGGGGGAGTCTAGCTCTCATCTCCTCGTGGCTCAGTACGAGAAGGGATCCCTGGCTGCTACCACACCCGGACCCACCCTCCAAATAGTGGTCAAACGGAGCAATACAGGCAAATGCACACACCCTATGGTATCCACTAACCTATGAGTGGCCGTGTGCGCATATCGTGTACCGGAAGACGATAGACTCAACCACAAGGGAGTCGCTGATCGCCGACAAGCAACAATGCAAAGATGGTGTATGATAGGTACACATACCTCCCTCACCAAGTCCTCAGTATACTAAGTCTCAGTCTGAATCCTATAACAGGAAATACTGGTAACCTACAAGGTATACTGGCCGGAAACTACTGATCCCTTAATGTCAAATGCAAGAGATACATCACGATATCTAAGCATACATATAGATATGACAATACTTGAGACTGTATGGAACTAACAGCATAATAACTCACGGATAAACAACAAGTATCCAGAACAAGCATAATAAACAAGGATAGCGTATAATCTTACTGCTATCTATAACCATCTATGCATAACAACATGACAATATCAGCAAAGATAAGTCAAAAGGTACCCGCCTCAAAGTAGATGCTCGTATCAGCAAGAACCTCCCGGTTGATAATCAACAATGCTAAATCCAATCAATGCCCTGTATCAAAGGCATAATGTTTAGCTACCATAATATATATAATTCATAGCTACACGAGTTATCTCACTTAATTAGGATCTTCCTAATTATCATGTTTCATTTAGTTAATCACAATTAAATAAGTAGCTCATAATTATCCCCAGTTACCTAGATTAAATTCATTTTAGGTTTTCCAAAACCCGAATCAATTAAGTTTAGGTTCAAATCCCCAAAACTAATCTAAGAGATTTCCTCGAATAAAATCCAATCCTCAAACCTACCAGCTCCAAGATCCAAAGTATACATGGCAAACTCATTTTAGGTTCAACCTCACAATCCATTACACTTAAGGAAATCATTAAGGTTTAATTACTATTTCACCGATTAATTTACTACCAACCAAAAATCCAGTTTACATGCTCAACCTACATAAAATTTAACTTCTCAACACTACCCTTAGGCTAAGCTCACAATAACAAATCAAATAGATTCACAACAGACTTAACACCAAGGTTACAAAACTCAGAACCGTAACTCAAGATAATCCAATCCAAAACCCATCCACAAGAGTAAATCTTTAGCATAAAGCTCTCGGTCAGAGCATTTCAACCCAACAAGGGAAATCAAATTACAACCCAACATCCTCATAGAAACTATCCTTCACCAATACAAATTGGCATCACCAATCCCTATTGAACAAAGTATCAATCTAAGGAAACAAACTCTAACCACTCACCAGCTGCTTCACGGTAGAAGAACACACCACAATCAAAAATTTATCCACACGTATGGTATCATCAATTTTGAAACTAAATCCTTACCTGACGATGATGACCCCCTATGATCAGTCCCAGTAAGGATCAGCCTTAATTGGAAGGCAGTACCAATAAGGCACATATCAAGCTCTGAGAATCCCTTCTTCACTAGAGATCAGAGGAGACTGCAAATAAGGCTCGATTTGGGCACGGTGAGTGGCGACGATCATCTACAACGATCCAGAATTAGAAAAACAACAACCACAACAACAACTTCATACCTACTTGTGGTCTGTGGTGGAGAGTCGAGAGCGCTAGCTCCGGTATGGTGCTCGGCGGGGATTGGATGTGGCGTATCTCATGCGATGCTTGCCATGGGGTGGTCTTACAAAGGGAAGGCGACGATGACCTCGTGCTCTGGGTGTGCGGAAGCAAGTGGGGAGGGAACCGAGAGTTGCCCAACGCTCGGCGATGGAGAGGAAACGGCTAGGGCACGCGGAAGGGGAGAAGAAAACGGAGGAGCGGGCGGCGTGTCTGCGGTTTAGGGCACACAAGAACCGGAAGAAACTTTAATAAAGGGGGCGTCTTTTGCAAAAAGATCCCTCAACTTTCTAAAATTCGACTCTACCTTTTAGGTAAATGTTTTAACTATTTAGCCTTCCACTATATTTTAATCCACCTCCATAAATCTCTAGGGTTATCTTATTTACCCATTCATAATTTAAGAATTTACCAGTAAACCCTTGATAAGTTTTAAGTTTTTACAATAAAGCTCCTTGGCTCCTCTTCCGTAGGGTCGGAAACCCTAGACTCTATCGGGAAAATTCCTAAAAAATTTTCTGGTCCGAATTTTCGAATTGCCGTATTTTACATTCTCCCCCACTAATAAAAATTTGGTCCCCAAATTTTCTCATTCCTCATACAACACACACTAGCATCAAAACATGTTTGTCCTCATCATGAGTAATCACTTCGGCCGATACCCTAAGGTTACACTGTTACGAAGCAACTGGAGTTATCTATCCAGAGATTATTATCCGATAACCAGGTACATCCGAACAACCATTCAGTCATTACACTATCCAATGCATTCAATCCTAAGATTACTCACGCCAAGTCTATACTTCGATCCTCAAATGTAAAACGTAAAATCCATGAGTATCACCAAGTATCTCCAAGTCAATAACATC
Source organism: Boesenbergia rotunda (assembly GCA_024364735.1). Taxonomy (NCBI): domain Eukaryota; kingdom Viridiplantae; phylum Streptophyta; class Magnoliopsida; order Zingiberales; family Zingiberaceae; genus Boesenbergia; species Boesenbergia rotunda. The sequence continues at coordinate 49,313 of JAGFNQ010002626.1, read as the reverse complement.
CTCCAATACATTACAAGTCATATATATTTATATATATCCTTCAATAACCCGTCAGAAGATAACATATAATTTAAAGATTGTGCCAACATGTCGTACCATGTGCCACCATGAATAACCAACTTCCTAAATAATCAACCACCAAAAGATCATTTATCCACTTAATAATCCATCAAAAAGCTACAAATCCGGTAGGTCCATGTCCACTACTAGAATCCTCAAAATACCACATAACATAGCAATTCGTCAATCTTAATCTATCTCTCAACACCAACGAGAAGGTCCACGGTGATAACAACCTTATCATCCGGTGAACTAATAGGTCCACGATGGGGGTATAATGAGCAAAAACCAGTGGTCATCTTTGACCCCCTGATTAATGTCCAATATCTCATCGGAAGGTAAGGATACAGCTAACTCCATATCCTTCGCACCCTAGCGGGTCGTACATCCCGATGCATCATCAAGATTATCCAACCATATACACCCAATCTATGAGTCAAATCCCTCATAGCATAGCGTAGCAACAAGCGAGTCACACCGACCGTCGACTCGTAATCCAACACAGTCCAATTCCTCCACTCCATGGTCAAAACCCTCTAAAGTCCTACTCCAAAACAAGGAGCTAGACACATGTTATCTCTTAAGAGTATCTCAACATACCCATGAAACAATTCCTTTATTTCCCCATAGGTTGTCCTTGATATCATCTTACCAGAAGTGACCTAATCTTGTAAGTGATTTGCCTCCGTGCAAATCATAAGTCCGTAGATGCCTTCTTGGTTATTCAGACTAAGTAAAAGCAGTAACCCATAAGTGTCAAGCAACTAGCTCCACACTTTCCCGTATTAGATCAAATCGCCCATCAACATGTACTTTATAGGTCAACAACCAAGTACAAGTGATCAATGGCCAAAGCCCCCAAGGAACAGAATACATCAATCCTCTACTAATCGTAATAATATGTAGCTAATGCTACCCTACTGCATCAATGTAGATCATGTACTCAAGACATGACATCTAGCTTATCTATCCAGAAATACGTAACATAAAAAGATTGCATCTCTATGAGTCAAAGTGAATTGATCCAATCCTAATCAAGCCAATTACAATAGGCATCCCTAGTTCTCACTCCGCTGATAGTAGCTAGTACAAGTACTATGAATAATAGGGTCCAGGAAAAATCAAAATTCCTCAACCTCCAATATCATGTTGACAGGTTTGACCCTCGTCTTCCAACACGAATGTCGGTATCACACAAGAATCAATACTTTCCACATTTAGACAAGTCTACAACAAGCCAACTAATCTCCTTCATAGTTGATCCTGACCATGATCATTATAAACTGATTGACTTTAAGTCATCAGATCTAACCAAGTTACTAGATGGGTACAAGAATAATAACGTGATCCTATAACATGAGAGAAATTTTAACCATACCTAAATATACAAGAATGGAAACATAATCCAATAAGTTATGAGAATTCCTAACCATACCTAAATATATAGGAATGGTAACCTTATCCAATAATATGAGAGAAACTCTAACCATACCGAAATATGCAAGAGTAGTAACAGAATCCAATGACATGAAATAATTTCTAACCATACCTAAATACAGGAATAGTAAGATGATCCAATAACATGAGAGAATTTCTAACTATATATAAATATACAGGAATAACAACCTGATCCAATGACATGAAAGAATTTCTAACCATACCTAACTATACATGAATGGTAGCAAGATCCAATAATATAAGAGAATTCATACCCATCCTAACTAGGATAAGGGATACAAGAGATCAGAAGAAATACCTGTCGCCAGAAGAAGTCCCATCGCGCCAAGTCCCAAACAACCACATCGAGAAAACTACTCCAAACAAATCCGACAAGACTCGTAAAACAAGTAGGCATCGCAAACCTATGCTCTGATACCAAAAATAAATTGTCACGCCCCGAGACCCTGGAGCCGCTGATCCAATAGAAAATTGGACAGCACCTCCCCTGTCCGGCGGACAATTTACACATACACATATATACAAATAACACAACCACACATTTAAATGGCCTCAGGCCTCAAATCCATGCCAAAACAACGGATATATGACTATAACCATCGTAAAACCAAAGTACGAACTCACCTGAGCTGCCAAGGGGCAGGAACAAAGCTAAAACCCCACGAAGTCCAACATAGGACTCAAAAGTACAATCCCATCGAATAAAACATAAATACATGTCCAAAACATGGCAACGGAAGCAAAGTACATAATACAGGGTCCATAACCGTAAATCAATGTAAAATAAAACGAAGCAGAGCTCCTCTCGAGCTGGGGACTGGCGGCTAGGGCTCTCCTGGCAGACATCAACCTGAAATTCAGGAAAATAACCAACGGTGTGAGCCTAAAGGAACTCTGCGGATACCCAGAATAGATATGCATAGGAAGTGTTGATGCAGTCTGGCCCGATTGTTGTTTTGGTGTTGACAACGATTTAAGTTTGGTTGAGTAAGAATTGATGAAACCCTGGTGAGTGAAGCCAGGTCCTAGCGAGTGAAGCTAGGTGAAGAAAATCCTGGTGAGTGAAGCCAGGTCCTAGCGAGTGAAGCTAGGTGGAGAAATCCCGGTGAGTGAAGCCGGGTCCTGGTAAGTGAAGCCGGGTGACTGAAACCCTGGTGAGTGAAGCCAGGTCCTAGCGAGTGAAGCTAGGTGGAGAAATCCCGGTGAGTGAAGCCGGGTCCTGGTAAGTGAAGCCGGGTGACTGAAATCCCGGTGAGTGAAGCCGGGTCCTGGTAAGTGAAGCCGGGTGACTAAAATCCCGGTGAGTGAAGCCGGGTCCCGGTGAGTGAAGCCGGGTGACTGAAACCCGGTGAGTGAAGCCGGGTTGAATTGAATTGAGGCTGGATCGGTCGGGAGATCGGTTGGCACGGAGTCTCTTTGGAGGATCGATCAGGTGATCGATCCAGGGAAATCCAGGGAGCCTGATCGTTCTGGTGAACGATCAGGGAGAGAACAGAAGGTTTTCCAACCTTTCTGTTGGAAGGTTTGATCGTTCTGATGAACGATCAGTGAGTAGGAGGGAGAAGACCCTGATCGGTCATACGGACCGATCAGGGCCCTCCTGGACCGATCAGGAGAGCCCCTGATCGGTCCAGGGATGTCCTGATCGGTCAACATGACCGATCAGGACAAGTCCCTGATCGGTCAGTGACCGATCAGGACAAGTCCCTAATCGGTCAGTGACCGATCAGGAACCTTTGGGCTGCCTACGTTTGAAAGAAACCAAGTTCTCTGATCGATCAGGGTGATCGATCAGAGAGGGACTGGATCGATCAGGAGATCACCTGATCGATCAGGGTCATCACTGATCGGTCTGGTGACCGATCAGTATCTGAACATTAATTCAAACGCGCTGTCAGAAGTTTCTGAACGCAACCATACACTGTTCCATTACCTGTGATGTGCCTTGCTGAGCCTATGTTGGAGTGTGTGCAGGTAACAGGGATGGTGTCAAGCACTCAAGGAAGGAGGAGCCTTCTCTGGAGTGGTTGTGTGGCCTTGTCAAAGTCTCAACGGGCGATTGGAGCGGCTGGCGACTGACGGAGGCTCAGCTGAAGAGGACTTCAGTGGACTGGGTGCTCAGTGGAGTTGGTGGGTCAAGCATGGCTCAGTGATATGGCTCAGTGATGCTGATGAGACTTGGCAGTGAGGAAGCACTTAAGAGGAAGCGGCTGAAGAGATCGAAAAGAAGAGACAACAGAATAGAACAAAAAGAAGCAAGTGTGTTGCTGTGTTTTTTTTTGTTGCTGTGAGATCTCTTAGAGCTTACTCTTGAGTGTTCCTGTACATCTTTGAGTGAGTCCCTCTCGTATTCTCCTGTGCTTAACCTTGTATCATTCTGAGAAGCTTGTGGAGAGGTTTCTCCACCGAGAAGGAGACTCTGTTCTATCCGGGACACCGGGGCTTGATCTGCCGACGATCAAGGGATCGCTCACCTTACGAGCACGCCAAGGAGTAGGGGCAAGTTATCCCCGAACCTTGTACATCGAGGTGTTAGCGACTGGTTTGGTTTCTGTTTCTGTTCTGCAGTTATTTGGTTTCTGTATTTGTTTCCGCTGCCTAACCCTAACTGCAAAGAAAGATCAAAAAGAGCCAAAATCTCTTGTCTTGGCTATTCACACCCCCCTCTCTAGCCCAACAAGTGGTATCAGAGCTGGGAGCTCTTCTTCACGGCTTAACATCCGAGAGCTAAACCTGATGGCTTTGAGAGAGGGTTTCAGCACCAACAGACCTCCCTACTTCGATGGCTCAGATTTTCAGTACTGGAGATCGCGAATGGAATATTACCTGAAGACAAGCATCCAAATGTGGTTTGCTGTCAAGGAGGGTTTCTCCCCTCCAAAGGATGCAGAAGGAAAAGAGCTCGAGTTCTCGAGCTGGTCTACTGAGCAAGTCAGAAAGGGAGAAGCTGATGCAAAGGCTGTGGTCACCTTGCAATGCGGTATGACCAAGGACCAACTGATAAAAGTTGGCCCCTTCACAAGTGCTAAGGATCTCTGGGACAAACTCAGAGAACTTCATGAAGGAACTCAAGACACCCGAACAGCTAAGAAGGATCTCCTTCTTAGCCAACTTCAAAACCTTTCCATGGGAGAAAATGAGAAGGTAAGTGAGCTTCATGGAAGGTTCAAGGAGATACTCAACGGCCTCCATTCCATCAGTGAAAGGGTAGACAATCGCGACCTCGTAAGGTATATTCTTAAAGCTTTTCCTAGAAGTGCCTTGTGGGCATCCATGGTGGATGCTTACAAGGTATCCAAGGATCTTTCCATTATTAAATTAGAAGATTTATTCTGTGAGATGGAATTACACGAGATCGCTAACCAAAGCCCAAAGAGAAAGGGTTGGCTTTTGTGGCAGGGAACAGAAGACAAAAGAAGGAGAAGAAGAAGGAGCAGAAGAAAGAAAAGGTGGAGTACTGCCATGTGGCTTTAGTGGCACTAGATGAGCCAAACAAGGAGAGTGATAGCGAATCAAGCTCCTCAACCGCGCCTTCATCATCTTCGGATGATGAAGAGGTAATCTCTCCAGAATTAGATAAATGTTATAGGACCATAGCATGTTTAACGGATTTGTTAAAGAAATCTAAAAAGAAAGTCAAATCATTAAAATCGGAGGTAGAACAGTTGAGAACCTCTAAGGATGAGGTAAGTAATGACTTTCATGATGAGTTCCTCAAGGATGAGAACAAGACTCTTAGGAGCGAAATTGAAAACCTCAAGAATATTCTTCAGAAATTTTCAACTAGCTCTAAAACCTTAGATATGATTCTAAATTCCCAAAAAGCAGTTTATAACAAGGTTGGGTTGGGTTACCAACCTAAAGAATCAAGTTTCATGTCACTAATGTCTAGGACTCGTGTTAGACCAAATCATACTTCTAAGGGTCAAAAAGTTCAAAAGAAAATGACTAAGGCTTGGGTGCCAAAGTCAGTTGTTGTAGATGCTTTAGGTCCCAAAATTTGGGTACCTAAAACCTCCATCTTTAGAATTGTATAAGCATGGGTTGAGGGGGGAGCATGTATCAACATGAGTGGTTGATATTTGGTCCTCCAAAACATATAGCCATTCCTAGTTAGGAATGAGCTTACCATTTCATCAAATTCATATGAATGGCTTAGGTTGACACATAACTTACTCTCGCCATGGGTTGTCTTGGATAGTTAGGTTTCTTGTTGCAATTTATGTTTTCTTGTATATGTTATACATCATGAATGCATGCCAATTTTGGTTAAGAATAAGATGAACACATGTTTTGGTACTAATTTGATACAAGCATGTTTTTGAAAGTTTGACCACAGTGTTATTTGTATTATGAAATCTGATCATATATATATTGATACATGCTGATCATATTTTGAAAATCTGATTTTAAGTATCACATTTTGATAATTGTTTGATTAAGTGAATTATGATGAACAAAGCTCATTTAGGGAGAAAATCTAAGTGAATTAGGAGATAGAAACAGTTACTGAAAGTTTCTGCTTTTGCTGGTACAGAAATCAAGTGCAGCAAACAATGCACGATACAAAATATGCACATGGTACAATGACATGTGTCACCCCTGACGCCAGTTAGATTATCGTACACTTGTCATAGGCGACGTCTGACGGACCCGATTTAGCTAATTAAAGTTGTCACGAATGTGGATCCGTCAGAATTTAGAATTTATAAATGTGCTGGAAACCCTTTTTGTAATCAAAAATTAAAAGCGTAGTAAAGGGGCCACAGGT
>JAGFNQ010002626.1:0-30467 GCA_024364735.1 Boesenbergia rotunda | reverse complement strand
TGTGCAGGAAGACCTTTCAAATCAATATCTCACATTCTTCATTTGTTTATCTTGGGTTACACCATTCATTATTCTATTAAGGAGGTGAGGAATTAGTAACAACACATACTGTGAGAATGAACCAACTTTGTCAAAGCACTCCTACACACATGATTTACTCTCTGTATACCATTTGCCAAAAATGTAGTTGCACCATTTGACAACGAAATAGGATCTATTACACCATTTAACTATTGCATGGAGCTCACAAGTAAGTAATTATTAAAATCTTCATATGGGATGTATGTTTAAAGTTAGGAGGGATACAATGTGCATGGAAATTGGCGGAATTAAACACGCTGAAATTAAGGGTAATATTCCAAACCAAATCTGTTAATCTGGAGCATCATTGCCTCCCATGAGGTCGTGATCCATTAGATTAATTTGACATCATCAAGATTAAAGGGATCATTCATAAAGGAAAATTACAGAGGCACTAAGAGTAGCAAGTCCGAGGGAATTCAAATACAATTTCACTGTATGAGACAGAATTAGTGGATAAGGAAGGACTTAGAAAATTTTCAACTTTTAACCAATGACTTCGGTCCTCATTTAGTAAAGAAAATCCAATTTACTCATCTATTATCAATTGCTTCAGAGTGAAACGGGCAATGTTTCCATCTCCAAGCTTGGTCTATTCCATTTTAGTGCAACTCTTTATTTCCAATAGATTTATCCTGTGGAAGGCTATCATAGAATGCTTAGATATAATACAGGAAGGATTTGATTTCCAATCAGCAAAGGATCTAATTCCCCGAGTAACATGAACAGAACCAGTCTTGTATTCTAGTAAATGTGGTTGGTATTGTTTAAATCAGCTCTTGATGCAAGCATGTAATAATCATTTTTTTTTGTTCCATAGTCCTGTAAAGGAGGAGTCTATTCCGATGGTAGCTAACAAATAGATTATGCATATCTTTAATTAACCTATGGTAACTGCATGATGAGCTACAATGAGAAAGGCTAATAATCTCTTTATCATTTAAGATCACAAAATTACTTCTAACGTATATTAGTCATATTTTTATGCAAGAAAAGTTGAATTTCCTGTGCCGCTAGCTGGCAATAAAATAAACCCCACTAAATAGTCCCCATTCTTTCTGCTTCGAAACAAACTTCTGGTTCTGAAGTAACCATCTGAATTAAACCTCTTTAATCAGGTCGTATCACACAATGGCCAGACAAATTCCCCAGTTCAACTAAACTGCAGCTTATTCCGCTGAAAAGATGGTACTCTTGTTGGTATAAGACATGCCAACTTAAGAAAATTTTCCTGCACTGTTATTCAAAAATCCTCGACAAGAACAACAATTTCCTTCATTCAAGGAACAAATATTAATTCCTGAAGAACAATAAGCGCGAACAATTCACAAACCTCTAGATTGGACTCGGATCCGCAATTATTGACCGGCATTACAGACATAAACAGTATAAAATGGAAGGAAAAACATTGAAGGAAGGACGCACCAGGTAGTGAAGAGCTTGAGGAATTGGGCGATGGCAAACGCGAGGATGGCGGAGATGAGCGGGCGGTTGACAGCGGAGAGCTGCGACGGCGGTGGGGAGGAAGCACTCGAAGCCTCATCCATGTCCCTCCTCTTCGATCCAATGCCGCTCCGCTCCTCTCCTCTCCTTTCTCCTCCCCTTCCCTCTTAACCAATTGCTAGACTGCGGACCAAATGGCAGAGGAAACTTCCTTCTCCTAGGAATCCAGAGTATTTTTTTTTGTTTTTAGTAATTATTGGAATAAATTTTAATTAAGCCCCAGATATTTTATTTAATAACTAAATTTTTTTAAAGTATTTTTGAAATATTTTTCGACATTTCAAAAGTGCTAATAGAAAATATAAATTGAATTGGAATAAGTTTTTGGCAGAAAATCAGAGAGTATTTTTTTTATCATTGAAAAGATTTTTTTAAATTTATTAAAACATCACTTCATTCGTAACAGATTTACAAAATTAAAAAGAATCAAATCCTGATAAAATCCCAGAAATTATACTCTCTGTGATGATTAATTTTGATTTTTGATTTATTCAGTTTTAATGCTGTGGGTGGAGAGGGATGAGAATTTCACTTTTTACAAAATTTGACTAAAATTATATTAGTTTGAAATAATTTTGATCAATTTTAATTAAAAATATTATTAATATCATGTTTTAAAAAAACTCTTTTTTTTTAACAAAGGCAAAGTGAAATTAGAGGCAGGTAGTGAGCGACGACCACTTCACGGGATGCCGGAGAGGCAGCAAGCAAAGCCGGCTTTAAAGGGAGGCGACCTAGGCAATTGCCTAGGGCCTTCCCTCTTGTAAGGGTCTCATATTTTTTATTTTAATAATTATATTTAATAATAAATTATATTGTTTAATATATAATGACTTTGATAGGTTTAGTAGAGAGCCCATCAGCCCAAAATACCAAATTAATATATATAAATTTCCTTTCTAATTTTTTTTTTATTTTCTCACCAAATCCGCCAAATCCTGCGAACAAAGCCCTAGTGCAGCGTGATCGGCGATTCCCTTGACCCTTCGCCTCTTCAACTCTTCCGCTTCCTCGCCGATGCCAAGCCCTCCGGCCTTCCCTCGCCACTATTCTACAGTTCTACGAGCCTGAAATCTTCTCTTCAGTTGTGTCCTACTGTGCGCTGCCCTCGTCGCGACTTCTACAATTCTACTCGTCTCTCCGATTATGTCCTATCCTGTCGTGGCCCTCCCTCTACTGATTTTCTCTGTTGTGCCCTGCCCCCCCTCGTCGCAACGATTCCGACGAAGGTCCCTTGTCGGTAAACGATCTTGCTTTTAATTTTTTTTGTTAATCATGTTTTTTCTGAAAAATAGTAGATTTACAGATTTTTTTTGCCGATTGTGCCCTATTTTTCTGAAAAATAGTAGATTTTTTGTTAATCATGTGTTTCTCCGGTTGATTTTTAATTCTTTTGTTAATCATGTTAAACGATTTTGCTTTTATCCATATTTATATTATTCAGATTTACAGCTTCTTAAAAAATAGGAGTTGAAAGAATTGAGTTTCAAACCATGCTGATTTTTTGAAATAGCAGGAGAGCAGAATTAAATGTTTCAAATCATGCTCTTTATAGCTACTTTAGATCATATAAGGACTTTAAATTACTTAATTACATACTAGACCACTAGCCACTAATATTTACTAATTTACATTTAGCTTCCTCACATGGTCAAATTTAAACATTCCCTAAATTTACTAACTTGGGAAAAATGGCTTTGCTTTTTCAGAGTTAATCATTTTCTTAATCTAGTGATTATTTTCACTTGAATGATTTAGCTCCATGCAATCCAATTTGAAAATGAATCTCCACGTTTTGTCAAGAGTCTATTTTCTTTTGTATGGACTTGATTTTAGTTGTTAAAATTTAGAACAGTTTATTGTGCAAAACTTTGATGAAGCAAACTAAAGTTAAAAGCAAATGAATCTCCACTCATCACTTTATGTTGTTAGTTTAGTGTCTCTTTAATTTGATTAATTGCATGCTTGGCTTTCTGCCAATTAGTGATGTATTAAAAATAAATAAATTTTCATGCACAATTATATTTATTTATATATATTAAAGGCATGCTTGATTATGCATGTGTGTCTTTTAATATGTGTCATGCATCAAAACTACTTAATGCAATTAATCTTATTATCAATTAATTTGAAAATCCTAGATATATTTTTGTTAGTATTTAAATTATATTTTATATTTATTTTGTTATATTTGCATTGTGAATTATCAATTATGACAGGAACAAAAAAATTTGAATCTGGAAGTTCAAAGAGGAAAAAGAAAGAAAGACAAGAAATTCTTACAAAATCTCTCAATGGGTTCATGGAAAGGTACATAAAGTCTGTAGTTTCCATTGTTAAAGATTTGACTATTATTACAAATTCGGATCAAAATTTAAATCCTGAGAATGTAGTTGCTGATCAAATTTTGACTGAGAATATAGATTTGAATGATGGGATTCAAGTTGTTACAAATGATATTGAAAATCTGAATGAAAATATAGATATGTGTTATGAAGAATTAGATGATTTGTTTGATCCAGGAAATTGGGAGAATTATATGCTTCAAAGAAAAATTGATTTGCTAATAGAGAGAGGTCCAAAAAGAGTTATGGATATCGTGTATCCAGTTAATGACCACGGTAGAAGCTTCAATGATAGACATGTTGGAAAATTTTGATTTCCGCTTGTATCTCCTCGGTATTTGACTTAGTCGATTTACGACCGTCGGATCTTCCGGGAGATTGCTATCTCCTCGGTATTTGACTTAGTCGATTAACGACCGTCGGTGTTAAATATCGAAAATTAAGGGGGAAATCCGAAAGTTAGAGGGCCTTTTTGCAAACATATTTTTTCCCTTATCCTTATTACTTCTCGCCCCTTTTCCCTTTCTCGCCAACTGCCCGACGCAGTTTCTCCATCACCCAACCCCTCTCCGCCAAAACCCTCGCACGCAGCGCAACCTCCCTTGTGGTTCCTTTCTCCACGCGAGCAGCGTCGACAGCGCGACTTCTCCGCCATCCCTCACGAGCAAGCCGACAGTGCGGACAGTGAGCAGTGTCGACTCCTCCCTCACCACGCTACCCGATGCATTCTACCACTGTGATCTCCACCGAGCGGAGATCCTCACCGCCGATCGGATCGATCGTCGGAGCTTCTTGCCTTTTTTCATCACTGCCGGCTCTTGTCCACCCGAACTCTATGATCATTGCATCAAGTCTTTTGGTGTCGAAGGAGCTCTTGCTGCCCTAAATCGATGAGAGGAGGTAAGAGTTGATTTAATTGGAATTTGTACTTTTACACCTACTCTTCCCTTAAATTCACTCTGTGACGATCAAGGGTGGTTGTAGGGTAACTATAATTCCTCAAAGCGTGCTCTTCTCTTCCAGATCACCTTGTTGTTTAGCACTGGAGCATGCTGTGATTTTGGTCGATATTGGTCTGCATGCATCGAAGAGGAATAATTTCATGGAGAGTGAAAGAAAAGCTCTACTGGCCATCAAGTCTGACTGGTATAACTCTAACTATTGGCTTAATTTTGAGACAAGTATATAGGACTGCTGGTAGGATCAACCGAGCAAATTCATGTTTAAATGAGATCGCTTGAAATTATATGGCTGATTGGGTCTTAATGGTTACAAGTAATGGAATGAATTGATTTAATAGGTGATTAATGAAAGTATTAATTAATAAATTATTAATTAATATGGGTCGGTTAATGGTGATTAGCCTAATTGTGATACTTAGGTTAAGAAAGAACAATAGTTGTTTAAGATTTAATTAAATGGATATGATAGTTAGGTTTAGATCCTAATTTTGTTTAGTAGTTAATTTAACCATTTTACTAAATACGTGAATAGCTAAATCTGGCATTTAACACAGGACTTTGATCGTTTACGTGTGGTTGATCATGGGAGATTCTCTCCGATACGTAAACTACATAAAAGGCGGGTATTTCTCCTTTGTACTCGAGTAGTTTTTTTACCTTAAAGCATGACTAGTTTATGTCTTATAGGTTGCTTGACCTTGTTCTTTGTCGTTATTTAAACATCGCCGTTGAGACCTATTCTTCGTTGATCTTCGAGTATTCCAAGTTTGTATCCGTACAGTCCTCTATTGATTTTCTGTTCTGTAAAGTGCCGCTTGTACGCGAGCACTTAGAAGTTCATTAAACACAATAAGGTTTATTTGGCATTAGAAATACCCTACCTAGTAGTGTAGATGCATAATCGTTGGATTTCGGTTTCTGGTTGGTTGTATCGATGCATGTTTCACTCGTTGGATTTTATTGCATCGTGGTTGCTTCGGTTGTTCGTGCATCGTATATCATGCACCATACTTGCACGTTGCATACTAACGACTGTTGGCTTACATTTGGTTAAGCCGTCGTTAGTCATATTGTTGCTCGATTCACTCAACCACATGTTGTCATGGTAGTGGTTAGAGTGCGAGTGTTTGTCCTGTCATGCCAGACAGTGACACCCTCACCGTTATTTTAAAGGGATGAGCTGTTGGTGGCTCACCCTCACCGTTGTTTATAGAGGGATATTTTGCAGCTGTATAGCTCCCCCTATGTATAGGGGTTGGAGTGTAGACTCCCCAGCATCCTGTCCACTCAACCACGCCTTATGTGGTATTATTGTTATTTAGTATTATTGTTGTTGTTGGAGTGGTACAGTTGTCACAGCCCTACCCACTCGGTCACACAGATGTGATGTGTTGACGGCTTGACTGGCGTCAGGGGTGACACATGTCACTGCATCATGTGCATACGTATTTTTTTTATGCATTTGTTTGTGTTTGATGCACTTATATGAGCTATGATTGTTGCATATGTATGACATGCATGTCTATCTTGATATTATTGTTGTTGAGTTGTTCTATACCTGTTTAGTCGTTATTCGGACTTTATACCATGTCGTATTATATTGGTTATGCATGATTAGGTAAATCTGACATTTCTTATGGACTGTACCTTTTGATTCTCTACATCGTTATCTTATTTATGTCATGCTTATTGTCTACTCATATACCCGCAGAGTCCGCTCGGACTCACCACCCCTGTTTCTCTTTTTGTTCTTTCAGATAGCAGGTAGTGGTATTGCTTGGAGCCAGGAGATGATCCAGTTGCCAGTCCCTCAGTCCCACCGTGTCGGTTTGGTTTAGCTGTTTCTATTTCGGTATTGTGTTAGTTTTCCGCATTTCATTTGTTTAACAGTGGTCGGACTGGTTTTACTATTATTATTTCAGAGACTTCTGAGTTCTCGTTAGATTGTGACTTTCTTCTATGTTTAAGGTGGCTGAGCCACCCATTATTATTTTGTTTCAATATATACTGCGTGGATGTGTTTTATATTTATTATTGTGATGCTAGTCGCATGTGGCTAAGCTATATATGTGAGATAGTATGTATTATTGCCCCATATTGTCCGCCGTACAGGGGAGATGCTGCCCGATTTTCGAGGAAGCATATGCCTCTGGGGACGTGACAATTTTTGGTATCAGAGCGAGGTTTTGCAATTTCCTTTGGGATCTGTGGACTTTAATGATGTTGTTTTTGGTGCGTCAGTTCATCCAAGTTTTGCGATGTTTTGGTGTCTGTGGGTTTACGAAGTTGTTTTGTTTTACGAGGTCTATTTGTATTTTACGGATATGGTTGTATTTTCGCGGAGTCATTTTCTTGACATAGTTCGGTATGGTTGTGATGGGACTTGGCGACGGAGGACTTCTCCAGACGACAGGAGGTATATCTCTTTGGAATTCTCTTAAAGTTTCGATATTCATTATCTGGTATAGAGTCGAGTAGATATTTCCTAGTTTAATGGTATGTCTGTTCGATACCAATGACAAGTCGAAAGGCAAGGGCCTAAATCGACAATCATTTATGGGAGGTTAAGAATCAACTCCAGTAATAATTTTGTTGTTTAGATCGAATTGTATATCAAGTTCTACTTGAATATCTTTAGGGTACTGTGTTGTTGTCATTCTTTGGTATAGTGTTACTGAAGACTGTAGTAGAATGTTGTTTTCTTAAGTTGTCATGATAAGATGTTTCACTCATTTGTTTAGCGACCTCTTGACACTTGAAATCAGTTAGCAAATTGAAACATATTGATTTGGTGCTTAACCAATGGTGTTACAGCACGAGGAAATGCTATTGAACCCAAGCCTTAGGAAAAGCTTGTCTCAACTAATTAATGACTCATCCTTCAATCTTGTTTGCTGTTATAAATGGAAAGAATGAAATGAAGCATCCATGCATTGCATGAATAAAACGTGAAAGCACTATCGTTCACGTTCATGCTAAAAGATGAAACTATAAGTGAGTTGGTAAAGGTTGGAAACTAACAGCAACAATTAATTTTGGAAGGAACAATAAAAAAAAAAAAAAAGATTAGTTAATGGCTGTAGTTTCCCTAGCACTCAATACTGATCATTTAGTTGTTCGCACTCTGAATACTAATTCTGTCCCTAACTTGATTCCACAATGCCTGAGGATAGCCCTGTTCTCTTCCAGGATTCAACAAATCAATGCCCCCAAAACATCCAATTAGATCTATGAAAGACATATGACTTGGATGATTTTCGACATTGCAGTTTGAAAGAAATTGATAATGTTTGGGCAGACAAGACATGTTAAACAACCCCCATGACAATAGATATGTTAGGATGCTGAGAGACGGAACAAATTTTTTTTATTAATAGGGCCGAGTCCTCAATACAAAAGATCCAACAAACTAGGCAGCAGTACATGGAAGATGAATGTAAAATGAGCAACAAATTATAGTTCAATAAACAGACAACGAAGAAACAGATTTTAGCTCAGAAAATAGACTGTTCAGAGACAAATCTGATTCTGCTGCTCACAAATCAACAGCCTGGTTAGAGGCTTAGAGCTGTACTCTGCATTGAGTTACCTACAAAGTTCCATGTCCTGATGGGATTTCCCCAGCCTCTGTTGATATCTTCATGTTCCTTTCTTTGTTACTGATTTTTTTCCACATCCAGCCGTGCGTATTACCAACGGCCCACCTTGGATCAAAGTATTCCAAGTCTTGTCCACTTCCTTTCAACTGCGGAATTGCATGTGCACTAAACCCAAATGGATAAGGATGCTGAATCATGGATCATAAGCTTGCCTCTTAATATTGGCCACCTGTCAGAAGATATCTTGCAATGAAAAAAAACAAGTGTTCCACAGTCTCCATGACTTCCTGATTCGCAGCCGAATAAAATACACAGTTGACATCAGACAGTTGGATTTTTTTTTTTCTTGTGCAAGTCCATCTATTAGCAGTCGAGTTTTACATAACTGCAAATTTTCAAATAGTGTCATGTAAGTATATTACTCATGAAAGTGTTGGTCTGTTCATCCGTACCACCACCTGCAATGCAGCACTAGGTCAAAAATCCTTTAAGCTAATCTGTCCAAGCTCACCATGCCTCTTTGGTCTACATATAAACATCAAGTGTTGGTTTACATGACACCAACTACCGAGTTCTTGAGGTTTCCATTCTTCTACATTGCCAAAAGAAATTTCTTGTAAGCTTCTCAATTGCCTTAGATGCTAAGCAGGCACTATATAAACCATGACTACATAGCATGCAGCAGTTGCCGGGGTGCCATTGATTAAGTCAACCAAGCCATCAACTGAGAGAATGCTTTTTGTCATGCAGCTATATTCTGCTTCTAGATGAGTCCAACATTTCTTAGCGTCCCTAGCCCAAGTTGGCACCCCAAACACTCGATAAGTAGACTACCAGGGAACAACCAAATATCTGTGCCAATTATAGTCAATTGATTTTCCATATTATCTCCATTATATGAGAAATAAGATTCCTTAAGATCAATTCGAAGGCTACTGTCGTGTGAGAAAGCTGCAAGGAGTTTTGCACTTTCTGATGCAGGAGTAATCGGCCCTTGAGAACAACAAAGTGTCATTTGCTAATTCAAAGTCTGAAAACTCTGTAGCTGACACTCTCTAGCAACTTCACTTATCAAATCTCCTGTCTGACCCTTGTACAAATATCTGTAAATAACATCCGTTGATAATATAAACAGGTAGGCAAATCCAACCAAATTCAAGGAAGGGATGAATCCACCTGCTCTAGCCGTTGCTTATTTTAATTATTAGTTATTTGTAGATCAGTTGTGACCAACATATTAGTTTTCAGTTTACCAACCTCAGCAAATGGTCGAAGCTACAAGTTAGCAGACTCAGCGAACGGTGGGAGCTCCAGCACCTCAGTCTATGCAGCCAGCAACAATTCAGATGGTTCAGCCACTACCTACTCCGATGCTGCCACCATCAGTTTCAGAAATGGACCGAGTTTACACTGTCACTAGAGAGAAGGCACCGCAAGTTGATGGATCGATTTTCCGAGATATTAAAGAGCTATAGGGTATCTATGTGTAGGTCACTGCTTGTAACTGAGTAGCTACCGTTAGAGAGACGTTGGACATTTCCTAATACAGTAGATAACGCAATTGACTCACAATTAGAGTTGAGGTTGATCATGAGAGACGCAAACCCTTAGGGTGCGTTTGGTTCAAGTTATCATATATAACCTCGGTTATGTCATTACCAAGTAATCACATAACCAAGGTTATGGGGAATGAAACATAACCTGAAGTTATTTGGTTCAATTTAGGTAATCAAATAAAATCTTGTTTGTTTGGAGGTAATAGTCTATAACTTAATATAATATTTTACCATATTACCCTTTAGAATTTGTTTAGATAATTTTATTTGTTTAGACTTAAAGCGTCGACGTCGATCGTCGGTGTCCACATAGGCAATCGGTGTCCAACACTGACGGTCGACCAGCCATGATCGACGATAACCGGCGACGCCGCCGGCGAGCGGCGGTGGTCGTCGGGCTCCGGCGATCGTTGTCGCCGGCGGTGGTCGCCGGCGATCGTCGCCACCGCCGGCGATCGTCGCCACCGCCGGCGATCGTCGCCGGTCACCGGCGGTGGTCGCCGGCGATCGTCGCCGGCGATCGTCGTCGGCGGTGGTGGTCGCCGGCGATCGTCGCCACCGCCGGTGATCGTCACCGGCGGTGGTCGCCGATGGCGATCGTCGTTGGCGGTGGTGGTCGTCGGCGATCGTCGCCGCCGGTGGTCGGCGATGATCGTGGCCGCCGGTGGTCGCCGGCGGTGGTCGCCGACGATCGTCGCCGGCGGTGGTCGCCGGCGATCGCGGCCGGCGGTGGTCGACAACGATCGTCGCCGGCGGTGGTCGCCGGCGATCATCGTCGGCGGTTCGCCGGCGATCGTCGTCGGCGGTGGTCGCCGGCGGTGGTCGCCGGCGATCGTCGCCGGCGGTGGTCGCCGGCGATCGTCGCCGGCGGTGGTCGCCGGCGATCGTCGCCGGCGATCGTCGCCGGTGGTGGTCGCCGGCGATCGTCGCCGGCGGTGGTCGCCGGCGATCGTCGCCGGCGGTGGTCGCCGGCGATCGTCGCCGGCGGTGGTCGCCGGCGATCGTCGCCGGCGGTGGTCGACGGCGATCGTGGCCGGCGGTGGTCGCCGGCCGCCGGCGGTGGTCGCCGGCCGCCGGCGGTGGTCGCCGGCCGCCGGCGGTGGTCGCCGGCCGCCGGCGGTGGTCGCCGGCCGCCGGCGGTGGTCGCCGGCCGCCCTTGTCGGTCGTCGATCGAGAATAATGCTTTCGGAAGTTAATAAATTGTAATGGTTATTTTCGTCTTAAGTGTAAATATTGGAGGATAATTTTGGAAAGATAAGTTCCATAACCAGGGAATCAAGAAAAACCTTACTTCCCTGAGGTTTTCCGATTCCTGGTTGCATGCCCCTTTTGCTGACGTGTCGGGCATCGATCATTACTTGGGAATCGCTGATTACCTAAACCAAACAAGGTTTTTGTTGATAACCTTGGATGGATAACCAAGGTTATCATGAATAACCCTCAACCAAACGCACCCTTAGAGTTTTCCGTGAGCGATCATGTAGTTTTACGAGTGTCACCCACGAAAAGGGTGAAGAGATTTGGGTTGCGAGGTAAGCTCGTTCCGCGCTACATGGGACCGTTTTAGATTTTGAAGCGGATTGGAGCAGTCGCTTATCGTCTGGCATTACCACCTTCTTTGCTGGAGTTCACGTCGTGTTTCATGTTTCTATGTTGAGGAAATATGTACTAGATCTTGCACATGTTTTATTGGAGGTGCCGGTCACACTACAGCCTGACGCGACTTATGAGGAGGTGCCTATGCGGATTCTCGACCGCAAAGAGCATCGGTTGAAGAACAAGATAGTTTGGTTGATTAAAGTTGGTTGACAGCACCACTCTGATGAGGAAGCTACTTGGGAGCTCGAGAATACAATCAGAGCTCGTTACCCTCATCTATTTACTTGAGGTACGTATAGTTGAGTTGCATTCCGAGTTGCATTTAGCATTTATATTATGCCTAAGTTGTTGATATAAGATGTAGATATCCATTGTGGTTGACTAGTACCTGTTGGGGTGACTAGTATCTGTTGTGATTTATTAGTTAAATTTGGGGACCAAATTTTTATTAGTGGGGGAGAATGTTAAATATCGAAAATTACGGGGGAAATCCGAAAGTTAGAGGGCCTTTTTGCAAACATATTTTTCCCTTATCCTTATTACTTCTCGCCCCTTTTCCCTTTCTCGCCAACTGCCCGACGCAGTTTCTCCATCACCCAACCCCTCTCCGCCAAAACCCTCGCACGCAGCGCAACCTCCCTTGTGGTTCCTTTCTCCACGCGAGCAGCGTCGACAGCGCGACTTCTCCGCCATCCCTCACGAGCAAGCCGACAGTGCGGACAGTGAGCAGTGTCGACTCCTCCCTCACCACGCTACCCGATGCATTCTACCATTGTGATCTCCACCGAGCGGAGATCCTCACCGCCGATCGGATCGATCGTCGGAGCTTCTTGCCTTTTTTCATCACTGCCGGCTCTTGTCCACCCAAACTCTATGATCATTGCATCAAGTCTTTTGGTGTCGAAGGAGCTCTTGCTGCCCTAAATCGATGAGAGGAGGTAAGAGTTGATTTAATTGGAATTTGTACTTTTACACCTACTCTTCCCTTAAATTCACTCTGTGACGATCAAGGGTGGTTGTAGGGTAACTATAATTCCTCAAAGCGTGCTCTTCTCTTCCAGATCACCTTGTTGTTTAGCACTGGAGCATGCTGTGATTTTGGTCGATATTGGTCTGCATGCATCGAAGAGGAATAATTTCATGGAGAGTGAAAGAAAAGCTCTACTGGCCATCAAGTCTGACTGGTATAACTCTAACTATTGGCTTAATTTTGAGACAAGTATATAGGACTGCTGGTAGGATCAACCGAGCAAATTCATGTTTAAATGAGATCGCTTGAAATTATATGGCTGATTGGATCTTAATGGTTACAAGTAATGGAATGAATTGATTTAATAGGTGATTAATGAAAGTATTAATTAATAAATTATTAATTAATATGGGTCGGTTAATGGTGATTAGCCTAATTGTGATACTTAGGTTAAGAAAGAACAATAGTTGTTTAAGATTTAATTAAATGGATATGATAGTTAGGTTTAGATCCTAATTTTGTTTAGTAGTTAATTTAACCATTTTACTAAATACGTGAATAGCTAAATCTGGCATTTAACACAGGACTTTGATCGTTTACGTGTGGTTGATCATGGGAGATTCTCTCCGATATGTAAACTACATAAAAGGCGGGTATTTCTCCTTTGTACTCGAGTAGTTCTTTTACCTTAAAGCATGACTAGTTTATGTCTTATAGGTTGCTTGACCTTGTTCTTTGTCGTTATTTAAACATCGCCGTTGAGACCTATTCTTCGTTGATCTTCGAGTATTCCAAGTTTGTATCCGTACAGTCCTCTATTGATTTTCTGTTCTGTAAAGTGCCGCTTGTACGCGAGCACTTAGAAGTTCATTAAACACAATAAGGTTTATTTGGCATTAGAAATACCCTACCTAGTAGTGTAGATGCATAATCGTTGGATTTCGGTTTCTGGTTGGTTGTATCGATGCATGTTTCACTCGTTGGATTTTATTGCATCGTGGTTGCTTCGGTTGTTCGTGCATCGTATATCATGCACTATACTTGCACGTTGCATACTAACGACTGTTGGCTTACATTTGGTTAAGCCGTCGTTAGTCATATTGTTGCTCGATTCACTCAACCACATGTTGTCATGGTAGTGGTTAGAGTGCGAGTGTTTATCCTGTCATGCCAGACAGTGACACCCTCACCGTTATTTTAGAGGGATGAGCTGTTGGTGGCTCACCCTCACCGTTGTTTATAGAGGGATATTTTGCAGCTGTATAGCTCCCCCTATGTATAGGGGTTGGAGTGTAGACTCCCCAGCATCCTGTCCACTCAACCACGCCTTATGTGGTATTATTGTTGTTTAGTATTATTGTTGTTGTTGGAGTGGTACAGTTGTCACAGCCCTACCCACTCGGTCACACAGATGTGATGTGTTGACGGCTTGACTGGCGTCAGGGGTGACACATGTCATTGCATCATGTGCATACGTATTTTTTTATGCATTTGTTTGTGTTTGATGCACTTATATGAGCTATGATTGTTGCATATGTATGACATGCATGTCTATCTTGATATTATTGTTGTTGAGTTGTTCTATACCTGTTTAGTCGTTATTCGGACTTTATACCATGTCGTATTATATTGGTTATGCATGATTAGGTAAATCTGACATTTCTTATGGACTGTACCTTTTGATTCTCTACATCGTTATCTTATTTATGCCATGCTTATTGTCTACTCATATACCCGCAGAGTCCGCCCGGACTCACCACCCCTGTTTCTCTTTTTGTTGTTTCAGATAGCAGGTAGTGGTATTGCTTGGAGCCAGGAGATGATCCAGTTGCCAGTCCCTCAGTCCCACCGTGTCGGTTTGGTTTAGCGGTTTCTATTTCGGTATTGTGTTAGTTTTCCGCATTTCATTTGTTTAACAGTGGTCGGACTGGTTTTACTATTATTATTTCAGAGACTTCTGAGTTCTCGTTAGATTGTGACTTTCTTCTATGTTTAAGGTGGCTGAGCCACCCATTATTATTTTGTTTCAATATATACTGCGTGGATGTGTTTTATATTTATTATTGTGATGCTAGTCGCATGTGGCTAAGCTATATATGTGAGATAGTATGTATTATTGCCCCATATTGTCCGCCGTACAGGGGAGATGTTGCCCGATTTTCGAGAAAGCATATGCCTCTGGGGGCGTGACACCTACGGGCCAAGTTGTTGGGCCGCCAAATGTTGATTTGGCCGCCAAAATCGGTTGAGAGACCGTGCCGTTACAATAAAAAGGCGCCTTTTTATTGTAACGACACGGTCTCTCAACCCCTTTTGGCGGCCAAATCAACATTTGGCGGCCCAACAACCTGGCCCGTAGGCCCAACAACTTGGCCCGTAGGCCCAACAACCTGACGGCCAAATCAACATTTGGCGGCCCAACTATGTCGTCGACCAACAATCGATGTCGACGACCAACAACCGTGTCGTTACTCACTAGGTCTTTCCACCCCTGGCCAGTGGATTTTTGCCTTCCTCAGGATTCGAACTCTAGACCTCCAGGATAAGTACTAGAGTTTATGAATCCTGATATCAATTGAGCCAAATGTTGATTTGGCCGCCAAAAGGGGTTGAGAGACCGTGTCGTTACAGTCGGATCTTCCGGGAAGTTGCTATCTCCTCGGTATTTGACTTAGTCGATTAACGATCGTCGGATCTTCCAGGAGGTTGCTCGGAGGAAGCAAACTGATTGGTTTACGTCGAGGCTAGTGTTCGACACTATCTCCGTAAAACGATATTGCTCTGCTACTGGTGCTCACGGATAGCAGCAATTCGTTTCCAAGATACAACGACGTCGTCTCGGAATAGTAGCACTTCAAATTCCAAGACCGGCGAACCTTTTCGCAGGCTTTTTGGACTCTCGATGCAGAAGATGGATGAGTGCAAATGTTTTAGATTGCAATGCTTGAATGATTGAAATGATCTAGTGGAGGGATCTATTTATATTGAGTGAAGAGGTAAGTACCCTTTGGTTCGGATAGATCTGGACCGTTCATAACGAAAGGGTATAACCCTTTAAAGGTCATTTAATCTCGTCCCTTGATCTGAAGAGTTATAACTCTTCAGATCCATCTTGATCTCGCCCGTCAGATTAGAACATTTAATCCGACGCCTCAGATCCATTCTCCCTCTTCACATTCAGATCTTTGATCCGACGCTCCAGATCGCACCTTCTTGCGATCTGTCCAGATTTTTGATCCGACAACCACCATTGAGCGTATGTTGAACAATTAATTTCTCATTCACCCTTAATCGGTTTTGAGCAAATAAATAGTCCAGATTTATCTACGCGAAACGTAGATTTTGATTTTGAAGTCAAACTTGACTTTCAACGATCGATGACATCAAAATCGTATCCAACATTACAATCAATCTTTGTCGAATGGAGAAAAACTTGATAGATCATGGCTAGTGTACTCTCGGAAGAAGGATAAAGTGTTTTGCTTTTGTTGTGTGTTATCAAAAGAGACAAAATTATATCAAATCCTTTCACAACAACTATAGGTTATGGTGATTGGAAAAATATTCATGCAAGACTTAGTGAGCATGAAAGAAGCACTGATCATATAAATAGCTTAACAAACTGGATGGAGATAGAAACAAGATTGAGAAAAAAATTAGCAATTGATTCTTCTAATAAAAAGTCATTGAGAAAGAAAAAAGATTTTGGAGAGATGTTTTGAAGAGCTAGTGTTGTAAAAACTCTTGCAAACAATAATTTGGCATTTCGTGGAAGTAATGAAAAACTTGATGATCATAATAGTGGAAATTTTCTAAGTATGATTCGGATGATTGCTGATTTTGATCCGATCATGGAAGAGCACCTTCGGCGCATCAAAAGAAAGGAGATCCGTCATGTTCATTATCTTGGCCATAATATTCAAAATGAATTAATACTTTTTTTGTTAGGCGAGATTATGAATAAGATCCTTGAAATCATTAAAGGAGCAAAATATTTTCCTATAATTCTTGATTGTACACCAGACATTAGTCATGAAGAACAAATGTCTCTTATATTGAAATGTGTTGATATTTCCAAGACTCCCATAACAGTAGAGGAGTTCTTTATTCAATTTTTGAAAGTTACTGAAACATCAAGGGATGCACTTTACAATGAGCTTAAATCAGTTTTGGGAAAATTGGAACTTGATTTTAATAACATGAGAGGGCAGGATTATGATAATGACTCAAATATGAAAGGACAATATAAAGAAGTAAGCAGCATAGTACTTAAAGAGTATCCTAGGGCATTTTACACTCCATGTGGTTGTCATTCTATTAATCTTGCCCTTTGTGATATGACTATGAGTTGTGTTCAAACTAAATCATTTTTTGGAGTGATACAAAGAATTTATAAATTATTTTTCGGTTCAACAAAACGGTGGGAGATTCTTAAATCTTTTGTAAAACGTCGCAATAGAGAAGGACTTACATTAAAATCATGGTCAGATACACGATGGGAAAGTTGTCTTGATAACGTAAAAGTTGTACGATTTCAAGTTCCTCAAATAAGAGATGCACTATTGCATCTAGTAGAACATAGCGGTGATGCAACAACAGTGAGTGATGCAGAGTCTTTGGCAAATTATGAACTTCAAAGTTTTGAATTTTTTATGGGTATGGTAATATGGTTTGAAATATTGCAAAAAGTAAATAAAGTCAGCAAGATCCTCCAAAGAAATGATATAGCTATTGATGAGGGTATTAGTCTGTTAAAAGGTTTGATTATTTTTTTTGGAAGAATACAGAAATACTGGTTTTGAAGCTGCGAAGAGTGAAGCTGAAAAGATTGCTTTAGGAATGGAGGTTGAACCCATTTTCGTGAAACTTGTATTCGTCGCAGAAAAAGATTCTTTGATGAAAATTCTCGAGATGAACCAATACAAGGAGCTGAAGAATATTTTCGAATAAATTATTTTTTGCAGATAGTTGATAATGCTCTTTCTTCACTCAAGACAAGATTTGAGCAATTTCAGAAATATGAAGGGACTTTTGGGTTTTTATTGAACTTGATCAAGTTGAAAGATGCAGATGATGAGAATTTGAACAATTCATGTGTTGCACTTGAAGATTTTTTGAACATGAAGATGATTCTGATATTAATGCGCTTGAATTATTTTCCGAATTGCAATTACTCAGAAAAGCATTGCTGAGTTGGATTACCAAACCACTTGAAGTCTTGGAGTATGTTAAAAAATTTGCATCATGGGTTTCTTAATGCTTAGATAGCGTATAGAATATTATTAACCATACCAGTTACGGTTGCTTCTGCTGAAAGAAGTTTCTTAATGTTGAAGTTGATAAAGAATTATCTTCAATCAACTATGTCACAAGATAGATTGAATGGTTTGACTATATTGTCTATTGAAAAAAAGATGGTAGCTAAGCTTGATTACGATGATTTAGTTGACAGTTTTGCACAACAAAAAGCGTGAAAAGTATGAACATTTTGTATTTTTGTGATGAGATTTAATTTATATATGTGAAGAAGTTATTGAAATTTATATAACAGTGGAAGAGTTCTTTATTTAATTTTTTAAAGTTTTATATTTACATAGCATATTTAATATTCATGATAATCATATTCATATAATTATGGATTCGTATAATATTTTATATATAATAAAAAAATTATATAAGATTTTGATTGAAAAATTAGTTTAGAGGCTTCAATTTGCCCTGCTCCGGATTAGAGAGATGAAGCTTCAGGCAACGACACTTGAAATAACAACAAAGTAAAAAAAAAAAAAAAAAGTTGGGTTAAAACTAACATGGGATAATCGACAATTTACTTTATCGCGTCCTTGACTTTTGCAAATATCAAATTCACGCACCCTACTTTTTTTTTAATATATATATATATTTATCAAATCACGTATTTCTTTCTAAAATATCCCTCTCTGTGCCGAGGTGTTTATCTGAGACACATTGAGCCGCTGAAATACATGTAAAATTTTAAAACATGAGCCAAAATGTAGTGAATTTTAAAAGTAATATTTTTAAAAAGCTATAAAAAAAATGAAAATCTCACATCGAGCTATATATATATATGCGATGAAATCTAAATGGAAAGAGATACTTACGTTTAGAAGAGTCTCAAGAATTTAATAATTTTAATTTGGATTTAATTTAATAAGTTTAAGATTATCAGTTTGATTAAAATTTATTGATGACCTTTGACATATTTAAATCAATTTCAACTTAGATCAATGCACTCCTAATAACTTCCCGAGTCTCATCCTACTCTTAAATCTTAATTCTACTGCTTAAGTAATGTACTATGAATTTTAAAATTTTAGATAATTTAGTATAATTTTGGTAAAACTTGCTATTAGATTTAAATCTATCGTATTCACTCAATAATAATATCAATGTATTCTTGAAACTTTCTTGACTCTGACTACATTCAAAATTTTAAAATTTAGATATTATATAACCTTTAGTGAGCATGAATAGCAATGGGTCGGGTTCGATCAAATTTCATATCCTCCATCTTCATACCCATAAGAGATCAAATATTCATCCTTATACACATCCATTAAAAAATTAAATATCTTTTATATTGATCCTGTCGACAAGCGAAGATCGGTTCCTCCTCGAATGACTCGATCTAACCAAGCCGACTCGGTCTGCTGTAGCTTTGGAGGTCGGACCGAAGTTGGGCTCTCAATATGGTGGAGTGGTTGCGAAATGGCAGCGATCCCTTCTTTGAAGCCCCAGGGGGGGTTTATATAGGGGAGCGGCAACTCTCTGTTGTGTCAGGGTTGGCAAATCTCATTAAGGGATGGTCAGTTGACAGATTGTGATATTGACGGCTGCATTTAATGTCGTGAAACTGCCATAGTCGCCTGACCCTCATAAATGTTGATGCAGTCTGGCCCGATTGTTGTTTTGGTGTTGACAACGATTTAAGTTTGGTTGAGTAAGAATTGATGAAACCCTGGTGAGTGAAGCCAGGTCCTAGCGAGTGAAGCTAGGTGAAGAAAATCCTGGTGAGTGAAGCCAGGTCCTAGCGAGTGAAGCTAGGTGAAGAAAATCCTGGTGAGTGAAGCCAGGTCCTAGCGAGTGAAGCTAGGTGGAGAAATCCCGGTGAGTGAAGCCGGGTCCTGGTAAGTGAAGCCGGGTGACTGAAACCTTGGTGAGTGAAGCCAGGTCCTAGCGAGTGAAGCTAGGTGGAGAAATCCCGGTGAGTGAAGCCGGGTCCTGGTAAGTGAAGCCGGGTGACTGAAATCCCGGTGAGTGAAGCCGGGTCCTGGTAAGTGAAGCCGGGTGACTAAAATCCCGGTGAGTGAAGCCGGGTCCCGGTGAGTGAAGCCGGGTGACTGAAACCCGGTGAGTGAAGCCGGGTTGAATTGAATTGAGGCTGGATCGGTCGGGAGATCGGTTGGCACGGAGTCTCTTTGGAGGATCGATCAGGTGATCGATCCAGGGAAATCCAGGGAGCCTGATCGTTCTGGTGAACGATCAGGGAGAGAACAGAAGGTTTTCCAACCTTTCTGTTGGAAGGTTTGATCGTTCTGATGAACGATCAGTGAGTAGGAGGGAGAAGACCCTGATCGGTCATACGGACCGATCAGGGCCCTCCTGGACCGATCAGGAGAGCCCCTGATCGGTCCAGGGATGTCCTGATCGGTCAACATGACCGATCAGGACAAGTCCCTGATCGGTCAGTGACCGATCAGGACAAGTCCCTAATCGGTCAGTGACCGATCAGGAACCTTTGGGCTGCCTGCGTTTGAAAGAAACCAAGTTCTCTGATCGATCAGGGTGATCGATCAGAGAGGGACTGGATCGATCAGGAGATCACCTGATCGATCAGGGTCATCACTGATCGGTCTGGTGACCGATCAGTATCTGAACATTAATTCAAACGCGCTGTCAGAAGTTTCTGAACGCAACCATACACTGTTCCATTACCTGTGATGTGCCTTGCTGAGCCTATGTTGGAGTGTGTGCAGGTAACAGGGATGGTGTCAAGCACTCAAGGAAGGAGGAGCCTTCTCTGGAGTGGTTGTGTGGCCTTGTCAAAGTCTCAACGGGCGATTGGAGCGGCTGGCGACTGACGGAGGCTCAGCTGAAGAGGACTTCAGTGGACTGGGTGCTCAGTGGAGTTGGTGGGTCAAGCATGGCTCAGTGATATGGCTCAGTGATGCTGATGAGACTTGGCAGTGAGGAAGCACTTAAGAGGAAGCGGCTGAAGAGATCGAAAAGAAGAGACAACAGAATAGAACAGAAAGAAGCAAGTGTGTTGCTGTGTTTTTTTGTTGCTGTGAGATCTCTTAGAGCTTACTCTTGAGTGTTCCTGTACATCTTTGAGTGAGTCCCTCTCGTATTCTCCTGTGCTTAACCTTGTATCATTCTGAGAAGCTTGTGGAGAGGTTTCTCCACCGAGAAGGAGACTCTGTTCTATCCGGGACACCGGGGCTTGATCTGCCGACGATCAAGGGATCGCTCACCTTACGAGCACGCCAAGGAGTAGGGGCAAGTTATCCCCGAACCTTGTACATCGAGGTGTTAGCGACTGGTTTGGTTTCTGTTTCTGTTCTGCAGTTATTTGGTTTCTGTATTTGTTTCCGCTGCCTAACCCTAACTGCAGAGAAAGATCAAAAAGAGCCAAAATCTCTTGTCTTGGCTATTCACACCCCCCTCTCTAGCCCAACAAGTGGTATCAGAGCTGGGAGCTCTTCTTCACGGCTTAACATCCGAGAGCTAAACCTGATGGCTTTGAGAGAGGGTTTCAGCACCAACAGACCTCCCTACTTCGATGGCTCAGATTTTCAGTACTGGAGATCGCGAATGGAATATTACCTGAAGACAAGCATCCAAATGTGGTTTGCTGTCAAGGAGGGTTTCTCCCCTCCAAAGGATGCAGAAGGAAAAGAGCTCGAGTTCTCGAGCTGGTCTACTGAGCAAGTCAGAAAGGGAGAAGCTGATGCAAAGGCTGTGGTCACCTTGCAATGCGGTATGACCAAGGACCAACTGATAAAAGTTGGCCCCTTCACAAGTGCTAAGGATCTCTGGGACAAACTCAGAGAACTTCATGAAGGAACTCAAGACACCCGAACAGCTAAGAAGGATCTCCTTCTTAGCCAACTTCAAAACCTTTCCATGGGAGAAAATGAGAAGGTAAGTGAGCTTCATGGAAGGTTCAAGGAGATACTCAACGGCCTCCATTCCATCAGTGAAAGGGTAGACAATCGCGACCTCGTAAGGTATATTCTTAAAGCTTTTCCTAGAAGTGCCTTGTGGGCATCCATGGTGGATGCTTACAAGGTATCCAAGGATCTTTCCATTATTAAATTAGAAGATTTATTCTGTGAGATGGAATTACACGAGATCGCTAACCAAAGCCCAAAAGAGAAAGGGTTGGCTTTTGTGGCAGGGAACAGAAGACAAAAGAAGGAGAAGAAGAAGGAGCAGAAGAAAGAAAAGGTGGAGTACTGCCATGTGGCTTTAGTGGCACTAGATGAGCCAAACAAGGAGAGTGATAGCGAATCAAGCTCCTCAACCGCGCCTTCATCATCTTCGGATGATGAAGAGGTAATCTCTCCAGAATTAGATAAATGTTATAGGACCATAGCATGTTTAACGGATTTGTTAAAGAAATCTAAAAAGAAAGTCAAATCATTAAAATCGGAGGTAGAACAGTTGAGAACCTCTAAGGATGAGGTAAGTAATGACTTTCATGATGAGTTCCTCAAGGATGAGAACAAGACTCTTAGGAGCGAAATTGAAAACCTCAAGAATATTCTTCAGAAATTTTCAACTAGCTCTAAAACCTTAGATATGATTCTAAATTCCCAAAAAGCAGTTTATAACAAGGTTGGGTTGGGTTACCAACCTAAAGAATCAAGTTTCATGTCACTAATGTCTAGGACTCGTGTTAGACCAAATCATACTTCTAAGGGTCAAAAAGTTCAAAAGAAAATGACTAAGGCTTGGGTGCCAAAGTCAGTTGTTGTAGATGCTTTAGGTCCCAAAATTTGGGTACCTAAAACCTCCATCTTTAGAATTGTATAAGCATGGGTTGAGGGGGAGCATGTATCAACATGAGTGGTTGATATTTGGTCCTCCAAAACATATAGCCATTCCTAGTTAGGAATGAGCTTACCATTTCATCAAATTCATATGAATGGCTTAGGTTGACACATAACTTACTCTCGCCATGGGTTGTCTTGGATAGTTAGGTTTCTTGTTGCAATTTATGTTTTCTTGTATATGTTATACATCATGAATGCATGCCAATTTTGGTTAAGAATAAGATGAACACATGTTTTGGTACTAATTTGATACAAGCATGTTTTTGAAAGTTTGACCACAGTGTTATTTGTATTATGAAATCTGATCATATATATATTGATACATGCTGATCATATTTTGAAAATCTGATTTTAAGTATCACATTTTGATAATTGTTTGATTAAGTGAATTATGATGAACAAAGCTCATTTAGGGAGAAAATCTAAGTGAATTAGGAGATAGAAACAGTTACTGAAAGTTTCTGCTTTTGCTGGTTTCTGAAACCTGAGTAAAATTGTGCGAAACTCCTAAATACCAAGCCTGATCGGTCCACCGACCGATCAGGACCCACCCTGATCGGTCACTGTGACCGATCAGGGATCCTCCTGATCGGTCTGGTGACCGATCAGTCCAATTATGATGTTCAATTGGTCAAAGAAGGGTAGAAATTTCTAAGATTTTTGATTTTCAGGAATGTTTCTGAAACATCAAGGATTAAATATCAATTTGATACAAACCTATGTTGGGATGTTCAAATTGATAAGAAAGGGTATGTTGAGTCATGACTCTTAGTCTTAATGTCGTGTTTCGAAAATATTTCTGAAATAACGAATATTAATAGAGTCTATGCCCCCGTTGAGGAATGCAAAATGTCAATGCAGTCTGATTAGGAACGTATCATGGTTTCAGAAATTTTTCTGAAATCTGATCGCTCCCCAGATTAAAAAATATTTCTGTATCAAATAACCATGATTCGATATCAGATACAGATGCATTCCTTACTTGACATATGAAACATACACATATTTGACCATGATATAGTTCGGTGTATGTTTTCAACCACTGTTATTGTCGTATGATGCATATACATTGTTGCCATGATACATTTATGGTATATGCCTCTCATATGCAAAACTTCTATCTTTGATTATTTCGGATTTTGGGAAGAGACCCTAGGTTGAGGGGGAGTTATGATTAAACTTAATAACCATACCCTTTTCGGTGTTTGACAAAGGGGGAGAGAATGGTTGATTAAGTTTAGGGTTTGTTATTGTAGGGAGAGGACTTTGATTCCCTTATGATAATTTAATGGACTCTGATTAATGAATACCTAAACTTAAATCGGGTTGTCAAACAACAAAAAGGGGGAGATTGTTGATGCAGTCTGGCCCGATTGTTGTTTTGGTGTTGACAACGATTTAAGTTTGGTTGAGTAAGAATTGATGAAACCCTGGTGAGTGAAGCCAGGTCCTAGCGAGTGAAGCTAGGTGAAGAAAATCCTGGTGAGTGAAGCCAGGTCCTAGCGAGTGAAGCTAGGTGAAGAAAATCCTGGTGAGTGAAGCCAGGTCCTAGCGAGTGAAGCTAGGTGGAGAAATCCCGGTGAGTGAAGCCGGGTCCTGGTAAGTGAAGCCGGGTGACTGAAACCCTGGTGAGTGAAGCCAGGTCCTAGCGAGTGAAGCTAGGTGGAGAAATCCCGGTGAGTGAAGCCGGGTCCTGGTAAGTGAAGCCGGGTGACTGAAATCCCGGTGAGTGAAGCCGGGTCCTGGTAAGTGAAGCCGGGTGACTAAAATCCCGGTGAGTGAAGCCGGGTCCCGGTGAGTGAAGCCGGGTGACTGAAACCCGGTGAGTGAAGCCGGGTTGAATTGAATTGAGGCTGGATCGGTCGGGAGATCGGTTGGCACGGAGTCTCTTTGGAGGATCGATCAGGTGATCGATCCAGGGAAATCCAGGGAGCCTGATCGTTCTGGTGAACGATCAGGGAGAGAACAGAAGGTTTTCCAACCTTTCTGTTGGAAGGTTTGATCGTTCTGATGAACGATCAGTGAGTAGGAGGGAGAAGACCCTGATCGGTCATACGGACCGATCAGGGCCCTCCTGGACCGATCAGGAGAGCCCCTGATCGGTCCAGGGATGTCCTGATCGGTCAACATGACCGATCAGGACAAGTCCCTGATCGGTCAGTGACCGATCAGGACAAGTCCCTAATCGGTCAGTGACCGATCAGGAACCTTTGGGCTGCCTGCGTTTGAAAGAAACCAAGTTCTCTGATCGATCAGGGTGATCGATCAGAGAGGGACTGGATCGATCAGGAGATCACCTGATCGATCAGGGTCATCACTGATCGGTCTGGTGACCGATCAGTATCTGAACATTAATTCAAACGCGCTGTCAGAAGTTTCTGAACGCAACCATACACTGTTCCATTACCTGTGATGTGCCTTGCTGAGCCTATGTTGGAGTGTGTGCAGGTAACAGGGATGGTGTCAAGCACTCAAGGAAGGAGGAGCCTTCTCTGGAGTGGTTGTGTGGCCTTGTCAAAGTCTCAACGGGCGATTGGAGCGGCTGGCGACTGACGGAGGCTCAGCTGAAGAGGACTTCAGTGGACTGGGTGCTCAGTGGAGTTGGTGGGTCAAGCATGGCTCAGTGATATGGCTCAGTGATGCTGATGAGACTTGGCAGTGAGGAAGCACTTAAGAGGAAGCGGCTGAAGAGATCGAAAAGAAGAGACAACAGAATAGAACAAAAGAAGCAAGTGTGTTGCTGTGTTTTTTTGTTGCTGTGAGATCTCTTAGAGCTTACTCTTGAGTGTTCCTGTACATCTTTGAGTGAGTCCCTCTCGTATTCTCCTGTGCTTAACCTTGTATCATTCTGAGAAGCTTGTGGAGAGGTTTCTCCACCGAGAAGGAGACTCTGTTCTATCCGGGACACCGGGGCTTGATCTGCCGACGATCAAGGGATCGCTCACCTTACGAGCACGCCAAGGAGTAGGGGCAAGTTATCCCCGAACCTTGTACATCGAGGTGTTAGCGACTGGTTTGGTTTCTGTTTCTGTTCTGCAGTTATTTGGTTTCTGTATTTGTTTCCGCTGCCTAACCCTAACTGCAGAGAAAGATCAAAAAGAGCCAAAATCTCTTGTCTTGGCTATTCACACCCCCCTCTCTAGCCCAACAAGTGGTATCAGAGCTGGGAGCTCTTCTTCACGGCTTAACATCCGAGAGCTAAACCTGATGGCTTTGAGAGAGGGTTTCAGCACCAACAGACCTCCCTACTTCGATGGCTCAGATTTTCAGTACTGGAGATCGCGAATGGAATATTACCTGAAGACAAGCATCCAAATGTGGTTTGCTGTCAAGGAGGGTTTCTCCCCTCCAAAGGATGCAGAAGGAAAAGAGCTCGAGTTCTCGAGCTGGTCTACTGAGCAAGTCAGAAAGGGAGAAGCTGATGCAAAGGCTGTGGTCACCTTGCAATGCGGTATGACCAAGGACCAACTGATAAAAGTTGGCCCCTTCACAAGTGCTAAGGATCTCTGGGACAAACTCAGAGAACTTCATGAAGGAACTCAAGACACCCGAACAGCTAAGAAGGATCTCCTTCTTAGCCAACTTCAAAACCTTTCCATGGGAGAAAATGAGAAGGTAAGTGAGCTTCATGGAAGGTTCAAGGAGATACTCAACGGCCTCCATTCCATCAGTGAAAGGGTAGACAATCGCGACCTCGTAAGGTATATTCTTAAAGCTTTTCCTAGAAGTGCCTTGTGGGCATCCATGGTGGATGCTTACAAGGTATCCAAGGATCTTTCCATTATTAAATTAGAAGATTTATTCTGTGAGATGGAATTACACGAGATCGCTAACCAAAGCCCAAAAGAGAAAGGGTTGGCTTTTGTGGCAGGGAACAGAAGACAAAAGAAGGAGAAGAAGAAGGAGCAGAAGAAAGAAAAGGTGGAGTACTGCCATGTGGCTTTAGTGGCACTAGATGAGCCAAACAAGGAGAGTGATAGCGAATCAAGCTCCTCAACCGCGCCTTCATCATCTTCGGATGATGAAGAGGTAATCTCTCCAGAATTAGATAAATGTTATAGGACCATAGCATGTTTAACGGATTTGTTAAAGAAATCTAAAAAGAAAGTCAAATCATTAAAATCGGAGGTAGAACAGTTGAGAACCTCTAAGGATGAGGTAAGTAATGACTTTCATGATGAGTTCCTCAAGGATGAGAACAAGACTCTTAGGAGCGAAATTGAAAACCTCAAGAATATTCTTCAGAAATTTTCAACTAGCTCTAAAACCTTAGATATGATTCTAAATTCCCAAAAAGCAGTTTATAACAAGGTTGGTTGGGTTACCAACCTAAAGAATCAAGTTTCATGTCACTAATGTCTAGGACTCGTGTTAGACCAAATCATACTTCTAAGGGTCAAAAAGTTCAAAAGAAAATGACTAAGGCTTGGGTGCCAAAGTCAGTTGTTGTAGATGCTTTAGGTCCCAAAATTTGGGTACCTAAAACCTCCATCTTTAGAATTGTATAAGCATGGGTTGAGGGGGAGCATGTATCAACATGAGTGGTTGATATTTGGTCCTCCAAAACATATAGCCATTCCTAGTTAGGAATGAGCTTACCATTTCATCAAATTCATATGAATGGCTTAGGTTGACACATAACTTACTCTCGCCATGGGTTGTCTTGGATAGTTAGGTTTCTTGTTGCAATTTATGTTTTCTTGTATATGTTATACATCATGAATGCATGCCAATTTTGGTTAAGAATAAGATGAACACATGTTTTGGTACTAATTTGATACAAGCATGTTTTTGAAAGTTTGACCACAGTGTTATTTGTATTATGAAATCTGATCATATATATATTGATACATGCTGATCATATTTTGAAAATCTGATTTTAAGTATCACATTTTGATAATTGTTTGATTAAGTGAATTATGATGAACAAAGCTCATTTAGGGAGAAAATCTAAGTGAATTAGGAGATAGAAACAGTTACTGAAAGTTTCTGCTTTTGCTGGTTTCTGAAACCTGAGTAAAATTGTGCGAAACTCCTAAATACCAAGCCTGATCGGTCCACCGACCGATCAGGACCCACCCTGATCGGTCACTGTGACCGATCAGGGATCCTCCTGATCGGTCTGGTGACCGATCAGTCCAATTATGATGTTCAATTGGTCAAAGAAGGGTAGAAATTTCTAAGATTTTTGATTTTCAGGAATGTTTCTGAAACATCAAGGATTAAATATCAATTTGATACAAACCTATGTTGGGATGTTCAAATTGATAAGAAAGGGTATGTTGAGTCATGACTCTTAGTCTTAATGTCGTGTTTCGAAAATATTTCTGAAATAACGAATATTAATAGAGTCTATGCCCCCGTTGAGGAATGCAAAATGTCAATGCAGTCTGATTAGGAACGTATCATGGTTTCAGAAATTTTTCTGAAATCTGATCGCTCCCCAGATTAAAAAATATTTCTGTATCAAATAACCATGATTCGATATCAGATACAGATGCATTCCTTACTTGACATATGAAACATACACATATTTGACCATGATATAGTTCGGTGTATGTTTTCAACCACTGTTATTGTCGTATGATGCATATACATTGTTGCCATGATACATTTATGGTATATGCCTCTCATATGCAAAACTTCTATCTTTGATTATTTCGGATTTTGGGAAGAGACCCTAGGTTGAGGGGGAGTTATGATTAAACTTAATAACCATACCCTTTTCGGTGTTTGACAAAGGGGGAGAGAATGGTTGATTAAGTTTAGGGTTTGTTATTGTAGGGAGAGGACTTTGATTCCCTTATGATAATTTAATGGACTCTGATTAATGAATACCTAAACTTAAATCGGGTTGTCAAACAACAAAAAGGGGGAGATTGTTGATGCAGTCTGGCCCGATTGTTGTTTTGGTGTTGACAACGATTTAAGTTTGGTTGAGTAAGAATTGATGAAACCCTGGTGAGTGAAGCCAGGTCCTAGCGAGTGAAGCTAGGTGAAGAAAATCCTGGTGAGTGAAGCCAGGTCCTAGCGAGTGAAGCTAGGTGAAGAAAATCCTGGTGAGTGAAGCCAGGTCCTAGCGAGTGAAGCTAGGTGGAGAAATCCCGGTGAGTGAAGCCGGGTCCTGGTAAGTGAAGCCGGGTGACTGAAACCCTGGTGAGTGAAGCCAGGTCCTAGCGAGTGAAGCTAGGTGGAGAAATCCCGGTGAGTGAAGCCGGGTCCTGGTAAGTGAAGCCGGGTGACTGAAATCCCGGTGAGTGAAGCCGGGTCCTGGTAAGTGAAGCCGGGTGACTAAAATCCCGGTGAGTGAAGCCGGGTCCCGGTGAGTGAAGCCGGGTGACTGAAACCCGGTGAGTGAAGCCGGGTTGAATTGAATTGAGGCTGGATCGGTCGGGAGATCGGTTGGCACGGAGTCTCTTTGGAGGATCGATCAGGTGATCGATCCAGGGAAATCCAGGGAGCCTGATCGTTCTGGTGAACGATCAGGGAGAGAACAGAAGGTTTTCCAACCTTTCTGTTGGAAGGTTTGATCGTTCTGATGAACGATCAGTGAGTAGGAGGGAGAAGACCCTGATCGGTCATACGGACCGATCAGGGCCCTCCTGGACCGATCAGGAGAGCCCCTGATCGGTCCAGGGATGTCCTGATCGGTCAACATGACCGATCAGGACAAGTCCCTGATCGGTCAGTGACCGATCAGGACAAGTCCCTAATCGGTCAGTGACCGATCAGGAACCTTTGGGCTGCCTGCGTTTGAAAGAAACCAAGTTCTCTGATCGATCAGGGTGATCGATCAGAGAGGGACTGGATCGATCAGGAGATCACCTGATCGATCAGGGTCATCACTGATCGGTCTGGTGACCGATCAGTATCTGAACATTAATTCAAACGCGCTGTCAGAAGTTTCTGAACGCAACCATACACTGTTCCATTACCTGTGATGTGCCTTGCTGAGCCTATGTTGGAGTGTGTGCAGGTAACAGGGATGGTGTCAAGCACTCAAGGAAGGAGGAGCCTTCTCTGGAGTGGTTGTGTGGCCTTGTCAAAGTCTCAACGGGCGATTGGAGCGGCTGGCGACTGACGGAGGCTCAGCTGAAGAGGACTTCAGTGGACTGGGTGCTCAGTGGAGTTGGTGGGTCAAGCATGGCTCAGTGATATGGCTCAGTGATGCTGATGAGACTTGGCAGTGAGGAAGCACTTAAGAGGAAGCGGCTGAAGAGATCGAAAAGAAGAGACAACAGAATAGAACAAAAAGAAGCAAGTGTGTTGCTGTGTTTTTTTTGTTGCTGTGAGATCTCTTAGAGCTTACTCTTGAGTGTTCCTGTACATCTTTGAGTGAGTCCCTCTCGTATTCTCCTGTGCTTAACCTTGTATCATTCTGAGAAGCTTGTGGAGAGGTTTCTCCACCGAGAAGGAGACTCTGTTCTATCCGGGACACCGGGGCTTGATCTGCCGACGATCAAGGGATCGCTCACCTTACGAGCACGCCAAGGAGTAGGGGCAAGTTATCCCCGAACCTTGTACATCGAGGTGTTAGCGACTGGTTTGGTTTCTGTTTCTGTTCTGCAGTTATTTGGTTTCTGTATTTGTTTCCGCTGCCTAACCCTAACTGCAGAGAAAGATCAAAAAGAGCCAAAATCTCTTGTCTTGGCTATTCACACCCCCCTCTCTAGCCCAACAAGTGGTATCAGAGCTGGGAGCTCTTCTTCACGGCTTAACATCCGAGAGCTAAACCTGATGGCTTTGAGAGAGGGTTTCAGCACCAACAGACCT
>JAGFNQ010002625.1:151288-249589 GCA_024364735.1 Boesenbergia rotunda | reverse complement strand
CCTCACAAATAATGAATGTTAATGTTAAAATGAATATGAAAGAATGAAGATATTCATATAATAAACATGTTGTTGGTAGCTGACTTGTATCTCCTCGGTATTTGTCTTAGTCGATTTACGACCGTCGGATCTTCCGGGAGCTTGCTTTCGGAGGAAGCAAATTGATTGGTTTACGTCGAGGCTAATGTTCGATACTATCTCCGTAAAACGATATTGCTCCACTATTGGTGCTTACGGATAGCAGGAATTTGTTTCCAAGATACAACGATGTCGTCTCAGAATAGTAGCACTTCAAATTCCGAGACCGGCGAACCTTTCGGTAGGCTTTTTGGACTCTTAATGCATAAGATGGATAAGTGTGAATGCTTTTAGATTGCAATGCTTGAATGAATGAAATGATCAAGTAGAGGGATCTATTTATATTGAGTGAAGTGGTAAGTACCCTTTGGTTCGGACAGATCTGGACTATTCATAACGAAAATGGATCAATTTATATTGAGTGAAGAGGTAAATACCCTTTGGTTCGGACAAATCTGGACCGTTCATAACAAAAGGGTATAACCCTTTAAAGGTATTTTAATCTCGTCCCTTGATCTGAAAAGTTATAACTCTTCAAATCTCATCTTGATCTCAGCCGCCAGATTAGAACATTTAATCCAACGCCTCAGATCCATCCTCCCTCTTCACAGTCAGATTCGAATCCGACGCTCCAGATCTTTGATCCGACGACCACCATTTATTCGCTCAATCCAGTCATCGTTCTCTACACAGTCACGTGCCACATAGGCACTGCCTCGTCACCGACATACCACGTGGCGCCACCTATCATGACACATCACACCGACACGCCACGCGGCGTCACCTGATCACGACACATCATCGCCACGTGGAGCATAAATTAAAGCTCCTCGCGACGACGCGAAGTGCAATGTGCGCCAACAAA
The DNA here is from genome assembly GCA_024364735.1 of Boesenbergia rotunda. Taxonomy (NCBI): domain Eukaryota; kingdom Viridiplantae; phylum Streptophyta; class Magnoliopsida; order Zingiberales; family Zingiberaceae; genus Boesenbergia; species Boesenbergia rotunda. Next base: position 248,646 of record JAGFNQ010002625.1, on the reverse strand, counting down.
GCGCCCATTGCACGTGTGGCGGGTGGCGGGCTCGCAGGTGCGAGCACCTGCTCGCCGAAGGATAGTGACCTCCTGTGCTTTTGTATTAACAACATTAGCACATGAACATATATAAAGAAACACTGGCTCTCGCCAGTTAGTAACGTGAGACTAAAACCCCATCTTTTTCTTTAATGTTCATTTGAACGTATCTTGAACAATTAATTTCTCATTTACCCTTAATCGATTTTGAGCAAATAAATAGTCCCAAAATTATTTACGCGAAACGTATATTTTGATTTTGAAATCAAACTTGACTTTCAACGATCGATGACATCAAAATTTTACTTTGTAAATTCGTATCCAACATATATGAATCTCATACTTTTTGATAGATATTATAACAATAACGAATGTAAATGCCCTAACATATGCGATACAATGGAGCATTGTTTACATCTTCCCATCCAATTATTTTACCCATCAAATAAATCAAATAAAACACGATCGACATTCTAACTCCATCAATAATTATGTGCAGCGATTAATTAATTTAATATTTTTAAAATAATTATTCATATGAGATATGCATCTGCCTCTTCGGTTTTCGACGAACGATGGTTCTTCAATAAAGGACACTGACTCCAATTTTTTTTTAAAGTCGCTTTATCAATTTAACTTTAACCAAAATAAAATTATGAATTTCAATTTAACATCTCGAAACAACTAAATTCAGATCGTTTTTTCATTATTCAATTTTAAATTATTGCACAAAAGTATACGCTATCGCGCTGTAAAAAGTATTTAAAAAAAAAAATCCTTTATGTAACTTTGCAAATCAATTTATGCTGCATTTTAAAGGGAAAATTAAATCACGGTTATTTTGGAGAAAAAAAAAACTATATAGATCTCAAGTACGGAAAACAAAAACTATATTTATATCAATATATTATGAAATGAAACCAGTACTTTATTTCGCTCCACCTCATTAAGAAATGCACAGGTAGGATATGATGGATAGGTAACGACATTTCAAACTGCTTCACCATGGAAACTTGAAATGTTTACGCTGCTTTCTTGACCACGAGGACGGGGCATTTGGCATTATGCACACAATAATTGCTAACGCTCCCTAAGAAAGCCCTGTGCCATCATACACACAGAATGATAAGAAGACCTGAACATTCATATCGTCAAGGCAATAAGTTGGAGTCGATATTAGAGTCTAATAATAGATACAACCACCCTTCGGATTAAATTAAGTTCACCACCAAGGTGCATGCAGACTACAACAAGATGAGTTGATACTGAAATGAACCATATCCTGGACAAGGTTGAGATTAGTTGATTAAATTTGGAAACCAAACGGGAAATTTTCACACGAAGACAATGATAACATGCTTCCAAAAGATATAATAACAAAACATCCAGTTTCCTCCCTCAAAACATTGTTCTTAATGGCATTAAAGTGAAAGAAATGAATAGTTTGTCAATTTGTTCATCTAGTTTGTCTATAATTAGCAGTCAAGCATGACTAAGAGCACTATATAAATTTAATATTTCAAGCCAAACTTATTGTAGGAACGAATCAGATTAATTAGTAGGCTAGAAATTCATCTTAATAGCATGAAGTTTAGTATTCTTTTGCTTGAAGTTGGATGCTGAAAAACACAAAATGAGGGTGTACATATTTAAAGAAGAAAGCATTTCGATTACTGAAGACACCTGGCATATCACAACTACAACCACAGAAAGAAAAGAAAAATGAAGGCAGGCCTGCTTTATACTTGGGAATTGCTAACATTCAGAATCATATGAATTCAAAATCCCAAATCATCTTCAAATTGCAAGGAATTCTACTTTATCAACACAGACCAAAATAGAATGTTGAGCAGTGTGTACCTCTGCAAGGCATTTTTACCATGACTTCCCACGACGAGCAAGTCAATGTTCATCTTTTCAGCAGCTTGACATATGGCTTCTTTTGGATCCCCCACATCAGTAATTGTTTCAACATCTACCTGAGAAAGAGAGTATTTAATCAAAGCATGCTGCAGTTATTGATGTATTACTCTGTCAGAACAACTTACGTTTGTTTAAGTGTTCATTAATGAGTTGAAAATTTGTGGGTTTTTTCAAAAAAAAAATAAAATTTTATTATATGTACATAAGGATTCAAATACTACAAACAAAGCCAGTACCACAATAGATTTCCAGATATCAGCACAATAATGAAGTTGAGGTTGCTGCTAGTACCGTGAAACGATTTATTCTGTTTGTGTGGAACACGAGATTCAAAAAAGATAAGAGATTTAGACTAATAACCAGTTGTCGTGAGCCCTCATAAATGAATTTAGTAGACAAATACCATGCACAAGGAACCGAATTTTTATCATATTTAACAAATGAATCTTAAAGCTATCTAATATTACTGAGAACAGAAACAACATTCCAAAAAGACGGAGGAATGTAGATCTGAGCCATAACCAGATTCAAGCATTCAACTACCCAATTTAAAGATGGGCCAATTATTGTGTTGAATTCTTATCAGGAGGTGCGATGAACGGAGCATGATGAGAAGTCCCGTTGTGCGTTGTACAGAATGGCACAAATTGAAATGTCTCATTCTGATGAAATACAAAAATCTTGGCGCCGACAATCTCTCCTGTGTCACCCTTGTTGAACCTATTGATAACTACTGTAGCGTACTTACATCCGAACAGTTGGAATGCTTCAGCACGTATAATTCAATTAATGTGTTTTTTTGGTAGCTTGTTTTTGCAAAATTGAAGTCAATTGATTGTCTTATTGCTTGTCTTTTTCATAAATTTATCAAACGGTGCACATAGGTTTCCGAATTGATCAAAAAAAACATACGTCACTTTGGTACAGACCAAAGGATCCCTGTCCCGCATGTCCCACACTCGCCGGCGACGGCCGACGAGTCGTCCGATCGTCGATCGGACATCATCGATGATTTTTAATCGTCGTCCCGAATCAAATGATATGTTGAAAGAACGGTGAACCGATTGGAATCGCCGCAATTATAATCTCGCCGAATTCGAGGGTGAATCTGGCAAGATCGCAATTGCGGTGATCCTAACGGGTTCATCGTACCCCCCCCCAGGTATAGTTTTGTTTGGGACGGCGGCCGAAGGCTGCCGATGGTGTCCGATCGACGATCGGACGACTCGCCGGCCGTCATCGGCGAGTGAGACAGACGGGACAGAGGGCAAAGTGGGACAGAGGATCTGCCCTCTACTTTGGTATGTACCAAATGCGCACTCAATTATGTGTCCTACTTTACCCCTCCTGTCAAATTTGACTTTTTCTCTTCTTTCTCCTCTTCTCTTTCCTCCCTTTTCTTCTCTTTCCACTCTATTTTTGCATGCATACATGCGTGCATAGACCTCATATGAACATATCATCTGGTCACGTTAGGATTTAGAGCTGATTTTTCCAAAAACAGTTTAACACCTCTAAAGAAATCGAAATACGTAATAGAGAACACCGTTAGACTCGTTGCAGTCTCAGAAATTCGAAATTGGTCCAATCAAATCTACACCCACTGATGAACCTAGACAAGTCTGATTGGATTCATTTCAGGTCATGTGGATTTCTGAGGTTGCAACAACTCTAAACCACACATTGGGCCTGATATCATATCAGACCCAATGTGGGCCTGATCGGGCTCAACGTGAGCCTGATATGATATCAGGCCCAACGTGGGTCGACCCACCTTGGGATTTAGAGCCGATTCTTCCAATAATATTTTAACATCTCCGAAGAAGCCGAAATAAGCAATGGAGGACACCATTGGACTCGTTGCAGTCTCAGAAATTCACAAGACCTGAAATGGATCGAAGGACCAAAACCAACTAATGACTTAAACAGGCTCAATTGAACTCATTTCAGATCCTGTGAATTTCTAAGATTGTAACGAGTTCAACTGGTGTCTTCCATTGCTTATTTCGACTTCTTTGGAGATGTTAAATTGTTTTTGAAAGAATTGACTCTAAATCCTAACATTGTTTGAGATGAACATATCTATGCATGCATGCATGTAAAAAGAGAGAAAAAAAAGATAAAAAGTCAAATTTGACAGGAAGGGTAAAATGAAAAGAACACGTAATTGAGTGCGTCATTTGATAAAACCAAAGTAGTGTACGTTTTTTTTATCAATTTGAAAACCTCCGTATGCCCTTTGATAATTTCAAAGTTTTTTTTTTTTTGGTATGAGTAAGAGTAAGTCTTCTTTGAATCCAACTAAATTGTGAAAACTAGCTAATGTCGAAGTTGTCGAATATAAAATACAAAATAAAGGGCGAGGATTCGAAAGCTAAGATGTCGAGAATTAATAATGCTGGGAGTTCCAAGAAACAGATAGGACGACAAATCGAACAGGAGATGGAGGAAGGGAGCAGTAGTGATACCCCGTGCTGAGCACAAATCTTCTTTGCTTTCTCCAAGAGAGCATCCGAAGCCTGCTTCTGGTGCTGCTGAACCGCCCGGATCAACTCCATAGCTAAGAAAAGAAAACACAAAACTAACCTCTCAGAGCTATTTCCCCAAACATGAAATAAGCGTGACCAAAAAAAACTCTCAATAAAAATCACAGGAAGCAAGATCGGGGCCGGATCGACGCACGAGGGGAGCCGAGCGAGGCGGCGGTCAAGTAGGCGATGTCAGGGAGAGCCTGCACGGAGAAGACGACGAGGGGCGACGAGGAAAATGAGCGGCGGAGGTTGGCGAGAACCCACTCGAGGGCGTAGTGACTGCAATCGCTCTGGTCGATAGCCACCATCACTTTCTGAGGCCTGTCGCCGCCTGCTCCGCCTTCCGCCATCGCTTCCAGGATGCTTGCCGCAAACCCACTGCCGCACACAGAAAAACCAAACCTACGGAAGTTTCTAGGCCTTCAAACAGTGACAGTGGACGAGAGGCGTGTAATCCGAGTCTCACTCAAGTTCTTCTTCCGTTTTTTTTTATTTTCTTTGAATTTCTAATTCACTTTTTAAATTATTTATTTATTTATTTACGTTCTTCGTGCTTTTCTGGGGGCGAGGACTGTCCGGCTGCGGTCAGCAAATTTAGTTGAATCGTTTGTGTTCTAGTAGTGGCTCTGCTCAAAGGCTGCCGCAAACGATACCCAACGCTCTCGCATTGAGTTTTCTGGACCAGGAAAGTTCTTTGCAGTTCGCACTTACTGAAGAGAAAGTTGTCGGTGCTTATAATTAATTGGCCAACTTGATCTCATTTGTCCCACATTGCATTACACAGATGTTTCGTTCATCTTCAGCGTTTCCGTCAATTCATTTCAGGATAAATATAAAAGAGATAAATTACGAGAGTTACTAACTCGAATGTTGTAACTAATGCATGAGGAGGACGGACACATTGAGTCCCACATTGCATTTAGATCCAACGAGGCACAATATATAAGATGGGGTTTTAAAAGTCGTTTCATATCTTTCCTTTTGAGATAATGTCCCTTTGGTGGCTATTTTGGAGAAAGGGATAACTAAGCTTGGTGCCAATTTGTTACCCGAGACGTCCCCATGAGATGGACTGATGGTTAGTACGTGGGTGTTGCCGGGATGAAGTCTGAGGGTCAAAACTTGACAAAGTCAATGTGTACGTCCTCCCCACGCACTGGCCACAACATCCGGACTAGTCTTCATGATTTATCTCCTCTGTGTTAACCCTGGGATGAGTTGACGAGACGTTAAGGACGAGCGAATCATCTTTTGTAAGTAGTTTGTTAGCCGAGATAAAGGAATTGACCTTGGCTTTCCCTTATCAGGGATGAAATTGCATGTTTCGATCGCCAATAAAATTTAAAAGTGGAACAAAAGGTATAGTTGGCAAAGGTATCATTATTAAGCTAAGAAAAGAAGCTCGATAAACAAACGATGATATTTAACTCCATTAAAGATAATTCGTTTATGACATGGATCATAATGTTAGTTCATGATTAATTAAAGTCTAACCGATAAACCACTGCGTGGTGCCAACTTCCATGAAGAGAACTTTTTGGAGAAGTTGCGAATTAAATATATACAGAAAACTAATTAGGTTACGATAAAATGCACCATATTTGTAGGGTTTTATGAGAATATGGATCGTGAACCAGCAGGCGCAAGGCTAAGCCGCAGGTTCAACCCGTACGGCTCCTCCGCCACCTCCTCCTCCGGAGCCGGCGACGCCTCGGTGAATGCTCCGGCGGGTCCATCAATCGCTCGGCTTTCGACGTAGAACCTCCCGCGGACGACGTCGCTGTCTCCGAGGCAAACGCAGCCAGCTGCAGCAGGCAGGGCACGCGGTGCGATGCAGCCGCACGACAGGTGACCGGTCGCCGGAGAAGTCGGCCTTCCGGCGGCGCAGTACACCCAGCTCACCGCGGACCCCACCACCGATGGCGAGAGGAGATGCGTCGGAGCCCGCGGCGCGGAGAAGGCAGCGGCGATGGGCTGGTGGCAGAGGTTCCCGGCCCGGTGTCCTCCTCCACCTCCGGTGGCGGCCCCGGCGAGGTGGCGACGGTGCATCTGGGCGCGCTTCAGCTGCTGCCGCTCCTTCTTGTGGGCGTTCTGGTGCCCGCCCAGCGCCTGCGAGTTGGCGAACTCCCGGAAGCAGTAGTGGCACTCATACTTCCTCATCCCATCGCCGCCACCCGCCGCCCCGGCCGCCGCATCAGCGCTGTCGTCGGACACGTGGATCCCGAACAACTTGATCCTCGGGCTCGTGGCGGCCTTCTCCTCCACGCACCGATCCATCCCCCTCGCTCTCAACTCGGCTGGTGTTTCACATCACTCTCCTCAAAAGAGAGGAATACAAATCATTAACAAAAGTTTAAATACCTTTAAATCGAGTGTTTTCTAACGGGTGGTATTTTGACTCTTATATTTAAAAATTTATAAAAATAATTATGCTTTTATTTTTTTTTTTATCATTTTTCGATAAAGCGACTGATTGATTAATTAGACTACCTTCTTTCATGAGGTACAGTTAACATAATATATGTAAAATAATATTAAAATGGTTAATATTAACTTTTTCCATCTAAATGGATTTCTCTCATTTTTCGACAATTTTTTTTATATATTTTGAGAGATTTTTATTTTTTCTATTAAATATTATGATTGTTAATGCACTTCTTAAATTTTTGGGAAGTGAACATGTTGAAGTCTTATACTTCTTTCTCTATTTCATCCATCTAGAATCTATATCTATCATTTTTTGCATGTAAATAATAGTTAACATCCATTACTTATATAATATATTAAGATGTTTGACCAGTAACCTTATAGTCATAACAATCTATAAATTTTCTTACTAAATTTTGTAATATATTTGATATGCGTATTGGTGTAATTTTATCACACCAACATTTCACGCCTACTTGATCATTGTACGCCACATTTGATGATGAGGAGGAAATTTTTAATAATGAACTTTATTTCATCTTTATTTAATTTTTGTTCATCAATTTAAAATTCTAACTCTTTTTAAATTGGTGAGAATGGTAGAATGAGTTTTTAGTCGATTATTTCTTTCAGAGTTCTACTTTTCTATTATTTTATGTTGATACATAAAGTTTTTATCAAATGATACAATGATTAATTTGATATGTTTTTTTCCTTTCAAGATCATAAAAAAAAATTATCTTTTATAAATTTTTTCATATCTAATTTTTAGTAAAGAAAATTAAATATTATTTTTTAAAATTTATTTAAAAAAAATAACATACTATTCAATAGAAAAACAAAAGGAGTTAAAGGTATTTGGGCGAAAGTGAATATATAACACCGTAGGATTTATAAAGAAGAGATCCCATAGTAAGTAGTGAGGTGATTGGTTGCGGCCATCTCAAAGAAATGGACCCCATCCAATACCACTCTAGTAAAAAAATAATGAAATATTTCTTCATCTTTCTCTTCGAACTACACTCAATTTTTACGGGATAAATTGATAATTAATATATGAAGTGTTAATATTTTAAAATTTATAATCAAAATTTGATAAGACTAATGTATCTGCCCTTCTTACATATTAATCATAATATTCGGATTAGTAATCTTTATGATTTATCATTTTCATATTGATTTTGGAATGGATTGAAAGGGCGTGAACGATGAATGAATTGTTTATTTTTCATTTTCTACCGCAATTAACTACACATGATCACATTCTAAAAAAAGTAATTAATGAGATTTTTTTAACTTCGGACGATTAATTCGATCCTATAAAATTTTTTTATTGACTGTCAAAATAAATCAAAAAATACTCATAATAAACTATCCAGAAGTATTATGTTTCAGATATGCGATCACATACTAAATTGCACAAGAGGATATGTATGGATCTAAGGCCACTGTGCGTGGGCCAGGCTACCTACAACAAGTCGTTGACGTACGATAGCAAGCTGCCATGTGTCACTGTATTCGCATTGTATGTTTGCTCACGGGCTCTCTCTCTCTCTGTGTATCAATGCAGATAGCGAGTGACTTGGGGACCGCGACGCTTCCGTAGGGTTTGCATGCATGCTTGTCGTCTCACGTACGTACGTCCACGATTCGTTCGTCCATTGGCCAAATAAGCATACGAGTCACTGTTCTCCTGTCTCTGATATATGATCTACTCAGTCCCTGATCGATCGTGTGAGGATATATCATACATGCAGAATATCTTTCACTTCAGAGTTTTAAAGGATCATTGATCAGTTTATTGATTAAATTGTTATTAAACAGTTGTTTAAGACAGTGCTAGTAAATTTCTTATGTTTGGTGTTAGTAATTAAACAGTATGTATGGAGCTATACCATGCTAGCTAGACATGATCTATGGAGCTACGTTTCTGACTCTACATCTGAATAGTAACCTAAGTTCGGGAGGAATCAATTTTTAATGTCAATATCTACTTTTTCCATCTTTGTCGATTTCAATATATAGGACAAACCCACAAGTGGAGGGAGGCCTTTAATTAATTTGTAGGACCCTGCATGCCTAACTAAATTGTTGCAAAAACATTGGCGTGGTGCAACATGGAATTGACTAGTGTTTTTCGAATTAAGTTATGTTTGCATTCAATCAATTGTAGAGCAACAAAAGATTCACACATTTCTTCAACTAGATTCCATTTTGCTTAATTAGTGAGAATCCTATATCACGAGACATGCGTAGGCTTTAATTTTTAGGTTAATGCTTTCTAATTTGTATGTCATTGAATCGATCAATTTCATCTATTTGTCGGACCTATTTTTGACTTTAAAATATAAAGAAACTCATTAATGAAAATAATAATGCCAATTATCCAAGACGTGCTTTTATTTGCATTTGTCAACAAAATTTACATTTTGATCATTATATTGCCGGCCGAGCCTTTTCATGGAAGCTCCCGTCTTGCAGAAATTTCCCATCAATCTCCTTTAGTATCTAGCACCGAAGATTAACCGTTGACATGCTGAGTGTTTGGCGTTTGACTTGAGCCCTCCACAATTTCAAGCCATCTTCCTCCTGACTTTCCTTCCCAATAGTCAAACTCCATCCTTCCAACCACTTTCCATGCACACACAGCGAATCAACCTCCCAACTGCCGCCAACTTACTTCAACTCACCATATAAATTAAGCTGGCCATTGCCCCCGAATTTGCTATACCTCGCACCAGAAAGCATCGATCCCTCAAGCTCGTTGACTAATGGCGATTCAAAGCCTTCGCATAGATATGCAGCTCGCGGGCAACAAGGATAGCAACACGGACATTCTCAGACGGATGGGTTCCAACTTGCGCGGAGAGGAGACCAGCGCGAGCAGATCCGCGGAGAGTTTGTGCAGCATGTTAGAACCGATGCTTCGGAAAGTGGTATGTATATATGCGCTAAATCAGAACATTTATGGCGTTTTTATTTTGTTTGTTCAGATCTTGTGCTGAACATATTGGAGAAGTGCAGGTGCGTGAGGTGGTTCAGCAGAAATTCGATCAGTTCGTGGTCGCGCCGCAACGGCCTCTGCCGTCAGTTGCTCCCCCCAGATCTAACCAGTTGCTCATGGAGAAACAGCCGCCAGTAGCCAGCCTTGAACTCGTGTTCGTGGATCAAATGCCAACGCACATCTACACCAAATGCAAGATAAGGAACAGAGACGACAGTCCTCTGCGAGTCAAGCTCGTCGATGCCATGACTAAGGAAACTCCGGTCGGTTCTCCCCTGACCACTATGAAGGTAGAGATCGTGGTTCTCAACGGGAATTTCCACTCCGGGAAAGAAGAAGAAGAAGATTGGACGGCAGACGAGTTCGACAGCAACGTCGTGAAACAGAGAGATGGAAAGCCGCCGTTGCTCGTCGGAGAATGCACGGCGGTGCTATCCGGAGGCACGGCGACGTTTCAAGAAGTCGAGTTCTCGGACAACTCGAGGTGGGTGAGAACTGGGAAATTCGTGCTGGGTGCGAGGGTTTGCTATGGCAATGGCGGAGGAGCAAGGATTAAGGAAGCAACGACCAAACCTTTCAAAGTCCTGGATCGTCGTGGTGAAGGTGATTGAACGCTATCTAGTTAGCTCCAACTAAATTTCAATCCGTTCAGATAATGAATGATTAAGTTTCATGTTTAACAGCATATAAGAAACATTATCCACCGAAGCCTAATGACGAAGTGTGGAGACTGAACAAGATCGGCAAAGATGGAGCATTCCACGTGAGGTTGGACAAAGCAAAAGTAAGAACAGTGGAAGAGTTCGTGAAGCTACTGAACACAGATCCAAAGTATCTCAGAGAGGTAAGCTGCAATGTCTAACATTTCCCGATAAGGGTTTGGATTTTGATAAAAGTGAATTAATGATGGAGATGATTCAGATACTCGGAAAAGGTATGTCTGAGGAGATGTGGAAGGCAACTACAAAGCATGCAAGGACTTGCAGGGTTGAAGAGAAGCAGTGCATATATCGAGGGCAACTGCAAAGTGATCTTCTCTTCGTTATTATAATTTTGTTCTGAAATTAAAATTGTCTTTTATCAATATTGTATTAATTATTGGATTTCCCTTCTTTCTTTTCAGTGAATTCTGTGGAGGAATATGGCGTTTCAAGTTATCATCATCAGAGCATGAATATGCCTGCATATGAACAAGGGAGATCAGAGGACAACATCAGAACTTTGCCAAGCAACATGCAGATGAACTCCACAATCGTAATCGAGAACATGGAGTTCGAATTATTTGCATCGCGACAAGTTTCATCCTAGCAAATACTGTGGCTTTATATATATATACTCCCCACTTCATCTTGTATTATATATGTTTCTTAAGACAGTATAGTAAAGTCTGATGCATCCGCTTGGATGGAATTGCACGTTGGAAGTCTAAATCAAATTGTATGTTTGGAAGACTATATCAAATTGTATCGTTTGGAAGACTAATCAAATTCTCGAATTGTTTTGGTCTTCATCAAGTTAAGTTAGACTAAATTATGTAATGACTAATTAAGTTAGCATGATGAGTTAAATTGTCAATTATATGCATTTGATATGATAGTGTATTGAATGTAGGAAGAACCAAATTATTTTTGGATTTCCTTTGTCATGGCTATATACGCCAAGTTGTAGCATTAAAAAAATAAATTGAGAGAAAAAATTATATTTCTTTCTTAGTTATATTCCTCTAAATTATTAGAGTACTTCTTTTCTTTCCCCAAATATTATATTTTTCCTCCTCCAATTGGTATCAGAGTGAGGCGAGACTCAAGAAAAATGACATCTAGAAATGTTGTTACCTCATACTTTCAATGGAGAAGATTATGATTATTGGAGTAACAGATTTTAAGTTTGGTTGAAAATATTTAACTTATGGAATATAGTTGATAAAGGGTTTATTGAGTTTAAAGATGAAGAAACCTTGAGTGTTGTTGGAAAAAAATTTTTTGATGGATAATCAGGAGAAAGTCACTCATGCTCTCAATCAGATCAATCTAGCAATTGACAAAGGTGTGTACGAGAAAATTCACAAAGCAACAATATCAAAACAAGCTTGAAAAATTCTACAAAAAGTTTATAAAAGTGATTAACAAGTGAAGAATGTTCAACTTTAAATTTTGAGATTAGAATTTGAAAAATTAGAGATGAAAGAAAATGATAGTGTTGTTGAGTATTTTACAAAAGTTGGTTCTATAATGAATCAAATGACTTTGAATGGTGAAGCTTTAGATGATCTTAGAACTGTACAAAAGGTACGTATTTTGTTCTCTTCCTGAAAAATATTTTAGTCTTGCTAATATTATTGAGCAGATAAGAAATTTGAAGAGCATGACTTTGAAGAATCTACACGACATTCTAAAAGCCGATGAAATGAAGATTAATTTATTATTTTCCCAATCACAACAATCTGATCGAGCTCTTAAATCCCAAGTTTCTATTACAGGTCATGGTTCATTCTATTGAGACAGGGGTAAAATTTTCAAAGGGCATGGTCTTTCAAGCTCTCGTGGAAGAGGAAAAAATAATCAACAACACCATCAAAATGACAACAATAAAAAATCAAAGTTTCAAGTTCCAAAAAGGTAGAGGAGATGATGGTTATCAAAAAGGCCATGGACGTGGTTATATTGAATATAGCTATTGTCAAAACTAAGACATAAAGCTATAGATTGTTGGCGTAAACAAATAGTTAATAAAAAAAAATGATTACATCGTGTAATCACTGTCGCAAGCAAGGACATAAAATTGCAAATTATTGGGTTAGGTAAGAAGATGACAAGCAAACTGAAAATGACCTTATTCATCAAAGTAAAAATGGAGAAACTTTGTTGCTTACTTCCAATGACAACAAAGTTAATGAAATATGACACCTAGTGTTAAATATAGGAAAATCGAGGGGCTAAATGCTTAAATGCCTAGGTTAGGGGTTGAGTTGGAAGAATTAGAGGGCCTTTTTTCCAAGTTGTTTATAATTTATAAAACCTAATTTTCTCCTTTTACTTTTTCTCTTCCCCTCTCTTCACGAACCGCCTGACACCCTCTCCGTCAACCCCTCTTCGGCGCCAATCGCTCGATGCACGCAAACCACCTCTCTCCCATACAGTTTCTTCTCCTTCCTCATGGTCTTCGCCCCAAATCGCCGCGTTCACCGGACCACTTCGATTACGAGCAGCAAGTGGCGCCTCTCTTCTCGGCGGTGCCATAACGGTGGGTTTGGGTGAGACCTAGCCGAGCCGACATTTTCTCTATAGCACGTCTTTGTTGGATATAATGTGAATGGAAAGGGAGGTGGTGGGACTTTAGTCCCACATTGGGACCTTCTAGTGAATGGAAAGGGAGGTGGAGAATAAAAAGACTCCATTGTGAATGGGACTTTAGTCCCACATTGGGAGTCTCAAGGCATAATTGTTGGTTTATATTGTTTCACAAGCATGTTAGTTGTGAACAAATCCAATGGGAGAGACTCTCTCTCTCACACGTGGGTGCGTAGGGGGTGCATATCCAGGGTCCGGATTTGTACTGAACCAAGTGGACTCGTGTGCTTGCACGACCTGCGCACTTCAAATGCTCGATCGGTCGGGGCAAAATATGTCTAAGCGGATGAACCAACGTTTTACCAAATTTTTTGCTCAAATGTAATTGATGCATTAACTATTGATTAATGCAAAATCAGTAACTCCAAGACGTTTGGATCTGGATGGTTAATTGGCAGTAAATTACGTTAATTCGGTCATTGATTACTGCGGGAGTCTGAGCTTATATAATGAGGTTGTGATCGAGAGCAAAAAATACACAGAGAAGAGATTGTCTTCCACCTGGTTCCCAACTCCCCGTGTCTTCCCCGGATAGCATTCGGGTACTTCTTTAGTTCACCACGAGCAACGAGTGCTCCGTTGTACCCGTGGTTATGCTGTTGTATCTTGAGAAACAGACGTCCATCGGAGCCTCGAAGCACTGTCGGAGGAGGACAAATCTGTTTCAAGGAAACTGCATTACGCATGCCTCAGCTACTCTCGAATTACTGCTCAAGAGCTCGGGAGATACTGCTCGGGAACTCGGGAGATCCTAGTCGGGAGACTCTGCTCGGGAATTCAGCTCAGGAGATACTGCTCGGGAGCTCGGGAGATCCTAGTCGGGAGACTCTGCTCGGGAATTTAGCTCGGGAGATTGCAGTCTGCATAAAAGGCAGCTCGGGCCACTCAACAGCTAAGTTGAAATTATTTTTTATAATTTCAATTTATTGTAAACTCCCGAAAAGGAGTAGATCCTCCAACAATCTTGAAACAGATTTGGTTTCTGTTGAGATGACCATGGAAAGTGTTGAGGTGAAACAGATTCATCACCAGGCCCCCTCCGCCCTGATTAGGAATGTCCCAATCAACCATGGGGAAAACCCAGAGAAGTTCACTGGGGTGAACTTCAAGAGGTGGTAGCAGAAGATGCTCTTCTACCTGACCAAGCTCAATCTGGCTCGATTCTTGACCGAGGTGTAAGATGTGTATACTGAAAGACATGACTTCTTTATATGAACATCTTCATTTTAAAAAAAGAATCACAACTACACTGTTGATGCAGTCTGACCTGATTGTTGTTTTGGTGTTGACACCGATTTAGGTTTAGGTTAGTAAGATAAGTTCGGCTTAAGTCCTGGTCGAGGACTGAGCACGAATCCCGGTGAGTGAAGCCGGGTGATGGAAACCCCGGTGAGTGAAGCCAGATGACGGAAACCCCGATGAGTGAAACCGGGTCCTGGTGAGTGAAGTCAGGAGACGGAAACCCCGGTAAGTGAAACCGGACCCCGGTGAATGAAGCCAGGTGACGAAAACCCCGGTGAGTGAAGCCGGGTGACGAAAACCCCGGTGAGTGAAGGCGGGTCCTGGGGGACTGAGCATTGAGTCTGGGGGACTGAGCATTGAGTGTACTGGTCGGAGAGGGCACGTGAGCTCCTTCTCCGGGACCAGAATGAGTCAGAGAAGGCTAGGGAGCATGTTCTCTGGACTTAGGGTTGAATTGGTTGGAGCTGGATCGGTCTGGAGACCGATCAGGGAGTTAGCACTAACTCCTGGTTGTGGATCGGTCTGGTGACCGATCTAGAGTGTCTGACCGTTCTGGCGAATGATCAGGAAAAGAACAAAATGTTTCTATTTGGCTTCTGATCGTTCTGGTGAACGATCAGGGAGAGAACAGGATGTTTCTGTTTGGTTTCTGATCGTTCTGGTGAACGATCAGAGAGAGATCAATAGCCTCCTAGAAAAAACCTTGATCGGTCAGTGTGACCGATCAAGGCCTCCTGGACTGATCAGGATGGGTCCTGATCGATCTAGAGGTGACCTGATCGGTCACTGTGATCGATCAGGGCACAACCTGATCGGTCAGGTGACTGATCAGGTCAGGAGCTTGTGCAAATTGGAGAGGAAACTCCATCAAGCAGTGGATCGGTCAGAGTGACCAATCCACGATCCCTGATCGGTCAGTGTGACCGATCAGGGAGTCACTAGATCGATCAGGAGGTGACCTGATTGATCAGGGTCTTCACTGATTGATCGGGAGACCGATCAATGTCTGATAACTTTAATTCGAATCCACTGTCAGACTTCTGATTTCACTCTGATCACTTCTGTTTTCTCTGCTACCTTACTGATTCACTTTTGATTTGCTGTGCTAAGCATCTATTAAGTGTGCAGGTAATGCAGGGATGACTCAAATGAAGAAGGAGGGTCAACTGGAGACTTTCTCTTCGTCAGGTTTGTCCGTTTTCCCTTCGCAGGATTCAACGGCTTCTGGCGCGGGCTGACAACTGTCTGGCGAGGCTGACGACTGACCTGAGGCTCGGCTGAAGAGGGTTTAGTGGAGTCCAGTAGAGGTCAGTGGGTTGGTGGCGGAGGTTGCTGCAGACGCTCCTGTGAGCTGCAGACACGCTGGTGAGCTGCAGAGACACCTGGTGGTGACCTGCTGATGAGCAGACACTTAAAAGATGACGAGTGAAGTGGAGAGAGTAAGAATTGCTAACTCTGATCCTTTGAATCTCTGCAACTTGAGCACTTGGAAGTAGAGGAGAGCTTTGTGAGTCGATTAGCAAGCAGACACGAAGAGCTGAGGGTTCTTCCGTGAGAGTTGTGCTGGGTTGAGCTCGGTGAAGTGTTTCCTTCTGTGCATTCTTTGTGCTCACACTCTGTAAGCCTTTTATTTGTCTGTCTCTGTGCTTATTTTCATATCATCTTGAGACTATCTGTGGAGAGGTTTCTCCACTGAGAAGGAGGCTGTGATATCCGGATTTTCAGGGCTTGATCTGCCGACGATCAAGGGATCACCCACCTTACGAGCACGCCAAGGAGTAGGGGTAAGTTATCCCCGAACCTTGTAAATCTGTGTCATTTTCTGTTTGAGTTGGTCTCTGTTTGTTTCATTTCTTTCTGCTTGTTTTCTTCCGCTGCTAACCCAATCGCAGAAAGATCAAAGAAGGCGAGAAATATCTGTGTCTGACTATTCACACCCCCCTCTCTAGCCATCCAAGGTCCAACATACACTAGGTGTCTGTTTACATTAGTACACGCATGAAGTCCAATTACTTTGCATTGTAGATAACATGGTGTGTGGTGTCACGCGGAAGCTCATGTTATCAGTTCCTTGCTTAGTATAAATAGAGGCCTACAACTGAGATGGAATTGGATAAACCATCGGAATGGTTGTAGTGTAATTAGGTGTGGTTGGTCTTGACCATAGAATTACACTAGTGTGCTTTGAGTACATTGAGCAGGACCAAAACCCGAGGTTATCCAATTTGTACTGACTCAATAATTGGATAGGACCTCAAAATTATATTATGGAGTACGATCCCTTAATCCCAATATAATAACGGGCATATATTATTAACTATTATTTCTTTGATTATCAACGGGCCAGATCTATTCTGTTAGATCGAAAGGCCCGGTAAGTTGGGAGATAATATTAATAATACGATGTGCTGTTGATTGTTGACGAAAATTGTGTCCTGGTGAGTCGGGTTGATGATGCCCCCTTGATGAGCTCGAAAGGTTCATCATGCTAAACCCTGTAGGTGGATTTGATCCTACATGATGATAAGGTCGACTGGTACTAGTCAAGGACTCAGAGGTTAATTAATTTGAATTATCAGTAATTTAAATTAATTAACGGGCATTCGAGATCTTAAACACGGAGGGATGGACGACTCGTAATATGTGAAGCCCATATGAAAATATGGGGGTTGGTGAGGAAGTTCAATTAAGATCTTTTAGTGGAATAGATCTTAATTAATGGATCGGGTTTATATCCATTGGTGGGCCAAGATCCAACTCCTCCTCTTAGTCCCTACCTTATCAAGGGCTAATAGAAGAGAACCAAGGCTTTGATTTCTCTCTCTCTCCTAGGGCTTGTGGGCGCCGGTTAGAAGGAAGAAGTGGGGTGGCAAGGAAAGGGGTTTGCTCCTTCTTTTCTTGGCTTCATCTCCTTCTTCCCTTTCATCCTTCTTCTTCCCTAAGGTCTGCGGGCTGGTCTAGACAAGGAGGAGCTCGACAACTCCTTTGGTTGGCTGCGCAAACACAAAGGAGAAGAGGGATTGGCGCCGGTGCAAGCAAGGAGAAGGAAGGGGTCGGGCGGCTAGGTTTAGAGGGAAAGAACTCTTTCTTTTCCTTCTTCTTCTTCATCTCCACCTTCCTCCTTTGTTCACTTGGTGAACGGGTTAAGGAGGGAAGGCTTTCTTCCATCTCTTGGCCGGCGGCAACCCTAAGAGTTTAGGGTGGTTGGCGCAAGGAAGAGGGAAGAATTGGAGGGTTCTCTTGGTAGTCTTGGTGATTATGGTTCGTGGTAAATCATCGCCCACACGACGTCCGTGAAGGGAGGGACATAAGATAGAAGACCGCGAGATGATCGGAAAAGTATAACTCTTTCCAAACTCCCTTGATTATCCTTATGTCTATTGTGTGCCATGTTTGCTAACCTCGTTATTTCATGTTAGTTAGTTTATTATTTTGATTTTGTATCATGATGAATAATTTACTAACTAGACCCCAACCATAAACACAAAAGTCGGCAATCCACTCGTCGCCTTTTCCGCGGTCGGATGGTCAAGCAAATTACAAGGCCAATTTTGGTAATTGGCCGAGTTGTAATTTGGATTGTTCGATACGGCACAAAATGGTCGTAGGGAGACGGGTCTCCATTCGAATTAACTTTTTTAATCCATAGACATGGAGAGGTCTCTCAGATCGACCGAGTATTCGCTTAGGAAATATAATTATGTTTGGAATATAATCTAGATTTATAATTTAAACTAGTATAATACCCGTGTGATGCACGAGAATCTTACACAATTCAAATAACATATTTAGTGATAATATATATATGTCAATTTTTATTATTAAATAAAAAATTAAAATGAAAAGTAATTTTATTTTATCATGGATTCATATCAATATAAGATATAGTAATATTTTTTATAATATAAGATATTAATGGTGATCATAAGTTTTATAAGGGTGGTGGATGTGGATGCGATCTAAAGTTTACTTTGCTTTGATAGGGGTGTGACAGGCCTGCGCTATAGTGTAATACACAGGCGACACATGAAAACCGTAGTAGCAAGCTACTTTGATGGGTCATCCCCCATATAAAAATTAATTTAATATCAAAGTGGACCAATGACTCACATATCAGATATTAAACTGATAAGAATAGATACTACACTTGATCTTAGCCAAAAAGCTAAGAAAGGTATGAGTTACTTTATCGTTCTTTGTCCATTTTTATAATTGCTCTGTGTGTAATTCGCCTTGGTAACTTCAGATGTGGAACTATCATTTTTCTTACATCAAAATTATTTTTTGAATTATCTTTTTTGAATTTGATAAATTATTTTTTAAAATTTTAATTTTGGATTAAGATCTGAATTTTTCTTTTTAGGATTTGTAATTATATATTTTCTTTTGAATTTATATTTTTAATTATAAATTTTTTATTTAGAAAATTTATATTCGGTTTATTTTTCTTTTTAGGATTTGTAATTATATATTTTCTTTTGAATTTATATTTTTAATTATAAATTTTTTATTTAGAAAATTTATATTCGGTTTAGGCGGGAATCCTAAGCTCCCTGTGAATGTCACGTCTACATGTAAAACTGTGTTTTATAGATATTAATATATAGATTATACGACTTTAATTAATTTTTATAATCCAAATTAAATTACATTACAATTTTAAAACAATATCAAACAAAATAATTAATCTCATAATATAATTTAAGTTATATTACAAAATTAATTATCCTTACCAAAGATAATCTTAACATGCCCATGGTGGCAAAAAGACGATTCGCTCGTCTCAGCGTCCATGTTAATCCGTCTCAGGGTTAATACGGAGATGGTAAATCACGAGGGTTACTAGTCCGAATACTGTAATTAGTGTGTGGGAAAGACAGATGATCCCGGGCCAGCTTACGTGTAGTCTGGCCCGGCCGCCTGACGCCTCGTCAGGCGGAGAGGGGTTTATGGGCTCTTCGAATATAGGGCCCGGGTCGGCGATTCGGCCCAGTTCATTCGAAGACGATATGCCATGGGCCCTGCTGAAGAACGATCACCGAGGCTAAGAAGGCGGGAAGCCCTGAAGGCCTCTGAGTTCAGGGAATCCTGGGTCGGGAAGGTTCGGATTAGGAGAATCCCGAGTCAGTGAAGTCCTGACCCATAGCATCACTAAGTCTTAACGCTCCCGAGTCGGGGGAGCCTCAAACTAAAGTATCATGAAGTCATAAGCGGATATGATCCCCCGCACTCCTCGGCGTGACTCCCAGTCGGATGCGTGGCGGCCCACGCTCCTTGGGTGCTGACCGACCGAGCGTTCATATTCCCACCGTCGTACGAGTGGTAAGCGAATAGACCCTCGCGCACCCCTGGGCTTGGGTCTCAATCGGACGCGTGGCAGCCCACGCTCCAGAGCTAGAGTAGTCTATACCCAAGTGTCCTTGAATCATAAGATCCCCGAGTTAGCCAAGTTCGAATGTTCATCCCGAACCGCACACACCTTCACTCGGGAAGCTCTCCTTAAATCGGGAAGCTGAGTTGTCTAGGGCCCTCAGTCGGCCTCATCACTCTAGGCCCTCAGTCGGCCTCATCTTTTTATGCCCTCAGTCGGCATCACTGCTCTAGGCCCTCAGTCGGCCTAATCTCTCTATGCCCTCAGTCGGCATCACTGCTCCAGGCCCTCAGTCGGCCTCATCTCTCTATGCCCTCAGTCGGCATCACTGCTCTGGGCCCTCAGTCGGCCTCATCTCTATATGTCCTCAGTTGGCATTAAGTCACTAAGCAACACTAGCACTTAAGGTTTTGTCGTGATCCGCAAGAACAATCACTCCCTGACATAAGACTCATAGAAGCTGTACGGGGTTGGTGCAGGTCAGGTACCATTCCGGCCCGAATCGCGAGTATCTCGCTGACGCCATAATCTCCCTGCCATACCCTGCCCTCCCGTACTGCGACCACATACGTTGGTGTCAGGCCGGTGGGCGCCGTTAGGCGCCCACCCATAAGTTGACAGCGCCCATTTCCTTATTCCAGTATGCGACA
The DNA here is from genome assembly GCA_024364735.1 of Boesenbergia rotunda. NCBI lineage: Eukaryota > Viridiplantae > Streptophyta > Magnoliopsida > Zingiberales > Zingiberaceae > Boesenbergia > Boesenbergia rotunda. The sequence continues at coordinate 228,127 of JAGFNQ010002625.1, read as the reverse complement.
CATTACCCTGCCACCTCTGGGTACGCCTTACCCTATCCTCGCTACGCGACAAAAGGTGGCAGATTGGGCAAAAGCTGTCAGCTCCCCCGTCTATATAAGTCTCTCCACTCCACATCCCCCAGGTACGCGCAATAGTTGTGTTGCTACTGTTCTATTGCCTTTGCTGCTTTTCCACCTCCGGGGGCTGACTTGACCATCGGAGTGCCTAGCCGGGGACTTTTCCCGGCGGGTCTAACGGTCTTTGTCTTGCATATTAGGAGCTAGCACCGGAGCCAGCGTCAGCAGTTTGTGATCTTCAGGAGACTATGTCACTCTTGGGGCCTCCACCTCGCTTCACGACAGAATCAAATTTGGCACTAGAAGGAGGGACACTTAGCCTGATCGGAAGCGAAAGATGGAAGATCCCAACCTAGTCATGATGACCGTCACACCTGAGGAGTACGAGCTCCTGATGGCCAACCGAGCCCAGAAGACTCCGTAGAGGCCTTCGCAGGCCGGCAGCCGGGCACCCAGAGTCCATGAGCCGGCGGCGCACGGACAGTCGGGAGGGCGAGGAAGGCTTGTCTGACTGAGGGCGGTTCCGCTCCCTTCCCCGCGATTTTCTTTCGAGGTCGGGACGACGAAGCCGACTCGATGCAGGCCTCGGCCTCGGCCTCCAACCAACTACACGGATTGTGACCAGATAAGGGAAAGGCCCCGACCGATCCTTCTCCAGCCCCCTTGGTACGCAGTCCCTTCTCTTCCTGGATCTTGGAAGATCTAGTTCCCCGACATCTCCGTTTCTTCACAATCCCCGAGTATGCAGGGACCACCAACCCAGAGGAGCACCTGATGAAGTTCGAGAGTGCCGCTCTGCTTCATCAATACCCGGAAGGCGTAAAGTGCCGAGTCTTCCTGACAACCCTCTCGGGTCCGACCCAAAGATGGTTTGACCGACTCCCCAATGGATCGGTCACGAGCTTTGAGGAGCTCAGAGGGTCTTCCTCCAACACTTCGCTAGCAGTAGGAGGCACCACAAGACGAGCCTCAATCTATTCGCGTTGAAGTAAGGCCCGAAGGAATCTCTCCGGAGCCTACATCAAATGATTCAAGGGGGTGACACTGGACGTGCCGACTGCCACTCCCGAAGTCCTGATCAGCGCATTTCCCAGGGATTGCAAGAGGGAGATTTCTTCCGCTCTCTGATCAGAAGCCCCGAAGGACTTTGACAGCCTACTGGGCAAGGCTGTCAAATATATCAATGTTGAGGAAGTGCAGGCCGCTCGGAAGAGGGAGTCGGTCAACACAGCGCCTCACAACCCCGCCCTGAGCAACAGATCCTCGGGTGGGCCCATCTGCATCCCGCGTGGACCCATATACCGAGCGGGAGGAGAAAGGCGACACGTGCAGCAGGTGGATCAAGGGTGCCTCCTGACTCGATGGAGGCCATACTGTGCTTTTCACCAGAGCCACGCCCACGCCACCGAGGAGTGTCGGCAAGCTGGCCGAGGTCGAGCTCCCGCACCTCGAGGGCGAGGGCAACAAGCATCTCTCGGGCACGGCTCGGGCCGAGGCGGCTAAGCCGTGGACCCTGTGGTCGAGGAACTTCGAAGAAACCCCCGGTCTCTCGTAACCTATTCCCCTAAGAAGATCGAGCTGAGGCTAAGGAGATAGACGAAGAACAAGCCAATCGGCAAAATGCCGCCCGGGGCGGTGTGCAAGTCATCTCTAGCGGACCGACCGGGGGAGATTCCAACCGGGCACGAAAGTCCCAGGTACGCCGATTGGAGATTCATCAGGTTGGCACGAGTGCCGCCTAAGCTCAGGGGCCACAAATTAGCTTCGACCCTCAGGATCTATAGGGATTGGAAGTCCCACACAATGACGCCTTGGTTATCACCGCCGTCATCGCCAACTACCAGGTCCACCGGACCATCATGGACATCGGCAGCCCGGCCAACATCCTGTACAAAAAAATATTCGACCAGCTACAGATCGAGATGTCCCAGTTGGAGTTGGTGGCAACCCCATTATTTGGGTTCACGGGAATCAGGTACAACCCATTGGTCAGATCCGTTTGGCCATATCCTTAGGCGAGGAGCCGTTGAAGAGGACTAGATGGTCCACCTTCCTGATCGTAGATGCTCCCTCCGCCTACAACGTCATTTTGGGCCGACCGACCCTCAACGAATTCAAGTTGTCACCTCCACCTTTTATCTCAAGATCAAGTTCCCAGTCGGGGACAAGGTCGGTGAGGTCAGAGGGATCAAAGGGTAGCCCGGAGATGTTACGTGGATGACGTCTGGGTGGAGAGCCAGAAGGCCCCGCACCCCTTCTCGAGCTGCAACATGGTCCAAGCTTCTCCGTGGGATGAGCTGCGCGATGACAAGGAGGAGGTCCAACTTCTTCCCGACCGGGAGGAAGCCCGAGTCAAGATCGCGGTCGGGCTACCCAATGAGCTGAAGGAGCCCTTCTTGGAATGTTTGGCTCGGAACCAGGATGTGTTTGCCTGGTCAATCAAAGAGCTGAAGGGTGTCCGACCGGAGGTGGCAGAGCATCACCTCCATGTATATCCCCATGCTCGGCCCGTCAAGCAAAGAAAGCGGGACTTCAGCACCGAGCAAAATAAAGTGATCCGGGCCGAGATCAAGAAGCTGCTAGAAGCCGGTCACATTCGGGAAGTACAGTTCCCGGCTTGGCTAGCTAACGTAGTGTTGGTAGCCAAGCCCGACAATAAATGGAGAGTCTGTATCGACTTTCGGGACCTTAACCTAGCCTACCCGAAGGACTACTGCCCCCTACCCCAGATCGATCAGATGGTCGACTCAACGGCCGGCAGCGAACTTATCTCGATGCTGGACGCATATCAAGGGTATCATCAAGTACCCTTGGCTGCTGAAGATCAAGAAAAAGTCAGCTTCATCACGGCGAACGACACCTACTACTACACCGTCTTGCCGTTCGGGTTAAAGAATGCTGGAGCCACCTACCAGCGGATGATGAACAAGGTCTTCCGGGCTCAGATCGGCCGGAACATTGAAGTATACGAGGACGATACCCTGATCAAGTCCACTCGGGCGGAAGACCTGGTAGCAGACGTGGAGGAGACTTGTCAAACCCTATGTAGGTACGGGCTCAAATTGAACCCTGCTAAATGTCTCTTTGGTGCGCGGAGTGGGAAGTTTCTCGGGTACATAGTGACCGAGCGGGGTATCGAAGCCAATCCAAGCAAAGTTAAGGCCCTGCTGGACATACCCCCACCCCGAACCCTCTGAGAGGCGCAACGACTCACCGGGCGAATCACAGCTCTGTCCCGATTCATCTCCCAGTCGCCCGAGTGAGGGTTGCCATTCTTCAAGACCCTTCGCAAAGCCACCAAATTTCAGTGGGACGCCGACTGCGACAAGGCGTTTGAGGAATTGAAGGCTTATCTTACCGAATTGCGAGTGCTAGCCAAGCCCGAGGTCGGGGAAATTCTGTATGTATACTTAGCCGCCTCGACTAACTCGGTCAGCATTGTCTTGGTCAAACAAGAAGAAACCGAGCAGCACCCCGTGTACTTTTTCGCCCACTTATTGAAAGGAGCTGAGTGTCGATACACGACACTGGAGAAATTGGCGAACGCCTTTCTGTTAGGCACTCGAAGACTCAGGCCTGGCGCACCCCATTGTAACAGTAACTTGGGGCGGGTAGCCTCCAATCCCGAAGCATCCGGCCGATTGATCAAGTGGACCACCGAACTGAGCGAGTATGATATCCAGTACTAGGTCCGCCCAACCATCAAGGCTCAGGCCTTAGCGGATTTTTTGAGCGAGCTTCACTCGATGGAGCCTGAAGAAGCGTGGCAAGTTTATGTGGACGGCTCATCGGCCCGATCGGGTAGCGTGATTGATATCTTGATGGTCTCCCCGAAGGGGGAGCAATTGCATTTATCTGTCCGACTCGAGTACCGGGCCACAATCAACGAAGCTGAATATGAAGTCCTCATAGCCAGACTGTAAGCAGCTAAGCATGTGGGAGCCACTAGGGTGACACTATACTCCGACTCTCAGTTCGTCACCCAACAGGCCGCCGGTTGGTTTGAAGTCAATAGCGACCGACTGCAGGCCTTTATAGAAGCATATGAGAAGCTGAAGGTCGAGTTCCAAGAGGTGCAGCTCCAGAAGATCCCTAGGGAAAGCAACCTAAGGGCGGACGAGTTGGCTAAATTGGCCAGCTCGGTCGGCTCTTGGGTATTCCCTTAGTCGGTCGGGTCGGTGCTGATGATTCTGCATATAGAACGGCAACCCAAGTTGGAGCTTGAATCTAACTGGAGGGCACCACTCATCGCTTACTTGACGAAAGGGGTCATCCCAGCCGATGGAGAAGAAGCCCGATTGCTTAGAAAGCGGGCAGTTCAGTACACCATGGTCGGGGACGTGTTGTACAAGCGGTCTTTTGCCCGACCTTTGTTCAAGTGCTTGGGCGAGGAGGACATAGACTATGTCCTTAGAGAGATTCATATGGGAGTCTGCGGAAGCCACGCTGGAGCTCGGGCTGTGGCTCGGAAAGCATTGTTGGCCGGATATTACTGGTCGACCCTGCAGAAGGGCGCTGATAAGATAGTCGCTACGTGCCTGTCCTGTTAGAAGCATCACTACCTCCCGCATCAACCCGTGGAGATGATGAATGCATCAGCAGTTTCATGTTCGTACGACCAATGGGGCATGGACATCGTGGGACCGTTCCCAACTACTACAGCTCAGAAGAAATACCTGCTAGTGATCGTTGACTATTTTTCCAAGTGGATTGAAGCAAAAGCCCTGACGCGCATCACTGAGCAGGTCGTGATCAAGTTCTTTTGGCAGAACATCTTATGCCGGTATGGAATTCCTCACAAACGTGTCTCAGATAATGGAAGACAATTCCAGGGCCGGAAAATACTAGAATGGTGCTCGACCTACGGCATCAAGCAAGCTTTTACTTCGGTGGTGTACCCACAAAGCAACGGTCAAGCAGAAGTGGCTAACTGAGAAATCCTAAGAGGGTTGAAGACTAAGTTAGACCAAGCGAGAGGAACCTGGGTGGATGAGTTGCCAAGTGTCTTGTGAGCTCTGCGAACCACACCAAAAGAGACCACTGTCCATACTCCCTTCCAGCTGGTCTATAGGAGCGAGGTCGTGATGCCGGTCGAGGTGGGCTACGAATCGGACCGGTGAAGGGCCTATGATGAAGATAACCTAGAAAGGAGACGCTTGGAGCTGGACTTGGTCGATGAAATTCAGGACAAGGCAGGTGCTCCGATGTTCGCATATCGGAAGAAGATGAAACAAAGATATAATCGCAAGGTGCTGCCGAGAACATTCCAAGTCGGGGGGCCTCGTCTGGAAAAGAATCAAGCCGGTCAGGGATGTCAGCAAGATATAACCGCAATGGGGAGGACCTGTCAAGATCGTCAAGAAGCTGGCCTCAGGAGCGTATTACTTAGAAAATGAAAGGGGATGAGGCTCGATTGACCATGGAGCACGATCCATCTTCAACCCTATCGAGAGGTCGAGTGAAAACTTGTAACACCAATGTAACACCCAGTGGCAATGATAGTGGAAGAGTACAGTACTCACTCAACTCGCAGGTATCCTAGACTCTCGTCTCCGCATGAGTTATAAGCGGGCTTAGCTCCCGTGCACCCCTCGGCTCGGCTCTCAGTCGGACGCGTGGCGGCCCACGCTCCTTGAGTACTACCTGACCGAGAGTCCAGATTCTCGCCTTGCCAGCGAGTTATAAGAGAACCATGCTCCCGTGCCCCACTTAGGTCAGTGTCTCCGATCGGACGCATGGCGACCCACGCTCCTGAGAATCAGCCTAACCGAGTGTCCAGACTTTCGTTCTCACGAGTTATAAGCGGGCTCAGCTCCCGTGCACCCCTCGGCTCGGCTCTCAGTTGGATGTGTGGCGGCCCACGCTCCCTGAGTACTACCCGACCGAGAGTTCAGACTCTCGCCTTGCCAGCGAGTTATAAGTGGGCCCTGCTCCCGTGCCCCACTCAGGTCAGTGTCTCCGATCGGACGCGTGGCGGCCCAAGCTCCTGAGAATCGGCCTGACTAAGTGTCCAGACTCTCGTTCTCATGAGTTATAAGGGGCTCAGCTCCCATGCACCCCTCGGCTCGGCTCTCAGTCGGACGCGTGGTGGCCCACGCTCCCTGAGTACTACCCGACCGAGAGTCTAGACTCTCGCCTTGCTAGAGAGTTATAAGCGGACCCTGCTCCCGTGCCCCACTCAGATCAATGTCTCCGATCGGACGCGTGGCGGCCCACGCTCCTGAGAATTGTCCTGACCGAGAGTCCAGACTCTCGTTCTCACGAGTTATAAGCACGCTCAACTCCCGTGCACCCCTCAGATCGGCTCTCAGTTGGACGCGTGGTGGCCCACGCTCCCTGAGTACTACCCGACCAAGAGCCCAGACTCTCGTCTTGCCAGCAAGATATAAGCGGGTTCTGCTCCCATGCCCCCACTCAGGTCAATGTCTCCAATCGGACGCGTGGCGGCCCACACTCCTAAGAATCGGCTTGACCGAGTGTCCAGACTCTCGCCTTGCCAGCGAGTTATAAGCGGGCTCAGCTCTCGTGCACCACTCGGTCCAGTGTCTCGATCAGACATATGGCGGCCCACGCTCCTAAGAATCGGCCTGATCTAGTGTCCTGACTCTCGTCTCCGCACGAGTTATAACTGGGCTCAGCTCCCATGCACCCCTCAGTTCGGTTCTTAGTCGGACGCGTGACGGCCCATGCTCCCTGAGTACCATTCGACCGAGAGTCCAGACTCTCGTCTTGCCAGCGAGTTATAAGCTGGCTCAGCTCTCGCGCACCACTCAGTTCAGTGTCTCCGATCGAACGCGTGGCGGCCCACGCCCCTGAGAATCGGCCTGATACAGTGTCCAGACTCTCGTCTCAGCACAAGTTAAAACCAGGCTCAGCTCCCATACATGCCTTGGCTCGGTTCCCAATCGGACGCGTGGCAACCCACGCTCCCTGAGTACTATTCGACCGAGTATCTAATTTCTCGCCTTCGTGCAGCATACGAGCGAACACGTTTGCACGACTTCCTTAACTTAATTCCCCGGCCGGGCGCCTGGCTACTCATGCTCTCTAAAATCAAACTGACTCAATGATGATGCTTTGAACTGCCCGAGCCGGCACCTCTATGCATTCGGCTTTGTTATGGTCGCTGAATACTTCGTCAGCTCTCCTGAGTGGCTAACACTTGGCAACCCTCACACTCAAGCATTTCACTCAATCGCTCGCGAAGACGAGTTAATCGATTGTTCCCTCACTCGAGTCGCTCTCGCTAACAAGCGCCTGAGCCATTGACGTCCGAGAGAAAAGACAATTACATCTGAAAAAGCTTGAGCGAAGGAAGAGTTATATTGAAAAAGCAAGGCATTACAAAATTAGAGGCCAGCCGCCTCTATAAGAAAAAAGAAAAGAGAAAAATAAAAAGAAAAAAGGCCGACCCTCATTTAAAGGGTTGTTGGACCGCCTCGGGCATGCCCTTAGCCAAGCCTGTGGATTTGATGACTGAAGAGGACAGGTCGGGGGCTATGTGTCTAACCTGCTTGAGCTGATCAAACACGTTGTTTAATTGATGCCTCATCATAGCTCGGATCCGCTCAGAGAGCTGATTGCCAAACTCCGTAGAGTTGATGTACTCAACCCTACGGGCGTCCCACCGACAGGCTTCCCCTTCCTTATAGGAACGCAGCTCCTCCAGCTCCGCTTGAGCTGCCTCAAGCTCCTCCTTTCGGTTGTGCAGGGCTTGGTCCTTGGAGGTCAGCTCGGCGGCCAACTCCTCTGCTCGCTTTGCTTGGGTCGTCGCCTTGGCTTCCTTGGCCTCAAGTTGAACCTTGAGGGAATCAGCACCTTCGGACGCCTCCCGAAGATCAGCTTCGGCTTTGGTTTGCTTGGCCAAGGTTTCCGTCTGGAGAACCCAGACCTTCCGCTCAGAATACTCCAGGCTGGAGATCCTGAGTTTTGACTGAGCAGCAGCCAAGTCAGCTGTCTCGGCTTGGCTGCGGGCGATCCCCAACTGCTCTTCAGAATGAGCCAACCGATCCTGGAGGGTGGCAACCTCGGCCCGCAGATCACTTAAAGTGGACTCACTGGAAAAAAGCTGAGTGTGCTTTGGCCGAGCCTCCAGGAGTTCCACCCTCCTCTCGGCCTTTTCTCGATCCGAGGCGTGGGACAAGAGTGTCATAGAGAGACTATAACATGACCCCCAAAACTGCATAAAAGGCAAAGATCCTGAGATCAAAAAAATAAGTACTCAGCAAAAGAAGGAATTGATCCCATGCATACCTGAGTGCCCTCGAGAAAAAATGCTTCGGCCTTATTGCGGGACCCCCGGAAGTAGGACCCCTCGAGTGCCTGCACATAACGGTCGGCTACCGACCCATACAGGCGAAGCTCCTGGCATCGGTCGGGAAGCTCGCCCTGGGGGATGCCCAGGCGACAGTCAGATCGGGTTAGCGCCAGAGGTGCATGGGGGGTCGATTGATCTGACCCTCCGCAGGTGGGGTTCTCGGCCTCTCTGATAAGGGTAGGTCGGGCGTGCCGGAGGAGACTGAGGGGGCGATGGCTGGAGCTGAGGTGGAGGCTGCTCGGGGGGCTCCCAAGTTGAAAGTCGTTTTCTTCTTCTTTTGGCGTTTGCTGGGGGAAGGTCGGGCAGGATCCCCGGTAGGGGGAGAAGCGCGTCGCCGTCGCGGTGTAGGAAGTCGTTTGCTGGTTGCTGATGGTTTCGTCTCGAGCACAGCGGCGGCAGGCGTGGGTTCAAGGGCCACGGGACCTAAGCCTGCAAGGGTAGCTTCAGTCGGAGCGCCTTCCCTCGCTTGCAGCTCGGCGGCAACCCGAGCCTCCAGCTCGACATCATCCAGGGTGAAACCCTCTGCTAAGGCTGCGACCAACATTATCGGAGATGCAAGAGCAATGCGACCTTAATTAGAGTTAAAAAATATTCGAAGAAAATATCACAACGCTTATCGAATGAAGTCGACGGGGGAATCGACACGGGGCTAAGGCCGAAGGCGGAAAGGAGCTCCTCTTTCAGCAAGTGCACTCCGTGGAAGTGCTTACCGCCGAGCTTGGATATCGCCAACTGGTAGGCCACAGAGGCATGATAGTACTTGGAAAGAGGAGGGGAGGAAGGAAGATCCTCGACCCAGGTCGTGGACCAGCTCGGGGTCGGGGTAGGCTTAACAAAGAAATAACGTTCCTTCTTACCTTTATTGGAGGAAGGAAGCTTCAGTAGGAAGGAAGTTTTGGCATGGGCCTGAAAGAAGAAATCACCCGGCTCTTATTTTTTAGGGTAGTAGAAATAGTGGAAGGATTTGGGTTGAAGGGGAATTTTGTACAAAGTAAAAAATGATAACTGAGCTGCACATCAGGCGGATGACGTTTGGAGCTAATTGGGGCAAAGGAATGCGGAAGTATGTACACACGGCAGAGATAAAAGGATGGATGGGAAAGCGGAGGCCAGCCGGTAGGTGGTCTCGGGAAAGGGTAATGAAGCTCGAAGGGGCAGAATTAGGTCGACCGGTTGATTTGGGTAAGCGGAATCTATGGTCGGAGGGGATTAAGTACTCCGACCGAAGTTGATCTAGGTCATGGGCGTGAAGGTCAGTTACCATGGTGGAGTATCATGGTTCGGCGGGTGAAGAGGATGAAGAAGGCGAATCCATATGAAAAAGAAAAGCGAGGAAACTAACCGGGAAAGGGAAAGACCGTCGGAGAAAAAGTCGGAAGGATGGACTCGCCGGAACCCTAGCAGAGCTTGAAGCGCCAGCAGGTTGGGGTCGAAGTTAAAAAGTGATGGTAAAAACTGTGGGGTGAAAGGCCTATTTATAAGGTCCGGGGTGCGCCGCTAGCCGTTCGATGACATGCAGGAAAAGAGGCGGGATTGAGCCTGGATCGTCCGATCAGGCTCGAGGTGACTCCCGAAGTGACAGAGCGCACGTGTGAGTCGGACATTCGCAGGGATGGGGGGCAGACGCATCGTTGCTCGAAAAATGAATGACCCGTGGACACGTGGCTCAGGCAGTTAAGGCGACAATTAAGAAGAAGACATGGGATGATTCGGCGTGGGTCGCAATGATAGAAGGAAAAGATGTTTGATGGGAAAGTTTACCGGCGGGGTAAGTCGCTGGCCCGGGCTCGACTGTGTAGATCGACCACAAGAGCACGCCACCCAAGCGCGCCAGGCTCGGGCAAGAATGATAGTCCAGTCAGTCGGACTCAGCGCCTCTTTCGACTAGACTCGAGGGGGATGCTTATGATCCCGGGTCAGCTTACGTGTAGCCTGGCCCCGCTGCCTGGCGCCTCGTCAGAAGGAGAGGGATTTATGGGCTCTAAGGGCTCTTCGGATATAGGGCCCGGGTCGGTGATTCGGCCCAGTTCATTCGAAGACGATAAGACATGGGCCCTGCTGAAGAACGATCACCGAGGCTAAGAGGGTCGGAAGCCCTGAAGGCCTCCGAGTTCAGGGAATCCTAGGTTGGGAAGGTTCGGATTAGGAGAATCCCGAGTCAGAGAAGTCCTGACTCATAGCATCACTAAGTCTTAATGCTCCCGAGTCGGGGGAGCCTCAAACTAAAGTATCCTGAAGTCATAAGTGGATCTGATCCCGCGCACTCCTCGGCGTGACTCCCAGTCGAACGCGTGGCGGCCCACGCTCCCTAGGCGCCGACCGACCGAGCGTCCGTATTCCCACCGTCGTACGAGTGGTAAGCGGGCATGCCCCCGAGCACCCCTCGGCTCCTCAGTCGGACGCGTGGCGACCCACACTCCCTACGACCTCCAGAACTAGAGGAGTCTTTACCCAAGTGTCCCTGAATCATAAGATCCCTGAGTTAGCCAAGTACGGATGTTCATCCCGAACTGCACACACCTTCACTCAGGAAGCCCTCCTTAAATCGGGAAGCCGAGTTGTCAAGGGCCTCAGTCAGCCTCATCACTCTAGGTTCTCAGTCGACCTCATCTCTCTATGCCCTCAGTTGGCATCACTGCTCTAGGCTCTCAGTCGGCCTCATCTCTATATGTCCTCAGTCGGCATTAAGTCACTAAGCAACACTAACACTTAAGGTTTTGTCGTGATTCGCAAGAACAACCACTCCCTGACATAAGACTCGTAGAAGCTGTATGGGGTAGGCGCAGGTCAGGTACCATTCCGGCCCGAATCGCGAGTATCTCGCTGACGCCATGATCTCCCTGCCATACCCTGTCTGCCCGTACTGCGACCATATACGTTGTTGTCAGGCCGAGCGGCACCTCATGACGTCCGACCATAAGTTGACAGTGCTCATTTCCTTATTCTGGTATGCGACGCATTACCCTGCCACCTCTGGGTACGCCTTACCCTGTCCTCGCTACGCGATAAAAGATGACAGATTGGACAGAAGCTGTCAGCTCCCCCGACTATATAAGTCTCTCCACTCCACATCCCCTAGGTACGTGCAATAGTTATGTTGCTATTGTTCTATTGCCTTTGATGCTTTTCTACCACCGGGGACTGACTTAACGGTCGGAGTGCTTTGTCGGGGACTTTTTCCGACGGGTTTTAATAATTTTTGTCTTGCAAATTTGGAACTAGCACCGGAGCCAACATCAATAATTCGTGATCTTTAAGAGATCATCTCACTCTTAAAATCTCCACTGTACTTCATGACAGGATCAACATATTGATTCATCAAATTTTAACCTTCAGACTTTGTGAGGATAATATTCCCGTATTATGATAGTTAATCGTCTGACGACTAGTCTAGCGTGGCTAACTTCGAGAGGCCGTGCGGCCACCAATAAATTTGATTATGATTATTATTCATTTATAAAGAAAGCGTTATAAGCCAGGAAACAAATCGGGGCCGATACGCTATATATCTATATCTTCTGCTACAGAAGATCGCTACCTGTTATTTTTGCAATTTTCCGCTTCGTACCGCTTCGCCCCCATTTCGGAAAACCGGTTCGATCTCGATTCCTCCTCGTCTCGCTTCATCGGAGAGCGAAGCGTCCCCAAGGATCGGAATTCGTGCGCTTCGTCATGGAGCTGGATCAATGGATCTCCAAGGTGAAGGAAGGGCAGCATCTTGAGGAACACGAGCTTCAACTCCTCTGCGAATATGTACGCTAGGGCATTTTTTCCTGCTATTGATCTTGATTTGTGCTTTTCCCCTAAGACTCTTCTTCTAGGGTTTGTTACACGCCTGCAGTTCTTATTAGTACCTAGATGTGTTTATTATTTCTTGGCATGTAATCCAACCACCGCTTATGTTCGTTTTCAAGATTCACTTTGTTTGGAAATCATAAAAGAGACCTAAACCTGTGTCGTCGGGGAAGTAGGCTCTTTACCCGAATAAATTCAGTTTTGTGAGAATATTGTAGGAGATGAAGTTCGTTTGTTCTAACATTATTTCCATGGCGAGATGTCTTTATGATACACTCTTTGGAGTGCATACATGCGGGACTGTTGGCTATCCTCGTGCTGTCGTGCACATGTTGCCAAGCATTCTTGATTAAGAGGAACTACCGCAAGTTTGACTTTTGTTGTGGTCATCACAAGTTTCAGTTATCTTACTTTTCTATTGTTTGTTTCAGTATTTATTGATTGATCAAGCTCATTAGTCTAAGCGCAACCATGCACTCTCACAATATGACTATTAATAGCTCAACGTCTCAGTCTCTCAGATATTAATGGTTAAACTTCACATTTATTATTTCTTCTTCATGTTTAGAATTTATTTTGGTGTAAGACTGGAGATTCATCAACTTATATAAGTTTTACATTTCTCTTTTCTCGGGAAGTTGTTGTTTTCAACTTCCTCTTTAGCGTCCTCCCATCATTACTGTAGTTCACCTGAGAGCGGCATGTGAGCTTGACAAACTTGGGAGCAGTTTCTAATGGGCTCGCATTTATTGTGGTTGACTACATAATACTCTTGACTTCTTTGATATACTCAAGTTCCTTTCTTCGAAATGGGATCCTCTGTCCCACATTTCTCCCTGTCCCACTTGTCCCACTCGCCGGCGACGGCCGGCGAGTCGTCCGATCGCCGATTGGACATCATCGATGGTTTTTGATCGTCGCCCCAAATCAAATGATATCTTAGAAGAATGGTGAATCGGTCGGAATCGTTTCAATTGTAATCTCGTCGGATTCAACGGTGAATCCAGTGGGATCGCAATTGCGGCGATCCCGACGGGTTCACCGTAGCCCCCAGGGTATAGTTTTGTTCGGGGAGGCCCCCAGAGGCCGCCGGTGGTGTCCGATCGACGATCGGGCGACTCGCCGGCCGTCACCGGCGAGTGGGACAGGGGGAATAGTGGGACAGAGGATCTGCCCTCCCTTTCTTCACAGCATCAACCATTGTGTTCTGTGGCTAGTTGGCCAATTCTTTTTCTATGTACTAGAAGTTTGATAAAGTGATTTGAGAAGGAGTTTTAACCTTTCAAATTTATGCATTTCCTCGTCTATGTTTTGTGGAATACTGTTCACATATAATTGAACAAGTTATTATCAATGTTAAGATATGTTTGTCTCCACTCATTCGGATAATGTGCATTAATCTTTATCGCTCCATGGAGTTCTACATAATGCTATATCATTAGCAATATTCAAAAGTAAAATATAGAGCTTGTACAAAAAAAACATACATTTGATTCCCCTTTGTCTATATATAGCAATCTTTGACCTAAACATTTTCATTGTTGGACAATACATTGCCTCTTTATGTTGGCTACATAGACTCTGAATCAGCTGCTAAAAGTAACACCTTATTTGAAGTAAAAGTTTTAGATCAGTTAGGACTCTTGATAATTGAGACTAACATTGCTTGACGATCGGATGGGAGCCTTATTTTGTGTTTTGTGGTCAAAGCATGAAACAATTTAATAGCAACTACAAAGTCATGTTTGCTAGTTTCGTTTTCTTCCATACCGCATTGTTGAGTGTTGACAACGAGTAAGGATAGGAAGTGTAACTAATTCAAAGTTGGTTGCTTATGTGAAGTATCTTTACTTCTTTTTTTGTTTGAGATTGTCCTTATCCATTCCGATTTTATGTAGAAATGTAATGTGGAATCATTTTTAGCTAAACTTTGTTTGGCAAACAGGCAAAGAGATGTTAAACTATATAGCAAGAGCTGAAACAATGTTATTTGTTTTTTTTTTTTTGGTTTGGAAGAAACAGAGAAAAATATTACAAAATCATTGTTCATAAATCAATATCCACGTTCCTTCTTGCGGTCAACATGCAAACTAGATAATTAACTATTGGTTTCTTGTTGTACTAGTTGTTTGTGATATCTGTACAATTTCCTTCTGTTATTGCGGAAGGGAAAGGCTAATAACCTGCCCATATATCATATATAATACATACATGAAGGCAGGCCTCCATTTGGTGAACATCCTTCTGAGTTTGTCATACAGAAACTGATATATTGATTTAAAAAATACTCGACAGCTCCAAGGAAAACCATGATTTTCAATACTTGCTCTCCAACTACATCTGCAAGGATAGTGTTATATTTTAACGATCCTAATTGTTGTGTAAATTTTCAGTTTTCATATTAATTTCCTTGTCAGGTCAAAGAGATACTTATAGAGGAGTCAAATGTACAACCTGTTAATAGCCCTGTCACTGTTTGTGGTGACATTCATGGTCAGTTTCATGATCTAATGAAGCTATTTCAAACTGGAGGTCATGTTCCTGAGACAAATTATATTTTTATGGTGAATGTCTCGTTTGCTAAAGAATTGGTCCATTTGCTTGTTTATATTTTTGTGAGAATGCCTACTATGCATCGTGATTTAAAATTTCTCAATATATCTACCAGGGTGATTTTGTTGATCGTGGTTATAACAGTCTTGAAGTTTTCACAATCCTTTTGCTGCTAAAAGCGAGGTAATCAGTATATGTTTTTAACATTGTCTGTTTTTAACTCTCTTAGTCTTCCATTATTTCTCTGTAATACTTGAAAGTGCTTGTTTATGCTAAATAACAAGATACTGGCCATTGCATTGGCATAATCTGGAAATGACGTGTCAAAAATCTAAAACAAGTTATTAGCGAAGTAAAATTATAGTTGAAATTATTCAAGAGATTATTTGGATAAGATTTTAGCCATTATATGATGAGTTTGTTCCTAATGAGTTCCAGAGTTAGTTGATCAGGTTGGAATTTAATATTTCTCTAACGTATGCCACATCTCTTGGCCAGTAAAGATAAGTGAATGCTCAACTAGTACCTGCTTCTCTTCAAGCTGATTGGGCATTAGAAAGGATATTCGTGATAGTTGAACTCTATAAATGCAGTTTACTAGCTTTTTGCATGCAACATTATTTTTCTTGTTTGTGGAGTGTTACTGTTTAAATACCTGGAGCTTACTTTTTTTTCCGTTACGTCACCTTGGAAGGGATACAATGGTTTAATTCATGCTTTTATTTTGTAGAATGTGTTTATAATTTTAACCCAGGGAATATACTCTTGTGTATGACATTTTTAACATTCTCTTACAAAAGATTTCTATGGAACTAATCATTTATGATCCTTATCAGGAGCTACTTTTAGCCATTTCACTGAGTTTCGCGAAGCACGTCCAATTCATATTATAATTTTTGATTTCCTTGTACATCAGATACCCTGCAAATATCACCCTTTTGCGAGGCAATCATGAGAGCCGACAGTTAACTCAGGTAATTCAATTTGGCAGTGTGCTCCTGTTTATTACGGAGTCAATCAATAGCATACTGATCTTTCCTTGCAGAGATGAAAATTATTTGTTGCAACAATTTCTTTACAAAGTTATATTTGATATTCTTCACTTCTAGTTGCATTTGTTTCTTGCTTCAGTTTTTAAAATAATGCACATGTATCTCATATATCATATTGCACCACTTTATTTTTATATAAACTGTCTTTTTGTGATTTTGATAGAGATAAAAGCTTTGTCAAAGCTCACCTTCCTATTTTACTATATCTAATTCAGATTTGCTGCACTTTTTCAATATATCACTACTCATATCTGTATCAATCTTTAATTTTTATACTGGACGTATGCTATAAAAGAATATCTAGTTTTCTTGAAGGTCTTTTGAGGTTTGTTGTGTTCATTTAGATGCTTAAACTCAAGAAGGGACGATGCTATTCATTTAAATATATACCTTCAATCCTGAGATGTTGTTTTTGGTTAAATGCACCCACTAAGACCATGAAAGTTACTGTTTGTATGTTCTTTTGCTGCCTTGTTTATGCATATCTAACACTAGTTTGAATCTAGATGTCGGACATGGCTATTTTTAAATACCTTTTAATATGCTGTCAATGAAAGTGTAGTGTGTGACAGAAGCATATAGATAAGAGTCCTTGAAGGTATAATCTTAAAATGGAAATAGATGCTTTAAAAAAAGTAAATCAAATTTGCTGTTTTGGAAAATATTGCAATTTTTTTATTGGCTGATCATGATCTGAATGACACTGTCATTAATCACGGAACAATCAGATTTCATTATATGATTCGGTTAAATCTTTACATTTTCCATGTCAGGAGTTAAATCAAATTTAATATATATTAATTTGGAATGCGACTTTCATAGGTTTATGGATTTTATGATGAATGCCAGAGGAAATATGGGAATGCAAATGCATGGCGCTATTGCACAGATGTATTTGACTACCTTACTCTATCAGCTATTATAGATGGGACTGTAAGATATTTTACTCAAACTCAAGTGCACATGTATTCTCATATAATAGTGAATTAAATTTCCCTTGCTCTGTGTCAGATAATCAATTGCTTTATTGACATAACATTTGAATGCAGGTGCTTTGTGTCCATGGTGGCCTTTCTCCAGACGTAAGAACAATTGACCAGGTTCGGCCTTTCTTTGCTTTGAATTGTGTGCAAAAAGCATAAAATATGTCTGCCAATATGCATTTGGTTATCACGTTAGTGGTGTCTTGAGTTTGTATAAACTTTTTAAGTATGACCTCTATGCCTTCTGTTACATTTTAATGGATTTTCAAATTGGCGCATTGATGGCAACTATGTGTCTGTATCTTCAGTGACTTTAGTATCTGGTTGGAATATATTGATGTTTCTTCATGTCGGATCAGTTCTTACTATATCTTGGTCTGGAGCAACTTGCTGCTGCTAATGTTACCTAGAAGATATTGTTTCATAATACGGAGAGAACTACATTTGGTAATTAAAAGAATGAAAAGTACAAGTGCATGTCAAAAAATGCAAATCTGGGAAAATGGCTGAGATTTATTTCTTTCTTATAATTAGTATCCTCATTCTTTTTTCTCTTTTTATGGTGACAGATAAGGGTTATTGATCGCAACTGTGAAATTCCCCATGAAGGTCCTTTTTGTGATCTCATGTGGAGTGACCCAGAAGAAATTGATACATGGGCCGTTAGCCCTCGAGGTGCAGGCTGGCTATTTGGATCGAGGGTTACAACAGAAGTACGCAGATATTTCTGTTTTTTTTTTCTATCATGTTTGTATCTAAGTTGGCTGCACCGATCAAAAGCTTTGTATTCACAGTTCAATCAGATTAACAAACTAGATCTAGTTTGTCGGGCTCATCAGTTGGTCCAAGAAGGCCTCAAGTATATGTTTGATAAGGGACTCGTAACGGCAAGTTATTCTCAAGCACAAACAGCTCTCTTTTCTTGTTACTTGCAGTACAAGTTTCTCAGCCATCAGTTAGATCCTTCTTTTATCTATTCCTAGATATCTTTATATGCTTGAATTTTATCTGGTGACTGGCTTCGCAAATTCTAATTCCTACAGGCTGTATAAACTTTTTGCAGGTTTGGTCGGCGCCTAATTATTGTTACAGGTGTGGGAATGTAGCTTCAATATTGAGCTTCAACGAAAACATGGTATGACAACCGCACTTATATCTGACTTGGGGTTGTTTGCGAACTTATTTATTTCAGATGACCATAATACATATAAAGCTTGGTGGAGTGACCTTTATCAACTATGTAACAGTCTTGTTGATTGTGCAACTCGTACTAAACACTTTGAAGTACTTCCGATCCCAATGTTCCATTCCCTTTTTTCAAGATTTTTTCCCTTCATGCTGACAGGAAAGGGAGGTGAAATTCTTCACGGAAACAGAGGAGAATAATCAAATGCGGGGGCCACGGTCTGGTGTTCCCTATTTTCTTTGAACAAATTGATATTGCTTGCTCAAGTACGTTTCCATACCTCATAGAGCAGACCAGCAAGATAGATACACTGAGATTGATGTGTTGACCGTTGGAGAAGTGGGTCAATGCTGATGAGATCCCAAACCATTGCAGCTTTGCCTCGCACATATGTTATGCTACATAGTAGAGATTGTCGATGTCGTCTGTCTTAATTAACTATGCTGTTTTGCTACACTTAAAAGGTCTTGATTTCAATTGTTATTTTGACATAGGAGGTCAGGGTGAACTTATTTGTTGCCGAAATTTCATAGGTTCTATTTAAATTCTCTGCTAAAAGTTGTTTCCAAATTCAAAGACCTTGCATCAAGTGATTTGCTTAACACTTTGAAATGTATCTCTTTGTTTCAGACCTCTCTTTGATTCAGCCTCCATGACTGATGTTCTTCAAAACAGCCACTTGGATCTTTGTTTTGTATCCTTCAACAAAACAGTCAATTTTGATTCAATCAAGGCGACTGGTTTCGAATTAAAGTTAGTGACATTTGTTGGAACAAGGGTTCCTTTTCTTTGTTAGCTTGTCCTCTTCCGTTGCTTGACCTAACTCAAATGGATGAATATTTTCATTGGAAATTGTTATATATGAATTAACCTTCATCATCTCCTCTGTCATCTTCTCTCCATTGCTCATTCACTGCGACTCCCCGAGTCGTCGCCTTTCTTACCCTCAAGAACCCGTCGCCGACCTACACCTCTTCATTTCATCTCCTCCGCAGCTCCGCTAAATTCCTCACGCCCACATTTTCTCTCCAGCGATTTCAGTGCTTGGCATCATCCTCATGGCCTTGTCGCCGCCTCCTCCTCCTGTCTTGCTTCCCTTCTCCTTTTCGTTGTCGGCGATAACACTGAATGCAGCGTCATCCTCTCGTTCAAATTCGCTGTTCGAGACGATCCAAGCGATGCTGTTGTTTTATCCTTCTGGTATTATAAATGGTGGAGAGGGCTTGATTGAGAAATAAGTGGAAAGTTAAAGGTTAATAATGGAACTGTAAGGGGCATATCGCTAACAATATTTGAGAGTATAGGCGCTAAAATGATAATAATAAGACTATGGGGGGTACTTCAAAAAACAAACAAACAAAATCATCGCTCGTCCGGTCATGTGGGGTCGGATGATTCTCCAATAGATTTTCCAGGCAAATGGCGAGGGTTTCTCCGCTACATCGCTGGTCATCCGTGGCGGCTGCGTGACGGCACCTCGGTTTGATGTGATGCTTGGCGCAGTCGTCTCCTCCGCGTCCGCCTCCGCTGGAGGACTGCGGCTTCCCTTCCCGGTCTTCGCTAGCGCGGCTCGGAGGACGATGGAGATGCCTCTGTCGACGCGGCGCCCTCTCTCGCCTCCTCACGCCTCCGCTTCCTCCTTGGCCCCCAGCGAATCTAGCCGCAGGCCTTGGCTCCTCGTCGGGCTCGGAAACCCTGGAAAGATATATCAGGGGACACGGCACAATGTAAGAGCCTGAGTACCTTTCTAAATTGTACTTTGAACGTTGCGTTTTGTTTTGATAAAATGCCTCATACATGTTCGCCCACTTTGTTTGCACTCAATCTTCTCTATGGGAGAATAGGCATGGATACCCTGATGGCTGTATTGATGCCTAAATTGGGCTGAAAGGTGGATTTTAACGAGGTCAGTTACAAAGAGCTCTGAAACTGCTCCATCAGAGTGCATTGCTGGCTTATTTATGGTGGGCACCTTGCTAATAGAAGGGTTAGCCCGGGAAGCTTGTCTACACGACTTATTTGACACAAGAAAACATTTTATGTGGTGTTGCAATGTGGGTTGATTGGTTCAAGCACAATGATAAAGTCTACATGAGGAAAGGAAAGAATGTGTTGTATGACCTCCCATTTGTTTCACCTCATTCAAATTCCCCTTTATCCCTATATTGGCTAAGAGTGGTAGATCCATGAGTTAAATGTGGCAAGCAAGTCATACTTAAAAGAAGCATTCTAGGCTAAGAGTACTTTAAATAATTGTACTATCAATTATAAAGTAACAGTGATATAGGGTTAATATCCTTCACATTCGTGAACTTCAAATGTTTCATAACTTTTTTGAATGTATCATATGGGTTGCTAACCCAATTTGCTTGATGCTTTTCTGAAACTTCAAACGCACAATTCTAGTCCGTCATAACCTGATAATCAAATCATTAGCTTTAACTCCTCTTAATCTTACCATTAGCAATGCCTTTTGTTTTAGGTGGGTTTTGAGATGATAGATTTTATAGCGGAATCTGAAGGCATATCTATGAGTACTATGCGTTCAAGAGCTCTGTTTGGAAAAGGTAATTCTGGTAATTTTGGATGTCAAAATGCCCATCATTACTTGTTGCATGTCTATGTTGTTGTATAGATCAGTTAGAAGATTGTATACTGGGTTTTCATTAAGACCATAATGTCCTGTGCTTTTTCTGCTTTGCAATGACTCACCTCGAGTTCTTGTTTATAAGTTTTGTCTGATCACATGAATATGTTTGTGATTATGTCTCATCCAATCAGTAACACGACTACTTATTTTCAACTTACATAAACTAAATCAATTATGTCCAAAAGAGTGAGATGTGAAAAATGTAATACTATATTTTGGAAGTTTGCCCTTATCTAATTTGGGAGGGTCAACTTTCTTTTGTTTACTCAGGTTTCATTTGTGATGTTCCTGTCTTGCTTGCAAAACCACAAACCTTCATGAATGCTAGCGGTGAATCGGTAACTAATACTACCATTTTCCAATTGACAACTTTATATGCCAATATCTGTATGCAATTTCTAAACCATCATATCTTGAACACTATTTCAGGTTGGACCAATAGCATCATACTTCAATGTACCTCTCAATCAAGTGCTTTTGGTAAAAAGCTTTCGTTGTGATTACTAGGTGATTTATTCGTAACTTTATGTTCTATGATAATCCAATGCCTTTGCTATGTAGATGTATGATGATTTAGATTTGCCATTTGCAAAGCTGCGCTTATTGCCAAAAGGTGGACACGGCGGCCATAACGGGTAATATATTTCTTCCCACCAAGTTTTTTCCACTATCGTGTCAAGAGTAGTGAGTTCATCTATGGTCATTTCACAAAAATTTGAAAGCCTTCTCATGAACCGGCACCAGATTATAATTACTATTCAGACTAATATGAGCTTCTTCATAATCTTCACATGACTTAAATGGCGTTCAAACATAGTTCAGGATGAAAGGGCAATGCATACTTAAGATTACTGGTGGTATTGCTGCGAAAATGGAAGATCTACGACAAGGCAATGCTTATATACACCCACATTTTGAATGACTTAACCATCTAAGGAAATGATCTTAGAACATGGAATGGATACCAGTCGACTAGGTTAAGTCATGGTTTGATTTACATCTTATTGGCTTGTTAGGTGATTCTGAGCTTTATCTAGAGTATCACTCCAGTTCTTAATCTACCAACTTCAGAGACCCAAACAATCTACCAACTTCGGTGAGTCAAAGGGGCATGCACCACCAAGGAAGGAATCTTGGTGGTGGAATGAGAAAGTACAAGAGAAAGTGAAAGAAAAACGAATAGCTTATAAGGAATTATATATTTGTAAGAACGAGGAAAACTTAAAAAAATATACAATAGCCAAGAAAGAGGCTAAGAAAGCAGTGAATGAAGTAAAAAATAAAACTTTTGAACGATTATATCAAAATTTAGATACAAAAGAAGGGGAAAGAGACATTTATAAAATAGCTAAAGCAAGAGAAAGGAAAACAAGAGACCTTAGTCAAATAAGATGTATTAAAGATGAATGCGATAGAGTACTAGTAAATGATAGCGAAATAAAAGAGCGGTGGAAGATTTACTTTCATCAACTTTTTAATGAAAGTTTAGGGGACCAACTTGACTTAGGCAATTTAAGTATTTCAAATGAGTATAGAAATTTTAATTTTCATCGAGAATTCAAACTTCAGAAGTAGAACAAGCTTTGAAAGGGATGCAAAATGGAAAGGCCGTGGGACCGGATGATATCCCAATAGAGGTATGGAAATGTTTAGGGAAAAAAGGTATTGAATGGCTTACAAAATTATTTAATTTAATATTGAAAACAAAAAAAATGCCTAATCAATGGAGGGTAAGTAGTCTAGTTCCCTTATATAAGAACAAAGGAGACATACAAAATTGTGCAAACTATAGGGGTATTAAATTAATGAGTCATACCATGAAGCTTTGGGAAAGAGTAATAGAAAAAAGATTGAGGAAGGAGACCACGGTAACCGAAAATCAATTTGGGTTCATGCCTGGAAGGTCGACAATAGAAGCTATACATCTTCTTAGGCAATTAATTGAAAAATATCGGGAGCAAAAGAAAGATCTACACATGGTATTTATTGATTTAGAAAAAGCTTATGATAGGGTACCAAGAGAAATTATATGGAGAATTCTAGAAAAGAGAGGCGTTAGCGTAACATATATTGACCTAATTAAAGATATGTATGAAGATGTAACGACTAGAGTGAAGACTTCAGGTGGATTGACTGAAGCATTTCCAATAAGGATAGGGTTACATCAAGGATCAGCTTTAAGTCCCTATCTTTTTACACTAATCATGGATGAACTCACTAGGCACATTCAAGATACAGTGCCATGGTGCATGTTGTTTGCAGATGATATTGTTTTGATAGATGAGACACGTGAAGGAGTAAATGCTAAACTAGAATCTTGGCGGGAAACTCTAGAAATGAAAGGTTTTAGGCTTAGTAGAGTAAAGACTGAATATATGGAATTTAAGTTTAGCAATGCTAGACGTAGTGAAACAATTGTTAAGATAGGAGATGATGAGCTGTCTAAAATCGAGAACTTTAAGTATTTAGGATCGTTCTTGCAAAGTGATGGAGGAATTGAGAGAGATGTCTTACATAGAATACAAGCAGGATGGTTGAAATGGAGATTAGCATCGGGTGTCTTATGTGATCGTAAAGTACCTCTAAAACTTAAAGGGAAGTTCTACAAAACGGCAGTTAGACCTGCTATGTTATATGGTGCTGAATGTTGGGCTATGACTCGAGCACATGAGCAAAAGATGAAAGTTGCAGAGATGAGGATGTTAAGGTGGATGTGTGGACATACGAGGATGGATAGAATAAGGAATGAGAGTATTAGAGAGAAAGTCGGAGTTGCATCTATTGAAGAAAAACTTCGGGAGACACGTTTGAGATGGTACGGACATGTACTTAGAAGACCAATAAATGCCCCTGTTAGACGATGTGAAACTATGATAAATACGCACATTAAAAGAGGGAGAGGAAGACCAAAAAAGACTTGGTTGGCAACAATAAAACAAGATAAATTTTATTTAAATCTAGATGATGATATAGTAGGGGATAGAACTCAATGGCGTAAAAGGATCCATATAGCCGACCCCACCTAGTGGGATAAGGCTTTGTTGTTGTTGTTGTTGTTGTTGTATTCTCCTTGATGAAACTATGAATTGTTAAGCAACAGAGGTTGTTCTAACAGGATGCGGAGCGTGATTAATCACCTGAAAGGAAGTCATGAATTTCCTCGTTTAAGAATAGGTGAGCTAGGCAACTTTCAGATACAATTTATTGGTTTCCTAAACCTAATATACATTCTTGTCAAGGAATCGGAAGACCCCCTGGTAAAATGGATCCTGCAAGCTTTGTTCTCCGACCATTCAACAAAAAGGAACAAGAAGAGGTTTTTGCATCTTTCCTTACCTGATTCAACGACAACAACTGATTGATCAGCTAAACATCATAATGTTACAATCTGATTTCTGCAGCTAGATTTTGCTTTTCAAAGAGGGCTGGCAGCAGTGAGAATTCTAGTTGATGAAGGGCTCAACAAGAGTGCCACATTTGTGAACACTGCACAATCACAAGTTCTGAATAGTTAGGCACCTGGTTGATGCTTATGATGAGATTTTTGCTTTGGAATCAACAAGATCATGTGGATCAATCATTACACCTTGATTTATGAATATTTTTTGTTATGTGCCTTTTATGAAGAACAAGTGTTAATCGACACACTCACTTATCTTGTAATTTATTCATGTTATAGGAATAAGAAAACTTTGGTTAAGGGAACTTATATACTAAATTGCTTGGATGATCGACTAAATTAATTTACTAGTTTGGTTGGTCACTAGTCCATCTAATTGCACTAACTTAACCAACCCTTTAATCAACAAATTCACATTCAATTATATGTGTCTATAGGCACATATTTCGTGGAAATTTTCGTGGAGTCAGGTCGGTGCCCCGGGTTATGGTCTTAGACATTCGCGGTTCGATCCCCAGCTATTACAGGACTTTTTCCTCCCAATGGGGCGCGAACCCTGGGACGTTGGACTTCTAGACTATTCGTTGCGAGCGCTTTTCGATTTACCCTGGCGGGCGGTGGAAAATTTTCGTAGGACCGAACCGATCGTCCGAGGTTAGAAAAACCTCGTTAATCATGTAGACACGTATTCAAGGAAATTTTAAATGATAATAAACAAGCAACAGGATGAAATAAACATAATAATTCTATAAAAACTAACAATTTGAGTTTATTTTAAGAAAATTTATTTCAAGAGAAAAAATTACATCAAATGCACAATTTAGACAACTTTTTATATAAAAAAATGATTTATATTTGTAGCCCATGAAAAGTTGGATTTTGTGTTCTGTATATTTATTTATTCCATTTGTTCAATCTCACTTTACTTGCGTTTTAGACTCCAATTTACGCGATGGCGGCCGCCCTGTCTCTCCGAGCACCGCCTCACGCCCTCGCCTCCGCCGTTGCTCTCCGGACCATCTCCACGACTCTCCTCTCCATCCCCCTCAAACCTCCCTTCGCCTCCTCCTCGAGGGCCCTGCGATCGTCCCCGCTCCCACCTTTCCCTTCCCTCCTCCCCTCTCGCCGTCTCCCCGTCCGCGCCTGTGCCAACGGAGGAAACGGTGCCTCCTACTCCCGCCAGTTCGACTTCGACCTATTCACTATCGGCGCCGGCAGCGGAGGGGTCCGCGCCTCGCGGTTCGCGGCGACCTATGGCGCCAAGGTGGCCATCTGCGAGCTACCGTTCTCGACCATATCCTCGGAAAATGCCGGCGGGGTCGGAGGAACGTAAGATTTCGCTTTTATCCATCTTCGTTGTCTAATTGACTGAAAATTTTACCCCTGATTCATATGCTGTTCTTTTTCTGTGTAAGTAGCATCTGCTGTAAGATGCTGCTGTCGATTTTTTTTTCAGGGTTTACTGTTAAAAAATTGTACTTGAGATGATTAATCTATTGAAATTCATGATGTCAAAGAGCAAAGAGGTTTTGACCTAGGATTGTTTTATCGACCTGTGTGAAATTGAACTTTGTTGGATCATCTCCAGAATTTTGGATTTTCATACTTGAATAGACTATGTTTTGGTTATTTTCTGACTTCCTTACCTTATTAGAATATCGTTTGATACTTTACTTTGACCCCTTTTCCCTATTGGTTCTTTTGTCGGCCTATTTTGTTCTATTTAGCTTTTCTTTTAATGTAGAGAATTATGTTTGTTTTGATAAATTGGTGTCACCATTTCATATTATTCATTATTTCAAGTAGATTGAGATTTCCAGTTTGTTCTGAGAGGTGTATTGTCAAGGTGTCAAATTCTATAATCTATACTTTTTAACTGATAGATCGTTGAAGGTCATTGAACAGGCATTTATATATTTGTAGCTTAGTCCATGCTAATATACGAGTCCATATTTACTAACACGTTGACTTTATGGCTGATAGATCATTTAAAGAAAAACCAAAAAAGGCATGTATTTAAAGGTAGACAACTAGACACGTTCTACATAGCAGGGAATGACAATTTTTTCAAAGGTAAAAAAAAATGAACAACAAAAGAACAAAGATAGCCAGGCATGAAGTCGTGAATCGACCTGGAGTTGTTTTTAGGGAGTGTCATGCTAAAGACATAAATGATGGCCTACTTTGCCTTGTGATTTAGTATAATAGGGTTGAGGTATCATATGTGAATAAACTTTTGGCACTTTCAACTCATTCTTCTTTTTTAGTCAATCTCGCTCATCATGAAAGCCACACATCCAAAGCACATGACTTGGTACAAGTTCCTCTAGTAAGAATGATTTTCTTAGCAAAAGGAGGGGAAATATATTATTTTATTATTGACATTTATTTTTATTGTATTCACCTTTTGTTCATATGAATTATTATATACTTCTTTCTTATATAGATGTGTGCTTCGTGGGTGTGTCCCAAAGAAACTTTTCGTGCATGCATCTCAATATTCCCATGACTTTGAAGAGAGTCATGGCTTTGGATGGGCATATGAATCTGAACCAAAACATGACTGGAGTACCCTTATAGCTAACAAGAATGCAGAACTACAACGTCTCACAGGAATCTACAAAAATATCCTTCAAAATGCTGGTGTCACTTTAATTGAAGGCCGTGGAAAGGTTCTGTACTTTTGAAATCAGTCTAAAATTTAGTATTTTAATGAATAAATGATTTTGATTGTTATGCCTTATTTGTTTTCTTGGTCTTAATGGTACAGATAGTTGATCCACATACAGTTGAAGTTGATGGGAAACGCTACACAGCTAGGCATATACTTATCTCAGTTGGTGGGCGGCCTTATCTTCCTGAGATTCCTGGTATAGAATATGCTATTGATTCGGATGCTGCATTAGACTTGCCTTCAAAACCAGAAAAGATTGCAATAGTAGGAGGTGGGTATATTGCTTTAGAGTTTGCTGGCATCTTCAATGGGTTGAAGAGTGAGGTTCATGTATTTATTCGACAAAAGAAAGTGTTGAGGGGATTTGATGAGGAGGTGAGGAAGACAACTTGAATTAAGAAGAGTACATTTATGTTTTTGATTGTGATTCATCCTCTCACAGTTTCGTTCCTGCAGATTAGAGACTTTGTTTCTGAACAGATGTCCTTGCGGGGAATTGAGTTTCATGTACAGGAGACTCCTCAGGCAATTGTCAAGTCAACAGATGGATTACTATCACTTAGGACTAACAAAGGAACAGTTGACGGTTTTTCACATATAATGTTTGCAACAGGGCGAAGACCAAATACAAAGGTTTGTTGTTTGGGGGTAGAATTTAACTTGTATGTTATGTAACAAACCTAATATAATGGCTATATATAATTTTCTTTCATACATACAGAACTTGGGACTAGAGAATGTTGGAGTAGACTTGGCTGAGAATGGTGCCATTCTGGTATTTTTACTATGCACTTCATTTACTCACTGGAAGTTTTCAAAACATTTTGATTCTATCTATTTGTTTCCTCTAGGTTGACGAGTATTCTCAGACATCAGTAGATTCCATCTGGGCTGTTGGAGATGTTACAGATAGGTTAAACTTGACTCCTGTTGCACTAATGGAAGGAGGGGCATTTGCTAAAACTGTCTTTCTTAATGAACCAACAAAACCCAATTTCAGGTATGTATTTACAGCATTTCAGTGGCAATTTAAATTTTAAAGAGTGATACAAGCTCATTAAATTGGTACGATAATTTAAAGAAGAACATCACAACAAGAGAATGTTCAGAATCTTTCATATTCTAGTCGAGATCCAGCAGCTAAGGTTAACTAGATAGTCATTCTTCTGAGTTTATCTTTTCATTTCTTGGTCAAGATCCAGTAGTTAACTGAATAATCAATTTTCAGAGTTTTAGATATTTCTATTGTGGATGGATCTATTTGCAGTTTCATATCTGATCTTTCAATGTGATTTATCACATTTATTTAAGCAGCACTTTCTTATTTCGTTAGCTATTTTGGTGATACACATGGTACCAGGATCTGGCTGCACCTTCTGATTTCTGGTTTTGCACGAAAGGGAAACTTTAAAGTTAAGCAGAAGAAGAATCTCCACATTAATGAAAAATTTACTGAACTTGATAATTGTTTGGGAAAACTAATTACATCAATCAAGCAATACAAAGGGCTTCTGTGGCCTAAGGGAAAAAATTTCAGATATTGCGGCAACCACTTCAAAAGGACCTCATCAGTACTAATGGAAGATGCTATTGGGACTAATAAATCTGTGTAAGGATGTCTTTGGTAGTTTGAAGTCTGTCATCAAGTCTAAGCTGTAAACTTTTGTCACACACATAGGAACACTAATTATCAATTAGATGCCATTACACATTCTGAATTTGTACGTGATGGAATTGAGTGGTATGTTTCTTGGTCTTGAGATTCATGGAATATCTGATTATGTAACTTGCATACACTGTCAACAAGAAATGATATATATCTCAAAACTCCTCTTTGTTCCTTCAGAAAATCAATGTTTTCCCTTTCAAAACAAATGCCAGGGAGAGTGATGGGTTCTCTCATATTAAGATTGCAATTTTTTCCCTCTCCTATGGAATCATCCTGGTTTGTATCACCTTCATTTTTTTTCCTTCTTTTAAGGTACCCAATCTGAGGATTAATTTGAGTTTGTCTTTTTAATCCATAAGCTTCCCAGAATTTTAATTGAGTGGAACATGTTCTTGGGTGTTTCTGGTTGTTTGCAGGAAGATCTGAAGTAACCTTCAAAAGCTTTAGAGCTTCCAGTCACTTCTATTTTCAAAACTCAACATACAGTAGGAAGGATAAAATATAATATTGGAGCTCATGGAATGCTCTGTTGCTAGGTTTTTTAGTTTGACCTTTATTTTCTAACTATTTATAGTCCTAGTATTGTCGAATGGTTTAATTATGATACTTGCTAACAAAACAAGAAATCTTCATATATGCTTCCCAAGACGTCGGGGCTTCTTTTCCTGTTCGTGAGGATTAAGTGCTTCATGTGCGTTGCTCATTTGAACATGAGACTACTTGTGATCTTTAATAACTATCCTTTGGGTTTTGAGTATGCTACGTTTTTACAGGTAATATTTCTTGCAATTTGTGCTCTTGGTTGACCAACAAACATGCAATAGTGCATATTAAAGATGGGCCTTTATACAGCTAAATTTAATAATTATATGTCCTCTACATGCTCATATGTACTTCTAGGCTCCAGTTTGTGAATTCAAATTCAATAACATTACAGCTTAAATTTTAATAATTATCTGTCCAGTACATGCCCATATGCACTTCTAAGCTCCAATTTGTGAATTCAAACTCTCAGCCAATGTTACACATAATCTTTGAGGCGGATAAACTCGATGAACTTATCAAACTAATTCTTTTGTATTTATACTAGAGCTGTGCCTTCTGCTGTATTTTGTCAACCTCCAATTGGACAAGTTGGTCTAACTGAGGAGCAGGTGAGGTGAACTTTTTACGCAATAATATAGTACTTATGAAAGAGCTTTCGTGTTTTGCTTCCATATGAACAATTTAACTAATGTAGGCTATCCAAGAGTATGGTGATGTTGATATTTATACCACCAACTTTAGGCCTCTTAAGGCTACCCTCTCTGGTCTGCCTGATCGTGTGTTTATGAAACTCATCGTGTGTGCCAATACAAATAAAGTATTAGGTGCTCACATGTGTGGGGACGATGCACCAGAGATTATACAGGTTAGTGTCCTCTAGTTCAAGTGCATACTTTTCTACTTTCTGGTTGCCCCAGTTTAGCCCACAAAGTTTAGCTTCATACACTTTCAGGGGATTGGTATTGCTATAAAAGCTGGACTAACGAAATGGGATTTTGATTCCACTGTTGGAATTCACCCAACCTCCTCGGAGGAATTTGTGACGATGAGGAACCCAACTCGGAAGATTCGGAAGGATTCAGCTTCAGTTGCGGTTTGTCAGTTATTATAATTGCAGTTTGTCGTCCATAAAAATGAGCATGTTTTAGTTAATCTTATGGTGTGTGTGTGTGTGTGTTTTACCACAAGAAGGCAAAAAATTTGGTGTGGATGTTCTGACCATTGTTTCTTCTCAAGGCTGATGATGTTCCTATTCTCATGTTATCTAGGAAATGAGTGGCGACAGGATAAAATCAGCAGGATAAGTAGTACATCCACATCAAGTAGGTTATTGGAATTTACTCATTTAGTATTTAGAAAACATTAATTCCTCTGACGTTCATATAAGTTTTACGTGTACCTTTGCATTTATTTGTGCATAATACAACTTTTGCCAGAATATAATTCTATTCATGACGTTTCTCAAAAGGATGATTACTCTTTGCATGAACTGGTTGATTTTGCATATGTACCAGTATATGTTTCTTTTGAACTTGCAAAAGTTTTACTCGTAGTACTGCTGCTGTTTTCAGCATGATAAACACTTTTGTTGCCAGAACAATCTGTTATCCTATTTCTTGGATGTGTAATTGCTTCATTGATATATTCTGGAAGTGGTAGACTATATATGTTTTATTGTATGTTTCTCTTGACGAAAGTTTTGGTTACCTGAGCCTTTGCATGAAGTTATTTGTAAGTTTCCTTTCGACTCATCAAATTTTCTCCATTCATGACTGAAAACATTTCAATTTTCCTAGATGAAATGCCACCTTTTTGGGGGGTTTTCAGTTATAAAATTAACTATATTCGAAATATTCTTAAAATCTTCAATCAACCCAAAAATTCCCCAGTTTGTCAATACAATTAAATAAGGAAGAGTCAACTTCTTGCATATGATTGCGAAGTTTGAAATGAGCTTTTCTTTAGGGTTTCAACTCTTTGTGCTGATGAACAGTCATCCGACAGAGCATTTAAAAAGACACTTATTGTGTTGTTTCTCTTGCAGGAGAAGCATCTCACTACCAGTAAGGAATCAGGAATCGGTTATACACATGGAGCCTTTACCCAATCGAGATTCTGATTTCTTTTAGAGCATCGACCATTCCACACAAAGGAAAACATGTTTTGTTTTTTTTTAACATTCTGTTGAAACAAAGTGTTGGGGTTTTTTTTTGGGGTGTTAATCAGTTTTGATCTTTTGGTCGCCTAGTAGTTTTCGTCTATCTTCAGTTAAATTATATTTGAACATTGTGGAGGGTTGTCGTCGTCGTCAAATAATCAATAGCATTGGTGTTTATTTATATCAGATGATAAACCTAAATGTACCGTCCCTGCAAAACAATGCATATATACTGTCTATGCTATAATACCTCTCAACTGTTTGTGTTGCCTCAAACTGCATTGTGTGTATGAAAACCAAGGCAACTTTAGATACTGAAATGTTCTTGTACAGCTAATGTTCAAGAGTGATACTTGTGTGCTTGTGGAGATATTCGATCGAGTATAATTTATTCGAGCTCAAGGTTGCCGATGATTATCAATGATCATTAGCTGAAGGTAGTGTGCAATATTTGAGTTCGAGTTTATCTAACTTCTCCATTTTCTTTCTTCTAAGGTAGTGATGTTCATTAGTTGAATATGTTGTCTAGATTCGCAAGTTAACAAGCAGCGTATTGAATGAGATCACACAGCCATTAAGAGGGATACAACTTTTTTCGAGATAAGTGATAAGAGACCTTCATGTTCAAAGCAAAAGAAAGGGCTGAGATTATGATTTTTTAGTAACAATAAGACAATTACCAATCATAAGCGACGCTACTATCAATTAAAGAACTATGAATTATGATGAAGATTATTCATAGTTCTTTCATTAAAGAACTATGAATCTTGGCAAAAAGATCATGAGCTATATATGAGATCTTCCAACCGCTAAGCTATGAGATCTTCATTATATGTATCGACAACATTAAACGAATCAAAAACAGTGTGAAGAGGAAGAAAACATCTATAAACTAACTCATACTGTATTCATCTGAAACTGAAGCAGCAAATTGATTGATGTTCCATCCATTTTTCGCCCGATCCCTTCAAAAATTCTCGTCCCCTCGAAAACAATCGATCAGAATTCTAGTCGAATAGAAAAGGAAGCACCGAAAACCCCCAGCTTTGCACTCAATCGGATCCCTTCTTCTTCACTACTCGTCGCCTCGTGCTCCGCTTCCATGGCTGCATCACGGAATCGTGGAACCTCGAGGGCATTGCCAATTGCCTCTTCCTCGGCTTCCTCTTCGAACCAGCTTCCACTCCGCCGCCCGCATCCTCCTCCTGCTTCTCGACCGCCTCCCGCTTCCCCTTCTCCTCCTCCCCCCGCCGATTCCAATATTGCTTCCAATGCGCTCCGCGTCCAGAGCTCTGTCCCCGAATACTTCAATGACGGCCAGCACCAGAAGATCGAGACCTGCGCAGCGATCACTGGAAGCGAGGTAGGGATTGGAAATGGAGCTCAAAGGTGGAGCCTCTGATGCTCGAATTCTCATTGGAAAAAGGCTCTTTATCGGATTGAAATAGTCTGTAAAAATTTGTAGAGGAGAAAGGTGAGATCTTGGAGATGATAATTGGATGAGAATTGCGGTAGGAGATTGTTTGGAAAAGGCAGACGAAGGGGATGCAAGATTGAGTCGAACAGTGGAGAAGGCAAAAGCTAAAGGATGGAACAGATGGCCTGCGTGGTTTGATATACGAAGGAGGGGGGCCGTGCGCGAGAAATTATTGCTTTTGGGGGTATTTTTTTTACTAGAAAAAGCAAAAATCTAATAAACCTAAATATTTAATATTTTTTAGATTTTTAAACCTGGGAAAATTCTCTAATTTCAATCAATTTGATTTTAGTAATTATGTCGATCATGTGTGCCCAAATCAATAAAAGAATTTCATGGGAGAGTCAAAACTTAATAAGGACTTCATCGTCTCTCTATGAATTTTACTTGAGCATTTGTCACTTGTATTTTTCCACTTTACTTCCCTCCTAATCATAATGAACAATCTGAAAGACCATTAATATAACGATTCCATTTTTTTAAATAAACATCAATATTTTTTAAAATAATCACGTACTTTACGCTCAATTTTAGAAATAGAATTTTATTTTTAAGAAATAGAAGTTTACAGGACCAAATAGCAAATAAAATCAGAACAATTTTACAATACACTTATCTAAGAAGATGATTCAACTTTAATTTATGCATAGTAGCATGGGCATGCAAATTGTCCATATTATTAATTACTATAAAGCTTTTACAAAATACTACAAATTATCATTGTCTTCGTAAACTAACAAAATAATGATATTAATAGTCAAGAAAAAAGTGTTAAGGATTAATTTTTTAAAAAAAATATTTGATAATTTTAGATTTTTAATAATGCTTTTATCGTTAACACTCATTTTGATCCAATGAAATTAACTTAGAGGGCCAGGTTGTACTTCACAAATGTTGCAAGCTAAAGTATAATTAATTAAAACACGAGGAGTATTATGAAAAAGTTAACATATATTTCCGTAATGGCGCAAGAGAAGTTGATCGACTCAAGAAGATACGATGAAATGGATCCAAATCCAATAGCCCGTTATTCATAGAAGTTGATTCTAATCCAATAGCCCGATTATGCCGTATAAAAGGCTCTTTTTTTTATTCTCATTTTCTTTAAATTGTGTTGTTAATTCAATTACACTAGGATTTTTGTAGCTGTTTCAGATGTGTTTTAACTGCTTAGAGATTTCAGAAACGAACGTAAGATTGAAGAGTATTTAGATCTTTCTCTGCATTATACATATTATCTTGAATGGTAACGCACTTTTTCTCTCTAATATGATTCAGTGGGTTTAAACTGCTTTATTAAAATAGGATCTATACAAACTATAGTGACAAGTAGGCAGGGATCACTTACATATATAGGCACATAAACAATCTTGCAAGTGGCAATAAGCGGAGGTATAAACATTAAAATTTTGCAAACTGATGATTTGCATGTAATTTTCTTCTTTGCCGCATCCTTGGTCCCACTAGTTCTGTTTATTTTTTCCTTCCCCCTAATGCTCCATTAGTTTCTGTACACTCTAAGTGCGAGCAAATTTTCTTGCAATGTTTACATACCATCATTTTTAATTTTCATTGCCTTTTTTGTTGAATTTCATAATGTGCAAATGTATCAATTTGTTTTTAAATGATTATTGGTCTAATTCTTGTCCCTCTCTCTTAAACTACAGATCCACGATCAAAAAAGGGTTGCTTTGCTGAATGAGAAAAAAGCCTCAAGTGGATCATCAAGTCCTCCTCGTGTTATTGTGAGTTATGTGAAACGAGTTTTATTTGTTAATTATGCCACTACAGCTGCTTATTGACTTGAAAGTTGGATCTACCATTTTTGTCAAGATTCAAGGCAATTTCTATGTTTAAGAAATATTTCTCAATTGCTTTCCCAATTCTTCTTCTCTCAATATAAATTACCAGTGAATTGCTCCAAACAACTTTCCATTTCGGGCATTAACTTATTTGAACTTGTGTGGTTTTTTGTACTAATGTCGTGATTTAATTGACTTGATAATTTTTTTTTTGATAAATATTTCATGGCCAATGTTTGATCATTGATGATTTAAGAAAATTTTAGTTTCATTTAATGAAAAGACCACCTGATTACATGGAATGCTAATAAGATATAGAAAAGGCACTCCAGCATCTTGTACATCAGATTATAGTGTTTTCTGTGAATATTATACTTGCTGCTTGTGGCTTGATGTCACTTCCCTTTGGATTTTGAAGAGTTGACATGTAGTTAATAGCTAATATAGGTGGTGAACTCCACATTTTGTATTTGACAATTGATACTTTTTCTAGTCGATCTGCTGTTATTTTCCCTTTTCTTGCGCATGCACTTACATTAGTGTTTAGATTTCCTCCCTTCTCCCGATTGAAAACTGACATTTGTTTATATTCCTGATGGTTGATGGCGGGTCCTTTTTGACCTTTCCTCATCCACGAATTTGGGTGAAGTTGCAAGGGATCTGTTGATGCTATCATCAGGAAAAGATACAGAACCTTTGTCAAGCATTGTTGCTTCATCAATTTACAAATTTAGGCTAACGGTTTGTTCCTTACTGTAAACCAAGTCTATTATGCTTCCTGCTATTGACTGTCATCTTGATGTTCTACTTGACAATTGCTTTTTGCTGTCTAGTAATTTATTATATGATGCCATGTTATTTGCCAAATGCTATTTTTAACTAATACAATATGCTTTTGAATCATGATAATGGTTGTTATGGTCCTGGAAGCTCCTCATGGAGATATGTTGTCATGCATGGAAATGGCAAAGGCATCTTATATATTCTAGCATTTCATATTTTTTATTTCTAATTGACAAATTATGCTTATCTTCTTAAATTATTTGAAACAGGTTGCAGATCTTATTGCATTTGTAGTGTCTGCAAATTCATTGGTTGATGAATATGAAACAAGCACCATGGTAGATGTATTTGGACAGCAATGTCTTTCTGTTTTCAGAGCCATTGGTTTACCAAGCACTGCTATCTTAATTAGGGCAAATGTTTAGTCATAACTGTTCATGCACACAATTTTCTCCTATACTGAATTGTGGGTATTTGAATTTTGACCAATGGATACTGTCAACAGGATCTTCCTTCAAACATAGAAACTGTGCATCTCTCATCTTTCTTCTGAGTTGCCTGAAGATTGTAAATTCTATCTGGCTGATACTAAGGATGACTTGCAGAGGTAATGCCACAATGCTGTCTACCAAACATTCTCCCTGCATACTTTAAAATATTTACTCACAATCCTAGGTCTATCCTTACTATTGGTGAATGACATTGTCTTGTAGTTCATGTGGCTTTTCAAGGAGCAAAGCCTTTCATGCCCCATTGGAGGAACCAAAGACCTTATCTCATATCTCAAGAGGTGAACATTTTGAAAGCAATTCTATGCAACATACTTATTTTAGACCTGGGCTTGGTATATTGCTTGAGAACATAATTTGCCATGCTCATGTATGTCATATGATAACTATCTATGCATTTTGATTTGTCAGTATTTTTGTATTTGTCACATTCCTCTGTTTTAAGAGTACATAATGTGAGTTTCTTTTGCATTACTTGATATGCTGCATATCTCTTGTCAACTTCTCTAACATTATTTTTATCAGACACAATTAGAACCTGATAAGGACAATCCTGGAATGTGCTCGTTGCTTCTGTCCGGTTATGTCTGTGCACACAGTCTTTCTGCTAACCAATTGGTGAGTACTTTATCTTGGGCATGTTTCTTTTTCAGTACATATTTCTTACTTCTTCCACTTTAGGTTCATGTTTCAGGCGAAGGAGATTTTCATATAGGGAAGATTGATATCCTTAAGGATCCATTCCCTATTAATGAAAGGAAAAGTTCTAACTCAATGGATTTTGAAGATATGAATAATTTGCAGGTGATCTTTTTTTAAGAAATAAAATGACTTCCATCTTATATTTTCAACTCTAGATTCAAAGTGTCTCTAATTTGTTTGTTTGAAACTCTAAATTCTACACACACAAAAAGTGATTTGTGATATTCTTTTGGCGTCCATGTAGTGTTATCCTAAATGGATTTTTTTATTTTCTTTTATATGTAAACAATTACAAGTATTATTAGTTTTTTTTAATGAAACCCTCTTCTCATAATTGTGTCAGATCTATCAATTGGATCAAGTGTTCTTATTTGGTCATGTTGTTATCTACATTTTGACTTTGATAGGACAAATGTTCCAATAATATTTTTTTCTTCAATTCTGCTGTAACCTAAATGCAAAAGAGAAATATAGGGTATGAAACCAAGGTACGAAGAAGCTACACATTGCAAAAAGAATGCATGCGAGGAATTATAATTGATTTGAGTATATCTGAATAAACTGGGAGTAAAATTAGAATAAATGAAACGAAGTGATTTAATAGTGTTAGATCGTTTACGTCTTGCTAGGGGGGGGGGGGGAGGGTGAATAACAATTTTTAATTTCTTATATCTACAAGGTTAGCGTGCACAAGCGGAAACAATAATAATAAAATCAAACAACGCTAACAAATCTATTTACGTGGTTCGGAGATGAAGCTCCTACTCCATGACAGTCCGTGAGGTGGACGATCCCTCGATCCTTCGGCGGATCACTCTCCGGATGCCCTCTGGCTAGCTCGTGTAGCTCCTTGTGGGTGGAGAAACCTCGCCACAAACCCAAGTACACTTTCTGAGCACTAAGACTACTAACAAGCCCTAACCAAGCTTGTTTCGTCAAGAGCTCATAGCCCAAACCGAGTTCCTTTAAATAGAACTCAGAGCTGAAAAACACCCGACCAGTCGACTGGTCCCACTGAAAATCGACCGTTGCAGCTCAACGTTCGAATTTTCAGCCTACTTAACCAGTCGCTACCAGTCAACTGCTCCCAGGGCAGTCGACTGGTCCAGGGTCAGAAACCTTCTGTGAGTTTCGAGTCTTGCTGGCAGTCGATTGCCTAGCTTATACAATCACTCTTCCTCACTCCAACGACCCTCCTCCACGCGTGCCTTCAGGTACACTTCCTTGGCTTGCCCCTTGAAGTCTTCTTCCACCGGCTATCATCCCTCGGATGCGCACACAAGTCTTCCCTTGGCTTGCCTCCATGCCACCCTTCACGTGTGCCCTTTGAAGTCCACTTCCCGGCTTGCCCTTGGAGTCCTCCTCCCTCGGCTCTCGTCCCTTTATGACTCAGCTGACTCTTCACCAGCAGCCTCGACTGTTGCCTTCACGCCCTCTTCGTCTTTGGCCCTCGTCCCTCGGATGCACACAAGCCTCCAATTTGCTTCCATGCCATCCTTCACGTACGCCTTGAAGTCCGCGTCCCTTGGCTCATCGTCTCTGCTATCCATGGTCCCTCGGGTGCACACAAGCCCACGACTTATCTCCATGCTACCTTCACCGTACCGAAGTCGTCCAGCTAAGTCTATATGTGTAACCTGCACATCCTGCACACTCACATACACATATTAGAACACAAGAAAAAATCCTAACTTAAACCCTTTGCCCAAACATCAAAACACATGGTCATTTCGGACTATAGATTGCCCCAACAATCTCCCCCTTTTTGATGTTTGGTAATACGTTTAAGTTAGGGAAAACAAATAGCAATAAATAGCAATAACAATGCTTAACAACCATTTGGACTTACGTTGTCAAGACTCCATCTTGGACTTACACCGCCAATGCATATGCAATGCAAGCATGGATCTTATCCCAATG
Source organism: Boesenbergia rotunda (assembly GCA_024364735.1). Taxonomy (NCBI): domain Eukaryota; kingdom Viridiplantae; phylum Streptophyta; class Magnoliopsida; order Zingiberales; family Zingiberaceae; genus Boesenbergia; species Boesenbergia rotunda. The sequence continues at coordinate 189,894 of JAGFNQ010002625.1, read as the reverse complement.
CATCCCCACACTTAACCTCCCAAGTTAGGAATTTTTACCGAAACGGGTTTTTTAAAACCTATCCTAAGGCTCCCCCTATATTGGACTTACAAAGGCTTATTAAGAACCTCTCCAAGGTTCCCCTTACGCCAAGAATGGAGCAACCATGCTCCCCCTTTACCTAGGCTTCCCCTAGACCTTGGGTTTCTTGCAAAGACGTGTTTGGTTTCCCAAATTAAACCCAACACTTCTCCCCCTTTGCCATACATCAAAAGACTCCAACAATTTCCCCCTTATTGGACTCTTTAACCTTTAGATGATTATAAACACAGTGTACTAACCCCCCCCCCCCCCCCCACAAAGTTCCACACTTGTTTCACCTTAATTGGACATTTTTCAGCTGCTGAACACCCAATCCAGCCCAGATCAGTCGACTGCCTCCAAGGGCAGTCGACTGGCACGCTGAAAAACTCAATTTCAGCTTTCTGATTCCAAATTCAGACATGCGCCGGAAATTCTACAAACCTCCAAAAATTCTCAAATTTTATGGAGAAGTTTGTGGTACCCATACCTACTTGGGAAAAATACATTCAACAATGTATCTATCACCATTCCCAAGTTTGACACAAAACCCAAAACTATCTATGAAAATTAAAACATAGGAAACAAGAGGCAACTTCCCCCTTAACCTATGTCCTCTCCTAATTTTCAATTCTCACAATCAACACTAAGTTAAGTTCTACCCAACTAACACGATAATACCAAGTTAAGTTCTACCCCAACTTAACATCATCCATTCTTCCGTCAAGTTAATCCTAACTCAACACCCCAAGTTCTCCCCCCTTTGACACCATCAAACAGATTGCCCCAAGCAATCTTACCCCTAGTGCCAAAAAGAACTCACCATATTTCTGAAAAATCCCTCAGAAATCAACATACAGACTTACCAGTCGACTGCCCCCTAGGCAGTCGACTGATACAGTCAACTTCTGAAATTCCAGCCTAATTTCAGAAACTTCTAGAATATTCTAGAAAACCCGGAAAAATCTAGAAATTTGCAAGCACATTTGTTTGGATATACCCTATCCTAGAAAAATATGGTTCCATGAAAAATATCAAATGTGCTTGACTTTTGGTACAAACTCTAATTTCCTCAAACATGGTCATTTTGTATCAACTTTGAAACCTAAACATAATGCCATGTGTTTGCCACCTCCATTCATTAATATGTCACACATATAACTGCCTTCAACTCTTCCCTTTTTCCTATGCATTCTTAATATGATAAAATCCCCTTTTTCTTATATCTTAACCCTAGATACATATGCCCTTATCAACCTTCCTTGAATTCCATGATATCCTCAGAGCCTCATTTCGACATTTAAATCATGAAGTAAAACTTTATTCAAGGAATATGAAGGCATAAACAAGGATTTTAATCCAAAGCCATATCCTATCATCCAATAGCAATTTATGAACTTCAAACCATGTAATATCACGCCATGACATAAGATCTTATAAAATAACATGACCCTTTCTTATGCTTCCAATTTTCCAAGTTCTTATTATCCAATATGCCTTTTCTACTTAAATCTACGGATCAGTCGACTGCCCCAGAGGCAGTCGACTGATCAACCGAACAGAAGGTTCCCAGTGTCGAATTCACCTGGATCAGTCGACTGGTTCTTTACCAGTCGACTGATACCTGAATTTCAGTTTTTCAGTCTAATTTCAGAAATGCCTAATTAATTCTACAAATCTCAAAAAAATCTGAAATTTCGTGGAGAGATTTGTGGAGCCTATGTCTACTTGGGAAAAATATGTTTTCAAACAAATCTACCTCAGATCTCAAGATTGGCACGAAATTCAACCCTTCCTAAATTGTATCATTGAACCTTATCCAAACGTCCTAATTTTGGTCTCCACTTGATGTATCTTCTCATACCTGACCATAATACATTTCTAGCACTGAATTATATGACATTTACATATTAAACCCTAATTTTTATCAAGTATAATCTCATTTTCATCTTTTTTCTCCATAAATCTCCTTTCAATGTGTCAATTCCCTTGGATTAAGACTTACCCTAGTCTCCCAAACCTTTGGCACATTCCATAGTTTATCTAATTTCCTAGAAGAAAGCCTCCTGAGATCTATTTACCATGGATCCCAAAGACTCCTAGAACTCCCCCTTGAGCTCTTAGCACTAGCCACCTCCCTAGGTGACTCAATCCACACTAGACCACACCGGTGTTCCCCCGATGACTCTTGACCTACAAACTTAACCCTCTTAACCTTAGACACCTTGTCCTTAGTTAAGTCCTTTTTCTTTCCTTTTGATGGCATCCCCTTGCCATTCTTGGACTTCTCCTTCTTGCCATAATCATATGCTACCCAAGCATACTTCTTTCCATTGGCATACGAGACTTTAGACCGGTATCCCAACCCCGATCTATCATGGTTGAGTTTTAGGCTTCCCAACACCATATCTAACCCCTTAGATCCAACCGTGAATCTTTCTAGGGTCTTTTTCAATTTATCAAGTTTTGCCCTTAAGACTTGATTTTCCCTTTCTAGGCTTTTAACCCTAGAATCCATATGTCCACCTTGGACATTCCTAGACCTACCCATCTTCCTAGGCATATGTTTCCCCTTCTTGGGATTTATGCCTTGATCCTTAGGTACAAAGGTTTTGGGTTTATCATGATGCATGACCTATGTAGGGTTTTGATCTACCTTGTTAACCCTATTCCTATCATGATATTTAAATCCAAAATTATGCACAAGCAAGCATTTTTCATTAATTCTAGCATGCATGGAGGAACTTAAGTTTGAATTGCATTTCAATTTAAAGTTAGGGATTACCTCCCTTACCCTTGGAGCTCCCCTTTGATGTGAGCTTCTTTTCTTCCTTTCCTCTTTCTCCCATCTTCTCAAATGCCCCAATTTCTTGAGCTCTCCTTTTCTTGGACATTTGGTATGATAGTGCCCTAGCTCTCCACATGTGAAGCATCTAATTTTCTTTCTTTTCTCTTGAGCTTCTCCATTCCTACAACCCATGTTAGATTTAAAAGAACTTGAAATGGGTTTAGAGTTTACCTCCTTTTTCTTACCCTTTGGACACTTGTCTTTGTAGTGTCCCTTTTCATTGCACCTAAAGCATATGATATGATCCTTTGTCTTTGCTTTGGTGGAGGTTGGAGCTTTTTCTTGCTCCAGGATTGATGAGGGTCTCTCCTCCCCCTCAATTCTTGACGTTGAGACCTCTTCCTCTTCCCTTGATGAAGTGGATGATCTTTCACTTGATTGTGCCACTTCACTAGACACTTCTTTTTCTCCTTCCTTCTCTTGAGTCATTGAACTCATCTCTTTTGGTTCTTCCACTATTTTAGCTTGTATAGGATTTTCATGAAATGCTACCAACTTGTTCCATAGCTCATGTGTATTTTGATATTTTCCTACACCACTAATTACATTGTTAGGCAAAATATTAAGTAAAATTACAATTACCTTTTCATTTGCCTTTGATTAATTTTGTTGCTCTTGATTCCAATATCTTGGTCGGAGCTTCTTCCCATGCTTATCTCTAGGAATTTCAAATGGTTCTTCAAGTGCAATCCTAAAGTCCCACTCCATTCCGAACCATGTCTCTATCCGCATCCTCCAATAGTTGAAATCCTTGGAATCATAGAGAGATGGGACATTGATGTCATCCCCCAACTTATCTTCAATTGCCATCTTCTCTAGCTTGTACCCTCTCGGTGGTTAGTCCGTAGATGAGCAAGTCTTGCTCTGATACCACTTGTTAGATCGTTTACGTCTTGCAAGAGGGGGGGGGGAATAGCAATTTTCGATTTCTTCTACCTACAAGGTTAGCGTGCGCAAGCGGAAACAATAATAATAAAATCAAACAACGCTAACAAACCTATTTACGTGGTTCGGAGATGAAACTCCTACTCTATGACAGTCCGTGAGGTGGACGATCCCTCGATCCTTCGGCGGATTACTCCCCGGATGCCCTCCGACTAGGTCGTGTAGCTCCTTGTGGGTGGAGAAACCTCGCCACAAACCCAAGTACACTTTCTGAGCACTAAGACTACTAACAAGCCCTAACCAAGTTTGTTTCGTCAAGAGCTCCCAGCCCAAATCGAGTTCCTTTAAATAGAACTCAGGGTTGAAAAACACCCGACCAGTCGACTGCTCCCAGGGCAGTTGACTAGTCCCACTGAAAATCGACCGTTGCAGCTCAACGTTCGAATTTTCAACCTACTTAACCAGCCGCTACCAGTCGACTGGTCCAGGGTCAGAAACCTTTTGTGAGTTTCGAGTCTTGCTGGCAGTTGACTGCCTTTTTCCCAGTCGACTGCCCAGCTTATACAATCACTCTTCCTCACTCCAACGACCCTCCTCCACGCGTGCCTTTAGGTACACTCCCTTGGCTTGCCCCTTGAAGTCTTCTTCCACCGGCTATCGTCCCTCGGATGTGCACACAAGCCTTCCCTTGGCTTGCCTCCATGCCGCCCTTCACGTGTGCCTTTGAAGTCCACTTCCCGGCTTGTCCTTGGAGTCCTCCTTCCTCGGCTCTCGTCCCTTCATGACTCAGCTGACTCTTCACCTGTAGCCTCGACTGTTGCCTTCACGCCCTCTTCGTCTTCGGCCCTCGTCCCTCGGATGCACACAAGCCTCCAGCTTGCCTCCATGCCATCCTTCACATACGCCTTGAAGTCCGCGTTCCTTGGCTCATCGTCCCTGCTATCCATGGTCCCTCGGGTGCACACAAGCCCACGGCTTGTCTCCATGCCACCCTTCACCGTACCGAAGCCGTCCAGCTAAGTCCATATGTGTAACCTGCACATCCTGCACATTCACATACACATATTAGAACACAAGGGAAAACCTAACTTAAACCATTTGCCCAAACATCAAAACACATGGTCACTCCGGACCATAGATTGCCCCAACAAATAGGATCTATTTTAGTTTCTAATCATCACACTAAGATTTTGATATCAAACATACTTGCTCCACTAGTGGGCTACGACCCCATATCATGCCATGCCCATAGCCATTCCCATTATCATCTCATCTTGTTTTGCCATCATTCAGTTATGTAATGACAGTTTTGTTAGAGATTGTTGAATTCATTGCACCTGTATTTCTTATCATACTTGTCAATAGTTTTTTTTGTCTGCTCCAGTTATCACACAGTTATATTCCAAATTGTCAATAGTTTCTTTTTGCCTGCTTAATTATTAAAAAGGGTTATCTTCCAACATATTGCTTACTATCCATTTATACATGGTCTCATTTGTTTTACCAAAATCATCTAAATCTAAGTGGAACTTATACGTCCGACTCTAATTCCAAATAATTTGAAGCAAGAGCCTTTGGTTGTTGAAAATGCACCAGACCCTCTTGCAGGCGAACAGGTGAGAATTGTTTAGTTTTGAGCCATTTCTTTTGTTTCTTAAACTTCTAGTGCATTGTCCACTTTGTTCCCAGCATTTCCATTCTAATAAGTATGCTATTTGGTATTGAGATTCATGCTTTAGCTTTTCAATTTGTAACCACGTATTTCACAATAGTACTTTAGAGGCAAATAATTACACTGAAGGTGCACAGGGCACCATTTTCAAAGTCATAAATGCTCTTTTAGACATATTTTTTAGTTTAGATGACCATCCATTTATTAGTTGGAGAGTAAGAGTTGCAAGTAAAATGCATTGGCCATTGTTGATGTATCAAGATTTTAGTTCATCAATAAATCTTTTTTTTTAGCTAATTTTTTGGCTTCTGCGAACAAAATCATACAAAATAAAGAGCAATTGTGGCCATTCTTCTTCTTCTTTGTTTAGAACTCATCTGCCTTTTGATGATTGTATATCTGTAATTTTACAGATTTGAAATCCCTCAAACTATTTAGGTTGCTTAGGTTTATATTTTGTTCATGCTAGTAACCAGACAATTCTTTTGTAATTGTTCAGCCTTTTGTGCCTGTGCTTTGACATTTTAAGGCTTTGCTGCCTTGATTTTGTACGCACAACAGGTCAGCAAGTATGATTTAGAATACTAGTCGAACCAGTTGGCTAGAGGTTTTTGGCTGACAGGCCATGGAGTGCTTACCAGAGTTACATGGTTCCAAAGTTAGTTTTTTTAGTGTTTAGCATACCATATAGAACTATCCGTTGCTATGTTGGCAGTTTACTAGTTCAATAAGTATATTGCAACCAAGCAGTTTCCAAATGAGATTTACTGGAGCAGTAAATCTTAGGATTTGTTGTGTGAGCCATAGGTTCCTGTTGTCATATCCATATTACTGTCCACTTTTCTATGCATTGTAGGCAAAACAATTCTCCCAATAAAATTAAATGAATAAATGCCTTAACAGGCGCCTAGTTTCGTCTCTGTACATGTCGTGTGCCTCATGGTCCACTTGCCAATTTAGAAAATTTAAAGGACAAATCTTCCCCTTGTTACACTTCAACTGTTACTGTGCACAGGAAGATAGACTGAGAGAGATTGAATCTGCAATATCATTACTATAATGTGTCTGATAAGACACAATTTTGAACATATTTGTTTGTGGTTTATAGTTCTCATTAATTAATCTGTGTCAAATAAGACATTTTTCATGGAAGCTAAGAAGCCAATTTTTTCTGTTGGTTACCATGGATATCATCTTAATTGGTAATCTCAATGTTTCTTGCAAATGTTTCTTGATCATTGCCAATAGTCATGATTTTATGCTTTAATAGGCCAGTTTCTGTTTACTGATATGTATATGTTGAGTAGACATGGCCAACAGAAGCAGAGATGGCTGAAGCTGAGACAAATAACAAAGAGCGGAAGTTGGTTAGGAAGAGACTTCGTCAAGGCACTTAGATTACGAGGTTATGTTGCCTTTTGAGTTATTACATATTTTCCTTCCTTTTTTCCATTTCCAAGTACAATATGAATGAATCATGAGTCCCAAGATCCAAGAGTTGGAACAGATTGCTGGGATCTTATCCAATTGTGACTTATCACTGCAAATATTTAATTTTTGCAGTATACTTATAAATGTGTTTATTAAAATTTTTTAGTCTCCCTTCAAGGCTTTAATCCTCACACCTTCAAACCTAATTTCTTCTAGCTTATCTACTAATCAAATTCTTTGCTCGTCTTTGAGCATGTCTATCATGTGGCCATCATAATCTATTTTGTCTAGTTTTATCAATCTATTGTAGGTACACCTAATTACTCATAGGTCATAGGTTATTTCCAGTTAAACTCTATACACCCATCTTAGCATTAGCATATAGCATATACACTGCAGTTTTTTTTTCCTGGATGTGGTTAACTTTTTTCTTCTTTTTTGGGTCTGTTTGCATCTAGTTTCTTTCAGTTTTCTTTGATATGCGAAAAACTTGATTGTTCACATTTACTTGCCATGTTTTCTAGGCTGCATGGATTGTGGAGGATACAGATGATGACTTGGATCTTAGTGACCAGGATCATGATGGTATGATAATGGATGAACATGAAGGCTGAACAGCTCAAGAAGATTCTGATCATTCAGATATTGATGGCCAATTTATTAGTGAAAATTTTGATGATAAAACTGTCGGGGATACTGAGCTGGCTGTGAGTTTTCACACTTACTGTTCTAAATAAAAGCACACTTCATCTTAAATTCTGATCATTCAGATATTGTTTGGTTGTAGCTTCACTTTTTGTTTTGCTTACATATTCTATGCATGGCTTTCATGCCAATCATCTGAGTTTGAAAATTTTGTCACTTGTCTGTCAACGTATCTTCTCTTTGTTTCTCCATGTTAATGTCTTATGTGAACATAATATGACACATGTTACAGGATGATGAAAACATGACAAAAGAGCAGATAGAAGCAGAGATTAAGAAAGCATATGTTGGCAATCAAGGTACTTCTCATCTGCCCAATTACTTACACACACAAATAAAAAAATCTCCACCTTATAATTTGTAATCGTTGAGAATCTCGCCTATTTTATGATATAAGGAATACCATCATTTGTATTCTTGAAAGCAATTTCAGTTGGAGCAATTCTTTTCTTTTCCAGTTAGTTTTTTTTTGGCTTCAAATGAACATGAATTGCGAACACCTATTTCTTGCAGTTGATGATATGATATTATGCTATTGTTTTCATTAATGGTTCGATTATATATCTGAATACCTTTGTGCTCATATTTTAATGCTCTAATCAACTATACCTCTTATTTCCTGTAGAATTTCCTGATGAAGTAGAAACACCAATTGATGTCCCAGCTAAAAGTGTTTTGCCAAATACAGAGGACTCAAGTCTTTCGAACCTCCTCATGGAATCCTAAAGTGTGCACCTTATATTAGCTTTTTGTTAATTATTTATTTCTCTTTTATATCATATATATTATCTTCATTGTCAGGAATCATTGCCCCCTGAATATGCAAGAATTTTTGCTTTTGACGATTTTGCTAAAACACAAAAGAATGTCCTTGCAAAGATGCTTGAGGTGGACGAAGGAAACATGAATGAATGTGCTCCTATAGGATTGTATGTGAGACTATACTAGAAAAACATGTACCTTTGGATGTCGCTTCCAGGATATCTTTACCCTCAAGGAAGGTGCCTTGCTTGTATGTGGGCTTCTACAACATGAATCAAAGATGTCCGTCCTTCTTCAGGTATAGTATGTATGTTTATGTGAGTTATCATATTCAGATAGAATGTTTACTGTTTTAATTGTTAGTGTGCGGGAAGGTGATTGTTGTCATTGATCTTTACTTGGACTATATTCTAGTTGTGTTAATCTTATGGGCCCATTGAGACTACTTATGATGAAATTCAATCATCAATGTTCCTTCATCACCAACACATGTTAATTATCTTTAGGTATCATCTACTTTGTATGATGTAAAAAATCAATAGGAACATTGTGGATAACCTTCATGACTTATGCATCCTCATTCATGAGATCATCAGCGGGAGCACTCTGTGAGACATTGTACAGTGTCTTGCTTGTATGATTTCTTCCCATTTGTTAGAACTCCATTTTTGAAATTGTGATCAAATTATTTAATCCATGTGAACAAGTCTACATACAAATTAATAGATGATAGATTCTCAACTTTAAATTGGTACTTATGAGAACCTGATGATGGATGGGTCAATGAAATCAACTGAAGAAAAATTGTCCCAAGACCAATACCTGCTAAGCTCAATTTAATGAGTTCTGCATTGCATAGCTGGGCTAAAGCTTGAAAGGCATTTCTTACGTTCTCTGTTCTACAGCATTAAGAAACATGACTCTTATGATGCCCCTATACAGTCCAAGGAGATGCTCATTTTTCATGTAGGGTTCCGTCAGTTCTTGGCAAGGTACTATTATGACGAACTTTTAGTGTTTAGATGTTTACTGAAACTTCCTTATAGTCCAATCAGTTCTGTTTATAAAGGACCTAGAAGTTGAAGAGCCTTCAACATGCTTTATTTGCAGGCCATTGTTTTCTTCCGACAACTGGAACTCTGATAAGCATAAGATGGAGAGATTTCTACATGCAGGACGTTACTCTGTGGCATCTGTTTGTGCCCGCATTAGTTTTCCTTCACTACCACTGGTTGTCCTGAAGACTCGGGATGGAGAAGCTCCTGTTGTTGCTGCCATTGGTTCACTAAAATCGGCGGACTCTGACGGAATAATTCTTAAGAAGATCATTTTAACGGGGGGTAAATTTTTTTCTTATCTATGCAAATTTGAATTTGTTTACTAAGAACATTCATAACCGTTTAACACCTTTAACATTATAACACCTATCATCTCATCAAAAAAACATGAGACCCACATGTTACATACACATTAACATTAACATCTTCATTCTCTCACATTCGTTTAACATTCATTCCCCATTATTTGTGGGGTCCACATGCCACATACATATTATCTCACATATACATTCCCTCGCATATTCATTCTCTTACATACATATTTTTTTATTTTCAATTTCATTTGCCAATTTAAATGATTATTATTTAAAATAAATAATAATAATAATTTTAAATATATTTGTCATTACTTGAAATTTAAATTATTAATATAAATTTGAAATGAAAGAGAACAATATAAAAAAAATACACTTGCATCTAATTAAAAAATAATATATAAATTAACATAAAGCGAAATAATAAAATACTAATTCAGGGGTTGTTGTATTGTGACCAAATATGTTCCACTAAGTTGGCACGAAGTTGGTGATGCACATGACTGTCACGTAGTTGGGAATTTATCCGGAGATAATCATGAAATCCTCGGTTTAAGCCTTGGACAGGTTGTGTGGGTTTGTCATCTTCATCGTTGTAACAATTTGTCACGTGATCCCCTCATCTTCTACAATCATGTTATGCAAAATAATACACGCTAACATAATATGTTTTAACTTTTTTCTATACCAATAACGAGCTGAACATCTGGCAATTGCCCATCGAGCTTGAAGCACCCCAAATGCTCGTTCAACATCTTTCCTTGCAGTCTCTTATTTTTCCTTAAATAATCTCCTCTTGGAATCTTCCGGGCAAGGAAAAGTCTTCACGAAAGTAACACATTCTAGATATATTCTATCTGTTAGATAATACCCCTTCTTATATTGAGTGTCGTTGACCGTGAAATTAATCTCCGGGGCATTTCCTTGCAAGACGTTATTGAATATGGGAGACTCATTCAACACATTAAGATCATTACGTGAACCTGCGACACCAAAAAATGCATGTCATATCCACAAATCTTGAAACGCGACAGCTTCAAGCACGATTGTTGGTGATCCATGTCCTCTTGTAAATTGGTCTTTCCAAGCAACTGGACAATTTTTCCATTCCCAATGCATGCAATCAAGATTGCCTAACACTTCAGGGAAGCCGTGCCTCTCATCATGCAATTGAAGAAGACGTTGAACATCATCAGCATTTGGTCTTCTCAAGTATTGATCACCAAAGAGTTCAACAACATAAACGCAAAACTTGAAAAGACATTGAATGACGGTTGATTCACCCATGCGTAGGTACTCGTCAAGATGGTCGGCTAGGACTCCATAAGCTAATTGGTGAATCGCAGCTGTGCATTTTTATAGTGGTATCAAGCCTTGTCTACTCGCAGTATCATCCCTCTGCTGAAAAAATGATGAACGACTCTCAAGTGCATTCACTATGCGACAAAATAAATCTCTTAGTATGCGAAATCGTCTTCGAAATATTTGATCTGGACACACTGGATTTGTGGAGAAATAATCATTGAAGAGTCTCACACGCCCGGCTTCACAATTTCTTTGGATAAACCTTCTTCTTCGCCGCATCTTGATATTCTTTGATATGCTTCAAATATTTGTCGACTTTGTTGAAATATCAATGACATTAGTTCATTTCCTGGATCATAACCTTCGTCAACATGCATCTTCAATATGAACTTCATCTTCACTTGTCGAGTCGGACGTGGTGCTACTTGAAGATTGAGACATATTTGGAGGAAACGAATTCAGAGCTAATGAAGAATGACAAATTTTAGAGCACAATGATCGAAGAATGAAGAATGAAGAATGAAGAATGAAGATGAAGAGGAAACGAATTCGTCAACTAGTCGGAGAATGAAGAATTGTAGAGCACAAGGTATCTATTTATTTGTTCTTGTCAACGGCTATATTCGGCTATATTCCAACTGCCATATTACAATAACTATATTCCAATGACTAGTTTGCAACTGTTATATTAATTGAACAGAAATTATAAATGAAGTTAACAATGTAAAATAATAGAAAATTACATTAATTTAAAAGGACAATGCTCGAAAATTACATTAATTGAAAAGTATAATAATTGAAAATTACAATAAATGAAATTACATATTCCATCTCTTCTTAATCTCTTGACTTAGATGTTGATAAATGATAAATTACTCTTGTGTCATTTATGAGGTGTCTTTCGAAAGGGTTGCATATTCCTTTAATTGACCTTTGGTTAAGGTAGCCTTTGCTTTCATTTCAGCAGCTTTTGCTTTCATCTCATCAACTTCGAGTTGTTTTTGTTTCATTCCAACTTCAGTCATTTTTATGCTTGTATACTCAGGAAACTTTGCAAACATATTATCTAAATTTGTTGTCATACATTCAATGTCTGATTTTATTTTATCTTTTCCTTTTCATTTTGCTGCCTTCTGACCCATTGGACGAGTTTCTTCTTCATTTAGGTCTACATATAGACTAGCATCTTGGTTAGATGAGGTGTTGCTTGCTCCCGACTCTAAGGTTCTTGCCTTTGTGCTAACAACGTGATCAACAGACTGTGGAGTAAACATTAGATGGTCTTTTACTATCCTCCACACATGCTCAAGATTAAATGCAATGTCATTATTTTCTTCACGATATTTTTCATACGCAAACCGTAATATATCCTCATCACTGTGATAGCTACGATACGCACTATAAATGCTATTGTAATTTGCGTTGAAGTGATATACCTTTTTTAGTATGGTATTGTGCCAGTGCGATCGTATGATACTTGCATTTCTATTGGGTGTACCTTGAGGACGATTCTCATTGTAGTAGCTAGCAACACGACCCCAGAAAGCATCTATTTTCTGATCATTGCTGATAATTGGATTGTCGCTGATAGTGACAAATGATCTGGCCAAAATTTCGTCTTCAGACTTATTCCATGTTGATCGTTTTCTTCTACCCGCAGCGACAGAATCCGCCTTATCTAAATTAACAACTTCAATTGGAGATTCATGGTCGGACACTTGAGTCTCTGGAACAAAAGTCGGAGTAAATGGATCACTTTCCGTCAGAGATATGAAAGACATGTCGGTTGCAGGTGGATTAGATGGATAATTTTGTGGATATAGATTATATGGATAATTAGGTGGATATTGACCATATGGGTTATTTGGTGGGTATGGATTATGTGGGTAATTGGTGGATATGAAAAATATGAATAATTTGGTGGAGTTTGGGAATATTAGGAAGAAATATTTTCTAAAAATTTCTAAAAACCCGCGATGATTTTCATCAATTTCGGAAGAAAATATTAGAGAGGAGATTTTTAGAAGGAGAGAGGAATGAAGATTGGAATGAGAGATTGGGAGGGAGGTGTTTGAAGATTGAAATGAGAGTCGTAAGATAATGAGTATTTATAGATGAAAATTTATTTATTTATATTAAAATAGACGTTCGTGACCGTTTTATGACCGTTGTGAGCGTTTACTAGCAGTTTAGGTGGCCGATGTCGATTTTTAATTAATTACGGTTGCCCCAATCAATTAAAAACATCCTCAAACGTAGTTCAGGGGTGTCCGGAATCAATTGGGAAGGCTGCCCACCCTCTCCCCAATCGATTGGGGATGTCATGTCATGCGCGATGAACGCGTTCATCGCGTCAACGCTTTAATACACTCGTCGCAATAGATTTAATGCAAGCGGTGCATTAATCAAGCGTTATAACGCTCGATTAACGCATCGTTGAAGGTGCCCTAACCAATTACAGACAATTGTATACTTTGTTGCAGACCTAATAATTGTTTCTTTCATTCTACCCTAAATTCTGACGTCAAACATTCAAAAAGATCAGCACAACTGTTTTTACAACTTTCTTCATTGTTGTTCCCGAAGGTTAGCTTAGAAATAAATTTAGATGTAATGTAGAAGCACTCCGGTTTCCCAAGAAGACATTTTTTACACTTTGTCATGCAAACTAGTAATTGTTCTGAATGATAACCTTTCCCTCGCAAATTATAATCATTGGCAAATCTTTTCCCCTCAAATTTCTTCAGCTACAATTAGGGGTGAGCAAAAATTTAATTAAATCAAATAAACCGAACAAAATAATCGAATTTTAAATTTGGGTTCGGTTTATTCGGTAATTCAATTTTTTCTCTTAAAAAATCGATTAATTCCATTCGGTTTCGGTTTTCAACTTTCCTTTTCGGTTAAACCGAATAGACCGAATTAACCGAATTTTTAACCCAAAATTAATTTTTTATTTTTTAAAAAAATTATTTTTATTTAAAACAAACTGAATTTTATTTTGGATAATTCGATTAATTCGGTTAAAACTTGTTACTACATGCTATAATACAATTATAATTGTATAGCGATCAAACTTGTTTGAGGTTTATCAATGCGTATATTTTTATATTTGTAATTTAATCTTTCTGCACATCTATACATAAAGTGAATTTTCAGGCATAGTAAATCTTGTAAAATATAAATAACGCAGGCACTTAAGTAGACAATAAATATTTATATGCAGGAATCTGATAAGGAAATAGCGAGTTAGAAATAGTTATCCGGTTGAAGCGTCGGCGTGCCGACTGTCCTTAGAGAATTGATTGCCGCCCTACGATGCAAAGGCTCCCGGCAAAATTCCCCCAAGATCCGACAACCTCGCGACGTTCGTAGGTGCACTCCAAGACGAACGCTGCCTTCGGACTCAACCTCAGATCGCACTAGACGAAGCCTCAAGACCAACCGACCGAAAACCGAAGAAGCCGAAGAGAAATACTCAGAAAAAAGCAGAGGATCTCGCTCAAAGAACAGAGCAGAAGAGAAGAGAGAAGTGAGTGTATTGCTCTGCCTTCTTTCTCTCCTTTTATAGATCCGAAGAGGCAATACATTGCCTCTTCGTGCTGAGGAATCGCGACCACGCGAAGCGTCGCGTCGAGCGCGATTTCTCTCCTGCGCACGCCTGTTTCGCAGCACCTGATCGGTCACCGGACCGATCAGGATACGTCCTGATCGGTCACCGTGACCGATCAGGATACTTCCTGATCGGTCCCTGTGACCGATCAGGATACTTCCTGATCGGTCACCGTGACCGATCAGGATACTTCCTGATCGGTCACCGTGACCGATCAGGCTATTCTGTGGGTGCGTGGTTCTTTCCAAAAACATATATTGAAATTCAAAAATCAACAATCCCCCACAAATTTCAAAATATTTTTTGGAAAAATAATAAAAAAAAACAGGTCCTGAGGCTTTGTTGTAACGAGCTTTCAGTGAAAATACCTTCCGGTTTGAATTTTCACCTAAGTAAACCAATTTTATTCACACAGATTTGAAGTGAACTAAGTCTTGAACTTAAACCTTTAATATGTGAAAATCAATTGGCAACAACTCATCACAGGCGACGGTTGAATCCTTCTGGGTTGGTGCATTACGGCCATGCCACCGAATCTTGTTTCATAAGTGTTAAGGAGAGTTGCCCAGACCCCCCACACTGCGGCCTCACAGTTACACTTACATAGGTGAGTTCTCCAAGGATGTACTGCAAGCATCCTGTCATAAAGACCTTGAAATCATTAAGAGCCCCTAGGCTCATCCTTACTAGCAGTCAAGCATCTATCCAGGGAAGAGACTATGAGATTACATCTCAATCAGTTTGATGCTTACGGTTCACCCTTATAGCTTGTTTATACCACATTGAACCTACTTTTTGGGATCTCCAATCAGATAGGTTGGGTTGCCGCTATAGATGAAACCAAGATAGGCCTCAGTCCCATTCCCTTACTGGATCTCTTGATTTTCTCAGAATCAAGACCTTTTGTGAGTGGATCAGCAATATTGTCTTTTGAACTTACAAAGTCCAAAGACACCACTCCAAGAGACACTAGTTCACGAATAGACTTCAATCTGATTCGTACATGTCTCTTCTGTTTCTGGTTATACTTGGAGCTTCTAATCTGAGCTATTGTTGTTTGATTATCACAGTGTACTGAAATAGAAGGTATTGGCTTAATCATCAAGGGAATTTCAGACAGAAGACCCTTAAGCCAATCTGCTTCAGTTACTGTGGTATCCAAAGCACACAATTCTGCCTCAGATGTAGAACGGGATATAATCGTCTGTTTAACAGACCTCCAAGCAACTGCACCGCCTCCAAGTGTAAAAACATAGCCAGTAACGCCTTTACACTCAGCGGTGTCAGCTATCCAACTGGCATCACTATATCCCTCCAGGACTGCAGGGAACCTCCCATAGCACAAGCCCAAGGATATAGTACCCTTTAGGTATCTGAGTACTCTGTCTAATGCATCCCAATGCGTTCTGTCCGGACAGCTGGTAAACCTGCTCAATTTCGTTATAGCAAAAGAAATATCAGGTCTAGAACAATTTGCCAAATACATTAGACTACCTATTATTTGGGAATATCTTAGTTGAGACACGGCCACGCCACTCTTATTCTTATGGAGAGTCTTTGAAGGATCATAGGGTGTGACAACTGATTTAACTTGGCTATAGCCATATTTCTCTAACACTCTCTCAACATAGTGTGACTGAGAAATTGCTATTCCGTCAGTTGAGCGAGTCAACTTTAGCCCTAAAATCATGTCAGCACAACCCATATCCTTCATATCAAACTTCCCACTTAAGAGGGCCTTGGTCTCATTAATAATTGAAAGGTCAGATGCAAACAATAAAATATCATCTACATATAAACATAAAATAATACATCTCTCGCCTTTCAGTTTAGTATATACACATTTGTCAGAGTCATTAATTTCAAAGCCAAACGATAGCATAGCACTATCAAATTTTTCATGCCATTGCTTTGGGGCTTGTTTCAAACCATATAGAGATTTAACTAACTTACAGACTTTATTCTCACTTCCAGAAGCTACATATCCCTCTGGCTGATCCATATATATCTCTTCTTCAAGATCTCCATTAAGAAATGCTGTTTTGACATCCATTTGATGGACCTCAAGATGATATATGGATGCCAGTGCTATCAATACTCGGATTGTAGTAATTCTAGTAACAGGGGAATAAGTGTCAAAATAGTCAATCCCTTCCTTCTGTTTGAATCCCTTAGCAACCAGGCGGGCTTTGAACTTATCTACTGACCCATCAGGTTTTAACTTCCTCTTAAATACCCATTTACATCCAATGGTGGTGCAACCAGGAGGCAAATCCACTAACTCCCAAGTGGCATTAGAGATAATAGAGTCCATTTCATTTTTAATGGCTTCTTTCCAATGCTTAGCTTCAGGAGAAGCCATAGCATCTCTATATGTCACAGGGTCACCTTCTATATTATAGGTGATAAAGTCTTGGCCTAAATCTTTAGACACACGTTGCCTCTTGCCCCTTCTCAATTCTGTACACTCACTAGATTTATCTAATCTAGAGTGACTTGAGGAAGGTACACCCACTAAGGATAATGGGACCTCTATGGAGGCAGAGTCATCTCTAGTAGGAGTACTAGAAATAGACTGAGGTGTTCTAGTCTTCATAGGAAATATATCCTCAAAGAATGTAGCATCACGAAGCTCTACAATAGTGTTTGCATCTATTCCAGATATTTCTGATTTGATAATCAGAAACCTATATGCAGAACTATTCTGAGCATAACCCAAGAAGACACCATCTACAGTCTTCGGACCAAGTTTTTTCCTTTTATGTTCAGGTACTAGCACTTTTGCAAGGCACCCCCACACTTTTAGGTATTTCAAACTTGTCCTTCGACCTTTCCAAAGTTCATATGGGCTTTTATCCCTTGACTTCATAGGTACTCTATTTAACACATGACAGGCAGTGTATAGAGCCTCCCCCCACAAGAAGTTGGGTAACCCAGAACTTCCTAACATGGAATTAATCATATCTTCAAGGGTTCGATTTTTGCGTTCTGCTACACCATTAGATTGAGGACTATATGGAGCAGTGACCTCATGAATTATACCTGAATCTTGACAAAATTTTTGAAACAGGTTTGAGGTGAACTCTCCACCCCTATCAGACCTTATCCTCTTAATGGTTTGGTTTGTTTGATTTTCAGCTTCAGATTTAAAAATTATAAATTTATCTAAAGCTTCATCTTTAGTTTTCAGCAAATAAACATAGCAATAACGAGAGTAATCATCAATGAAGGTAATGAAATACCTTTTATGGTCTCTCGTTATTAAACCGTTAAACTCACAACAGTCAGTATGAATTAATTCTAAAATATTAGAATTTCTATCAACTGATTTGAAGGGTTTACGGGGCTGTTTATATTGCACACAAACTTCACATTTTTTTCTTATCATTTATGGCTTGCTTAGGAATCATGTCAAGATTCATCATCCTTTTTATAGTTTGAAAATTAACATGTCCTAATCTATCATGCCACACATCATAAGACTCAATGTTATAAGAACAACCAATATCATTAATTTTATTAATAATCGTATTTTCAACATTGAGTTTAAATAAACCTTCATTAAGGTAACCCTTTCCAATAAAGGTTCCTAAATGTAACAATACAACTTTATTACATTTGAAGTTTAGCTCATAACCAGCACGAACTAATTTTGACCCGCTAATCAAATTCCG
Source organism: Boesenbergia rotunda (assembly GCA_024364735.1). Taxonomy (NCBI): domain Eukaryota; kingdom Viridiplantae; phylum Streptophyta; class Magnoliopsida; order Zingiberales; family Zingiberaceae; genus Boesenbergia; species Boesenbergia rotunda. The sequence goes on along the minus strand of JAGFNQ010002625.1, from coordinate 171,567 downwards.
TCGGACCGCTGGAACATGGTGCACCTCATGCAGTGACAGGACCTTCCCTGAGGTAAATCTCAAGTCAACTCGTCCAATCCCTAACACTCTGGCTGCAGAATGATTCCCCATGGTTACGGAAGTGCCTTCAATTACCTGATAAGTAAGGAAGGCAGAGCGATCAGCACAACAGTGCACATTAGCACCTGTATCAACTAACCACTCATTGGGTTGATAAATCAAATTTAGTTCGGGGTTAATGGAAACGAACCCATTGCTGGTGCTGGTCACAACATTGACCTGTTCCTTGGTGTTTGGCACATTGCCTTGGTTCTTCTTCTTGTCCTTCCGTTCAGGACAAAATTTGGCAAAATGTCCAACTTGTCCACAAGCCCAGCACGGCCTAGTCCCATGCTTCTTTTGAACCTTTGGTTTGGGTTTCATTTTGTTTTTCATTTTTTGGTTTTTGGACTTGTTCTTGTCAGAAGAGACTACCACATTTGCCTTTGGAGCAAAATCCATAGGTATCTCCTTATCATCATTCTTATGTTGCTTCCGATGTTCTTCCTCGATATTTAAGGCAATCATTAAATCTTCAAGAGAGATTTTACCTCTCCTGTGTTTAAGTGTCATGCCAAAATCTTCCCAACTCGGAGGCAACTTTTCGATGATAGACAAGACTTGAAGTTTCTCGGGTATCGGCATTTCTCCCTCAGCAAGACCGTGAATCAAAATTTGAAATTCATGGGTCTGCTCAATGACAGATCTACCCTCAACCATTTTGAAGTTTAAGAATTTCCCCACGGTGTACTTCTCTAAACCAGAGTCCTCGGAGTTATATTTTTTATCCAAAGATTTCCATAACTCTTTGGCCGAGGTTGTAGAGCAGTACACATCAAATAGTGCGTCCGAGAGGGCGGACAGGATTCTCCCATGGCAGAGATAATCCCTCTGTTTAAACCTCTCAGTAGAAGCACTACGGGCAGGTTCTTCTTCATCAGTTGAAGGAGGGTCTGATTCTATAACAGAGAAAAGCCCCAGCGTAGTAAGCCAAAATTTCATTCGTTGTTGCCAACGTTTGAAGTTTTGCCCGGAAAACCTCTCGGGTTTGGCGCTAGCCTCATCAGACCCCGACGTTCTAATATTTAACATGTCTACTTAGGCACAAATCAATTCTCTAAGAATGTAAAATATAAATAACGCAGGCACTTAAGTAGACAATAAATATTTATATGCAGGAATCTGATAAGGAAATAGCGAGTTAGAAATAGTTATCCGGTTGAAGCGTCGGCGTGCCGACTGTCCTTAGAGAATTGATTGCCGCCCTACGATGCAAAGGCTCCCGGCAAAATTCCCCCAAGATCCGACAACCTCGCGACGTTCGTAGGTGCACTCCAAGACGAACGCTGCCTTCGGACTCAACCTCAGATCGCACTAGACGAAGCCTCAAGACCAACCGACCGAAAACCGAAGAAGCCGAAGAGAAATGCTCAGAAAAAAGCAGAGGATCTCGCTCAAAGAACAGAGCAGAAGAGAAGAGAGAAGTGAGTGTATTGCTCTGCCTTCTTTCTCTCCTTTTATAGATCCGAAGAGGCAATACATTGCCTCTTCGTGCTGAGGAATCGCGACCACGCGAAGCGTCGCGTCGAGCGCGATTTCTCTCCTGCGCACGCCTGTTTCGCAGCACCTGATCGGTCACCGGACCGATCAGGATACGTCCTGATCGGTCACCGTGACCGATCAGGATACTTCCTGATCGGTCACCGTGACCGTGACCGATCAGGCTATTCTGTGGGTGCGTGGTTCTTTCCAAAAACATATATTGAAATTCAAAAATCAACAAATCTATCAACCTAAGGAGATACTTGTACTTGGGTTACGTTTATTATCCTGAGTTCATAAAACCACAAGCTTTCCTTTGCAGCTACCTCGAAGAGTTTCAAACTCAAAGTCCATTGTACGGTACATGTTTCATTATCCTGATGATGTCAGATGGTTCAAGGCAAGTCTTTCACTCCGACATGCAGCCACTAGAGGTATGGACTAAAGGTGGTTGTCGCGATTGGTACTCACGGCATGTATACGTACTCTATAGTTATAATGAATGCCACAATAAATTTGAACCTATTGTAGATCGAGGAACATGTTTTCTGAGTCATGGTCTTGTGTGCTTATCATCCTTCAGGTGCTATGAGTTTGTACAAGCGTCCAGAACAGTGCTACGCATCCTGATGTAGGGCATCGAATGCAGTGGCACGAGTAAATTAAATAATAAATTCGAAAGCGTTCACACTTAGACGATCTATTAATCTTGTGTTTTTAGTTAATTGTTCATTTTGAGCAATTTATTGGCTAATTTATCAAATTGAAACGATATTTTTAGATATTTAAAAAAATTAAAAAAAAATCTTTTTCAATACATTATGATTCTGGATCATCACCCTTTGGTCTCGCGATCAGATGCCAATTTTTTTTTTTTTGCCCAATTTATATTCTCTAGTTTTCAAATTTTCAATTAGATATATATTTAAAAAAGTGATACGGTTGTTTACTGCATTTACTGAAATAAAAATGTGAATAAGAATTAACGTGTGAATCACGTCGACGTAACGGTTCTCTCCGACCCCGCGACAAACGCAAACGCACAAACAAGGCGCCTGTCCGAATCGGTCAGTTTTCTCATCCCCGCGCTGTCGGCAATTCCCCGGCTACGACACCATTTATTGTGCACAAATCGAGGGAGAGAAAAGATGCAAATCTTGCCGTCCAACTCCCAATACCCGGCCGCCACGCTTCCACCTCAACACGCGTCCCCTCCCTTATCCTCCAGTTTAAAGTCGCTGGGCCCCGCAGCAATCCTCGCTAATGCGGCCTATCCGCTGTCATCTTTTTTTTTTTCATTATCTCTTGCCAAAAGCGGCTGCCGCTGCGGCAGCCAATTTGTTCTACTCCCGCCGCGGCCGCCGTTTACTTTTTAAAATATCTTTTCTACACGCAATCACATCGTGGCCGGTAAAATCTCTGAAAACACCCCTTTATTTCTATATATATTTTTCTGTTACAAATTAACCGTGTCATGCTTATTTCTTTTTTACATTTATTGTCCGTCATAGCAATTTATAGCTCATTGATAAACACTATATACTATTTTATTTTGATAGTCAACTAAATTTTAATTTTAGAAGTATATTTAACATACTCGTTACCTTCATCTATGAAAAATCATATATTATTGTGTTTTTTTAACATTTAGTTATATATAATTCGAGAATAAATTATCACAACATTAATTAATTGTTTTTTGTCTGGCTCTCTATCTACGTACGTGGAGGAGCATCAAATTAATTAACTGTAGTTTCGGTGGCATTTCGGTCATTTAATATCGAAAAAGACGCGCATATGGCATTAAAGACCGAACCGGACGAGTCAACCGTGGGATTCGGGTCTACTACCGGTTTTTGTGAACCACTTTGTACAAAGCCGCGGCCGGCTCAAAAAAAAACCGAAAACTTTTAACAAACGCATCTCGACCGTCCGATCTACATCAATGGAAAGTAGCCGGCAAATTAAGATCAAACGCAAAGGGCGTCTTCGCCTCCGCCGCGCCGCCAGCGGCGGCGGCGGCGGCGGCGGCGTTCTCCTGCGCCACCACCTCGCCGGCGTCGACGCGGCACACGGATCGGCGCGGCCCTCCGCCCTTCGGAGGCCCCAGCGACAGGTCCCGACCGCCGATCGCCGGCGGCCTCCAGCCCGGAGTCGTCGGGGGATGACCCCACCCGAGCGGCTGCTCCTCGGCGGATCCGAAGTTGGTCTTCGCCTTGGGGCCCCGCAGGCTGCGCGCGGCCTCGTCGTACGCCCGCGCAGCCTCCTCCGCCGTGTCGAAGGTCCCCAGCCACCTGCGCGTCTTCTTCCACGGGTCCCGGATCTCCGCCGAGAACCGCCCCCACGGCCGCTTCCGCACCCCACGAAAGTGAGCCTCCTCCCGCGCTCCTCCCCCTGCCGCCGCCGCCGCCATCGCCACCAGAAGATTTCGAGGCGAAGCGGAGGGGTTCCAAGAGTGGGTATTTATAGGCGGAGCCGACGGTCTCGCTTCCGCCCGACAGGTATTCGCCCGAATGCCCTCCTATTTTTACCGGTTACCTTTCGGCCGCCATCGGTATGTCAGTAACGTGCGAAATGGGCGCTTGCGTGCCCGCTGGGCTCGTCTAATGGATGGCGGTGATTAAACCGCGGAGCTTTGTAGCTCGCGTCATCTGCCCCGAATCACGCAACGTGACGGCGATCGCGCCGCCCATCAGACGGCTGGTGGCGTCCGGATCAACGACAGTGCGGACAAGGAACGGTGATCGCAGCGCAATCCCGGCGCACGGGCAGCGACCCGGACACAGGCCCACTCCCACGTGTCGACCAACTGAGGGAACCAGATGAATCGAATCTGGATTTATCAATTTATCACTTTTTCGATTAACTAAATTCTAATATTGTTTTTAACATATTGGCATTTTTTTAATTTTAAATAACAATTTGCCCTAAATATCTTTAAACTTGCAAAGCTTAAAAATTTTAAAGCTCAGAAGTATTTCAAAATTAAAATAAAGAGAAATTATAAAGGATGCAGTCAAATTTAGTAATTACCTGTAGTAATCATGTGATTTTGAGGATTAGTAAGTAGTTAATTAAGCAGACTCATCGCCGGAGGAATTAAAAAGTCTCGATCCGAGTCATCAGACACGCCGGCGGATGAGGAAATAATATAGTTGGTCGGGGGAGATTTGAATAATCTAGCGTGTCGGCCACTGGATCCTCCGCGACTTGGCCCACAGTTCACGTCCATGGCTTTCAATTTTTGGTGGTTCACCAAAACTTTTAGCTGATTTTTCTTGTCTCGAAATCATTAGCTGGCGAATTGCTCGAGGAGTACAGTACTGTTCAAACTTATTGAATCAAGAATGCAAATGATTGATGAGGTCGGAGGCATGACAAAAGGTCAGGGTCAAAGGTCAAAGGTCAAAGGTCAACATGGTTGAAGTCAAAGGGCACTAATTGTTCAGGTCGAGAGAAGATGGGAGTATTCTCAATGTTTCCCTCACAAGATCAGAAATGTACACCACTGAGATCAAAAATTTATCTGAAAATGATGATGAACGATTGAGGAACACAAGATATTGGCACACGACCAAAAGGGAAATCGAAAACGATCAGTCTGAACACACAATGGCACTAAGATCAGTCTGAAAACCACAACTTGTAGTGTGTAATTTACTTTCTGTAACATCAATTTTCTTTTGTACAGTTGTGTAGTATACTCTACATCTGTGGAGAGATCTACCAAAAAGATGAATTGGATCCTTTTCAACATGATTCATCAAAGAGACTGGTTTCTTTCTTCTGTGATATCTATGGTTTGTGCAGTTCCTAAGATGCTTCCTTGGCTCTTGAACTGCTGGATGTCCTAGGAGAAGCAAATCTTGACACCCCATCACTTCTCGGCGACAAGTTTACTTGCTCCAGGGCTCGAAATCGGAGTTCCGGCGGGTAGTCCCTCACACACCCAATTCTAGGCCCTGCACCTGATATCCACCTGAAAGAAAGCTGCTTCCCCAACTGATAGGACTCAATTCCTTTCATGGATTTGATCCTTCTAAGTATCAACTCTGATGGCACAAAAGCTCCTGCATCCTCCTCTTCCTCCTTGCTAAAGAGATTCTTTTTTACGAAAATATAATTTGTATCTGAACTCGAAGGATTTTCCGATACTGCAATTTCTCCTCCTCCGTCCGTATTAGTCCTATCTAGTTCTTTCGAACTGCCTGCTTCCTCATCGTCCTTTTCTTTTCCCCAGGGTTCGAGATCAGCAAGGGGGCAGTTTTCTTCCTTAAATGCCTCAAATGAAGATCTCTGTGCAGCTGCATCACTGCTTAGTGTTTGTTCGTTCGCTTCGGTTTCATGCTCAGCGCTGATTTCTTTCTCGGAGAATTTGAGTCCAGAGTTGCTCTTTTCAAGTTCATAACTGAATTCATGTTCCTCTCTCTGATAAGAGCAAGCAAAAGGAGAATAGCCACTCAAATTAGTCATCGAAAATCCAAGACACTCGAGACTTCACTTATGTAACTTAACTCATAGTTTTAAGGTCGTCAGCATTCTAAACAAGTAGAATGTGCATTGACTAGCTCACCTTCACATCAGCAAGATCAACCTTATTTTCCACAAGAAAGCTCATGAATTCTTCAAAGTTCTCTTCTGTCGGTCGGTAGTGCCCACTATGAGAACACACAGCCTAACAAATTATGATCGAATAGCTAAACCTCTCAAGTAGCAAATAATTTCTTAGGAACATTAAGTTAGCTAGCATATTTAGTGAGCATTTACCTTGAGAATTCCATCTTCTATAACTAATTGCCCAGCAGCAGATGTGGCTCCTCCAGCAAGGAAACTGGAATGCTGAAATTTACCCTTTTTTTTCTGAAGAATTCATTAAAGGATTGTTACATAAAACAACCATATCGAAAAACAGAAATGTTTTTATAAAATTTCAATGGATCGAGAAAACTTCCACCTGACCAACATATAAATTCTTTGATGTGCTCAAGACAAAAATCCACTTAGCATCTTGAGGACTATCAGATGTGTTCAGCAATTGTCTGCTCTGTTTGTAGAAGAATTTTCCATCCTCAATTACTACTTCATAAGCCTCCCTTTCTTTCTGCAAATAGAGAAATCTTTTCACATATTCCTTCACAATGTTACTCGTATATAGCATGTGTATTTGAAATGAATAGAATTGGATAATCTATGGCATTGCTTACGGGGCCGAGATACTTGATGCACTGTTGTTGAAGTCTCGACCGCGGGCACTGTTCTTCGAGATTGACCTCCTTTCCTTCTCCAACATCAAGCCTATTAATCCACATTAGCAGTTATGTTCCCTAATTGAACTTTGTCCCTTGTAAACAATTCAGTGAAATTTCAAACTTACCAATAGAAGAAGGGCTCCATGCTCTCACATTGAAGCCAACAATCATAATAGAATTGGAGATTGTGGCCGTAACGATGTCGAGGATCGATCTGAACATAGGTTAACAATAATAGATTGAGCAAAACATGAGCTAACGTGCTGGAGAAGTGGTGTGTGATTAACCTACTGCTTCTAGCCAATGCTGCAAAGCGAGTTTCTGAGCTTTCTCATCCTTTGACAAACCTTTGCCAACCTATGACCGAAGAAGAACCAGAAGCATAAGCTCGAACATCATACCAAAATGAACACAATTGTTATAGAAAAAGTATCAACTACCTTAGCAGCCCTGGTTCTTGCACGGGACCATCGAGAAACTGCAGTTTCCGGTTTCTCGATATCAAAAAACGTCACAGAACTTAGTTTGAGCAGTGCAAAATCCAACAGCTTCCACCTACAATGCGCAATCCAGACACAGTCACTAACCAAATCCTTTTCAGAATGAAAACCCACTAAACCTGAGAACGAAGTCCATACCAACGCTGTTCTATGAGGACGGCGCAATCTGCAAGCCTCCTTCGAGTTTGAAACCCCTTGTAGATTTTCTGCAGTTTCACAGCAGCTTGGTGCTTGGGGCACTCGGTCACCATATTCAAGCTCGATTCGAGTGATTTCATCTTCGAAGAACTAGATTTGGGGCTCCTTATGGAAATCCTTGTTTCTGATTTTACAGAACCTTCAATTAGAAACCTTTCCGGGCGAAAAAGCTCAAGAGATGTCGAGTGGAAGTCCCTTCTACAGAAACGGATGGACTTCATCTGGTTCCTCGAACTGAGGGACCTCTTAATGAGAGCTTCCATTCCATCATCCTTACCTTCATAGTTAGCTCTAGAACTCGAGAATGCTATTTCCATGTTTATGCGAGGTGGAAAAGCCCTTGATGCTATGCATCTCATGGTTCTTGAAAACAATGAGATTTAGGTATCAGCTTGGATACAAACATGAATCAGGAGGTCAAAATCGCAGGTCTTGCTGTCAAAATTGCATGAAAATCCGAAGTTTTTGGTTTAGATTATTAAGCAAACAGTCTATCAAATGCCAAAAAAGCGACAAACTAATGATCTAAAAAGGACCAATCTTTCTTCACTTTTCAAACTTCAAGATTAAAAAAAAAATCTTTTCTTTTCAGAAAAACAAGTACGAAACAACAATCTCGTAGCCCTAAGTTAGAAAAATAGAACAAAATAAATCAACAACCCCCAAAAAACCTTGGGGAAAACAAAGGATAGAACACATGTAAAACCAGCAGCTATCTCCATATATCAGAACCTAATCAGAGTAAGCAGACATGAATGATCAAACTTTACCAGATAAAAACTTCACCTTGGCCACCTTGAAGCTTGTGATTGCCATAAAGGAACGCATCTGAGACAGGGATTGAAGAAGTGAGACAGAGGAACTAACCTGAGATGGATGTGTTTAAACAGGGTGGGAGGCCGGTGAAGCGCTCAAATGTCCTTGCACGTGTTCTCCGCTTGTTCGCCACGTGCGATCGCTACACATAAATTCGTCTGCTAGCTTATCCTCTCGGTTCTCGTCTTACCGCCAGTATCGTTCCTCCTCTGCACCTGTGGTAGGACCGGGTGATGGTGCGTCCACCTTTTGAACGACTATCGCTCTATTTTTTTTACCTCTATGATCTCACAATGAATTAATATATAAATATTCCGATAATTTATCCTTATTAATTATTAGTAAAAAAAAAATAAACAAATTAAATATTAATTTAAGTTATTTATTTATCTTTTTTTTTTTTTTTTTTTTTTTTTTTTTTTTTTTTTTTTTTTTTTTTTTACCTTATAATAATTGATCATCATAATTAATATTAATAATTTATTTAATATTCAACTTACCAATTTATATTCATGCATATGTTTGAGATTTAAATCTATATAAATAATGTATATTGAAATAAAGAGAAAATGATTAATTAGTTAATGACTGATTTACTAGATATGAATGGTTAAAATATCTCTATCAGGGAAAATATTGGTGGTATAGATTGTTTAATTAATTTCAAAAAGATATAGCTAATTAATACATTTAATTAATGAATATAACTTAGGAGAGTACAAATTATTATTATTTTAATCAAAATTAAATATAAATTAATTTTTTTAGTTAAAATATTTAAAAAGAATGTAAAATTTTATATATTTTTTTTGTTATGTCCTTCTGGATTTCTTTGTTTGGTAGTTGATTCTTAAATTATATAAAGAGATAAATTACAAAGTCAAGAATATGCATGTCAAAAATTGATTTCTATTTTATAATAATAAATATATTATTTCCCCAGTAAACTGAGTATCCGTATAAACGTGTTCATGCATACAATAACCGACGCAGGGCGCTACGCCAGATTTGGTGGGTTGCCTTTAGAAATTTTGATCAACGAATTAGGTCAAGAAAAATAATATGCAACAAAAATTTATAATATGAAATTCAACATGAATGACGTGACATTCTAATTATAGCGATCCTCGACGGGTTCACTATGCCCCCCAGGTTATAGAATGGTTCGGGGCGGCGGCCGGAGGCCGCCGTTGGTGTCCAAGTGGCAATCGGATGCGTTTATAAAAAGTGTCACGTCATTCATGTTGGATTTTATATTATAAATTCTTGTTGCGTATCATTACTCTTAGGTCAAATTGACCATTAACCAGCAGAAGTAATCAACCTGTTTATTTAAAAAAAAAAATTAGGTCGGAAGGAAACGAGTTGACATTTGATCATTCCGGCTGTTTCTGTTAGACTTGACTTTAACAGGGGATTAAGTCAAATTAGCTATGTTTCTCCTTTTTCCAGAAAATAAGTCAAAAGGCAAAATATTTGCGGCTGAACCGCTACACACGCCGTATTGGTTAGCGATTGACTGAACGTCGGTCAACCTTCGGCATAGGATTCGCTCTCAAGTCTAATTTTTATAAGGTTTACCGTTGAATATTTAGAGGATAGAATCTGAGTTTGAAGACCACGTGTGATAATATCAAAGAGTATTTTTTTTATTTATATATAATTTTAAAATTCTATCATAATTTAATAGTATTTAAAAAATAATAAAACTTTTGTTTATAATATAATTTCATAACATCATACACCTATTAAATAATGCAACATCTAAAATGACAAAAAAAAAATTAACAATAATATTTTTAGCTAATCATTAAGTGCGTTCATCAGAAAGTGAGAAAATGAAGATCTACATAATTGTTAATTATTATTTTTTGCTTATTTATTCTTATTCGGGTCAACTAATTTGATTTGCTCCCCTAATTATGTGGATTAATTAATGCCACGCGTAAACTATCACGTGGAAGGTCGATAGCCGTGTCAGTTAGCTAATGATTGGTTCGGTTGGGCTCACTTAAAAGTATTATTGCATTAAAGTATAAAAGATATATATATATCAACGACATTGACAATAGTTCATCAGCCACCAAACAAATTCATAAGATTAAATTTGAGTTAAAAACTCGTTATCACTCACAAATAAATAAGTCATTTTCAATATCTCTATCACTCACGGTCACGGATATAAACGGAAAAAAAAACTTAATATAATTATTTTTATATATTTTATCAAAAGAAAGTCTTGACCTAACGATGAAATTACTGAAAGTCACATATTTGAGTATTGAAAATAGCTTCTTATAAAGCCGAATAAGATTATTCTTCCTCAACCTCGCATTTGCAAGAACTACATCAAACTGCCCTTTATTTTCATCTATTTCACCGTAAATCAAAATTAAGATAATGCAATTTCACCAGTAGCCATCAAGAGATCGAGTAGACAGGTTGGTGACAAGAGCATCACAGCTGTTCTTGTGGTTGCTGTTAACTTAGTGTATAATAGAAACAAAGATGATAGAACAAAAATCAAAGGAGAAAAAATATACTAACTTACATGTCAATCTCATACACATCGATCCTTTACATTATCTTGTGTTTGCCGTTCTCTGATGATGGAAAAATGGTGCATTGCAGTTGGGCGTGCTATGTTCATCTTTCCAGAAGTGTTCCAGGAAATCCTCAGTAGGAATGCCTTGATGAATGAAGTTCAATCCGCGTCTCCAAGTCCATCACTGCCATCCCCCCTCTTGGAGATTGGTGTCATGCGACTGTTCGATCCATGCTTCTTGCTCTGCGCAGCAATCTCGGCATTCTTCCGCAAGACAGCACCGGGAGAAGGATAGGGACGCTGCTGAAACAGAGGGCCCTGCAATGCAGAATAAAATCAGCCCTGGACCAGACCGAAAACAGGCGCAAATGCACAATAGGTCAGGTAGAAATGTTGGTGATGGTTTCCACAGCAGAACTAGACAGTGCCCCTTCTAAAGGTCATATAAACCTAGTAAAATTTTTTACAAGAAGCATTTATCCGAGAAAACTCACAGTAGCAGTGGTGTCGGCTGCTCGTGGTTGCACCCCTTTAAGGCCCACAACCCTAAACAATCACAAAACCGATCAAATAGTGTTACTAAAAGAAGAGGAAAAGAAACAGATCTCATGCTCATAAATTGCATGATATTCCTTCTCAGCAGATACAACCAACAAGAACTTTTACAAACTACAACTCAAACACTATAGTTGTTAACAATGCAATGGTCCTTGTATACATTTAATTTAGTTAACAAAGCATACCACCCGCCACGTGGAGCATCTGAATAAGAGCTTGGATCCATTGGGTCCAATTCATCATCCTCGAATGTTCGTTTCCTATCTCTTCGATTGCCTTTTCCAAGTGGAGGCTTGCTCGACCTACGAATCAACAATTGGCTAATAACAGCACATGTTACAGTTACTTAAAACATTTAAAAAGTGCTGATTCAACATGCTTCGTTCTGTTTCTGCTGTGTATTTTTTGTGGTGAGGAAATAAATTACCTATGCTTGGGAATTGCTTTCCCTGACTGATCTCCTGAGCTAGCATCAAATTTTCCGTGTTGATCATTTACTACGTAAGATGCCGGATTTTGTTTAAATGGGAGATTGTGAATCCTGTAACAAAATATCATTTATTAATTTTATATAGTTTTTCTATAAGCTGATTCTGTACATTCAAAAGCACAATGAACTATGAAAAAGAAATTGAATTAGGCTGATGCGTATATATGTTAAGTTTAAAATTGAATTGCAGCTCCATCCCCTCTGCATATGGTAAATAATAAACAAGAAACCTCCACTACCAGTAAAGATGACATGGGACACCACAAAGTACTCGTGCAATTCATACTTTCTGGAGGAAGTGGAGGTACAAGTAACAGAGAGAGAGAGAGAGAGAGAGAGAGAGAGAGAGAGAGAGAAGAGAGAGAGAGAGAGAGAGAGATAATTTAATTTCTATATTCTGGGAGATCAGAGTAAATATAATTGACAAGGATAAAAGGTCAAGTGGTCAACACCATATAGCAAGTGTTAACTAGTAGGGAATCATGACGTGTGCAAATTTACTCTTGGCTTTATTTGAAGAGATACAAACAAGCTTCTTTAACTTTCCCCCGTGTATGACTGCTACGAGAAGAAAGAACTGATTGTCAAACACAAGTTATAGCAAGAGAGATTGACTAATAATAGTTGTGCAGGTCTGTTTGCTAATTGAAGGAAACCAGCATCGGGCCTTACTCTAGAATAAGAGTGAAATATCATACACAAAGGAAGGATAGTTAGACACATGATAGTAGATGTCGAATGATCACACAACTCTCAAAGTATACATGGGAAAATTGCAATTGGTCAATAATCAACAATCAAAACTCTCTGTCTGGCCTAGTATGCACAATTGCAGAAGACGCAGACTTAAGCTATTGAGCCAACAAAGACTAATCTGTCACACAGACTTCTTGAAGAAGATATAACCAATTGATCATATGTTTAACTATATGCCTTGGTAACTACTAAAACTCCCTGAGAAATGATGATTCAAACAACTTGACTTCATGTTTACTACTATGACTTGAAGACTAGAATTTTTGTATGTTCTCAAATTTGTGCCTACATAGCCCATTATCTATGATGTTTATAAATATAAAGAATTATTCTTTCAACCTTAAACTTAAAGAAAATAAAACAAAAAATCATAGCTCAAGAAATTGTTGAAGTTTGGATTTGATTTCGGGTTTAAAATACAATTAGGAGTCATCTCTTAGTCCCTGAATAGATAATTAGCATCCATTGGTCGTAAACACATACAGAGAAACTTTGAAACAACATGCAAAAGATTATTTTAAACTAACACAATTTGCAATGCCATAATGTCCTTTTCTTTGCACCTTCAGCATTTGTGAAAGATATGTCAAACCAATCTTTAAAAATATCAGTCTATGTTGTCATATCTATATCTACATACCAAAGATCAAATAATTTGTCTACGCATAAGGAAAATCAATGAAAGTAGCACATTCAGAAGAAATACCGTGTGCAGTGATTGCAATAGCCCCAATCTTGGACCAAGCCAAGTCCCCATCCACCACAACCCATGCATCTTTTCACTTGATTGGGGTATAAGTGCTCGGTTCTAAAGTAATGTCCATGAGTAACGTTGTGCACACTGTTCTGTGAACACTCGAGTGTACTTGGAGCAGGCCGCTCCCATTGTGAGACATGTGTCTTTATGTTATAGTAGTATGTTTGCCCTATTACAGTTGAAAAAACCATGTATTAAAATAGATAAGGGAACAATATGATGGTTTTGATCTCCCTGATGTAAGCAATAACAAAACTTTCAAATAAAATAGCAATCTGGTGAATCAAAGCTGATAAAATCCAGATACATACTGTAAGTAGAGTATATGAAATAGAAAAAAAAAATAGTGATCCTTTTGATAATAGAGTAACAGCAAGGTGCATAGGTTTTGTGAATGTCTGAGCTGAAACTAAGGAATTTTCCATCATACCAGTAGAATTATCAACTGCCTCTTGCCAATCATCTGGCAATGGGTGCTGGCTCAAAGCAACTTTATAGCTCTCATTTGCACTGGGAATTTCCCATTGTCTTTCTCCAGTTTTTTCGTTGTAATAATAAGAAGATCCAGTGGCTGGATCCTTTGCTTCAATCTAAGACAATAAGAGAGAGTCATTAGCCTCATTTTATGCATACCATTGTTTATTAACCTAACCAGTAGAATCTCAAACAGTAAAAATATATTATTTTTCAAAAAATAAGAAGGTTCAATAAAATAAGTACTTGCATCTAAATAACAATTCAACTTTATTCTACCTGGCTTAAATATGTTATACCTAGCACGTCTCGCTAATTGTTCAAACCTTATGATATCATGCTAACATAAAGCCTATGGAAAAGGTTCCTTATTAAAGAGATCATTGTTCGTTGTTTTCCATATAAAAATTTCCTTAATATATTCTCATCTTCCATGAGATCATTAGTTAAGGCACACAACCACATGAGATAAACAACTGAGGCAAACAATCTATCCGGGTACTGCGGCACAAGCCACAACAAAAGTTAAGAACTTTCACATTACAAAACAGTGTATGGAAACCTGTCATATAATGTGTAAATTGAACTAAACTCGCATAAATTTCAAGATCAAGTTTGCCATTTCAGAGATATTTCTGATGCATAAGGAATGTCAAATGCATTAACATTTTACATGCTTACCCAACCTATAGGTAACGCAGAGACACTTTTTGCCATATCATTTTGATGCTTCAATTTCTGGCATGCATTGTGAAGTCATTGATTAGAGTTAGCAAGACATGCAAAAAGACAACAATTTTAGATTAGGATAAGAACTTGCATCTTCAATTAACTTGGAACTATCATCAAGTTTGACGTCTCTTAGAATTCCCCTTGCTTTTAATCTCTTCTTCAAATACTCAGGTAACTCCTTTGGAGCAATCTTTGATTCTGAAACTTCAATTGAGGAACTCAGACTAAGACCTTCATCTTTGGTTTTCCCTGATGGACCAGATGCTCATCAAACTTCTCCATATGACATTATAAAATTAAAGGATAATTTTTTTAAAAAAAACTTACTGGACTGAATATTAAATGATGGAGCGGCATAATATGCACCACCACCTGGCACTCCATAGCCATTACCAATTTCAACATTGCCTGACCAGAAATCTACAATGGTCAAATAAGTATAGACAAGAACATATCACTTCAAAAGGAGACCAATATCATACAAATGAAAAGGAAAGAATTATCATGACAGATCAGAAAAGAATTGTCTTTATCAACAGTTATGATGTTAGGGCATCATTATCTTGGAACCTTGAAGAAAGTACATGCCCAAATATGATGTATCAACTTAATGTATATAAATTCTTCCGAGATCCCAAGAGGCATAATTTATCATAATGGAGACTTAAGAATTACAAATGAATTAAACAAATGCAAAGAGCTGGAAATATCATGAAACGTATATAAAAAATGCATGACTTACCATTGTCATGCTGGATCGACTTTCCACGTTTATTGGTCATTTCAGTCCTATGATCAGAAGCCATCTTCAATAAGTGTTCCTACAGTAAGCAGTAAAAGAGGCCATAAAAACACAGTCACTTTGAATAAAAGTATGCAGAGAAAATAGTTATGCTATGATGGTTAAATATATAGGATGAAAAGTAACAGACCTTTAATGCATTGGGATCATATCGCCCAGACAGAATATCTTTGCTGTCATCCAAAGATCCAGTTCTGCCCTCTACTTGACTGTGATTAGGAAACAAATTACAATAACTTCAAACTTTTTTATGATCACTTATTAAATTATTAAGTGCCCAGAAACATGAAATGAGACACACAAGAAAAAACTGACCTTTGAACTTTTATAATTTCTTGTGTAATAATTTCCTGGATGTGACAAATTGGCATAACTTCAATACCACAACAAGCAGAAACATGAAGTGTTAACAGTAATTAGGAAAAATACCTGCTCATGTAGTACAGCTTTTTCAGCAGCAGTCTCAATTCTGGAATTTTCACTGCATAAATTTGATGTTTTAACCTCTGGATCCCCTTCAACACTTTCAGGAGCACTGGGCAGCTCAGAGCTATTATCTACTGATCCTACATGATTTACCATACCACACTCTGCAATTTGCGACACTGCACAAGGGATCTGATTATTTACATTGGGTAAACTTTGTTCAGGATGTTTATTGTGGAGCTTAGAATTAGAGTTGGTAGTGCTATCATGAATGATTTCCTGGAAAATCTGGACCTTTTCACTAGTAAGATGCGGTTCTGATAAATTAAATGTGTTTTCCACCGGCAAACTTTGAATAGGTGCAGTGCTGGGCCCATTGGATAGAGACGGTTGTGCATACAGAAAGTTTTGAGCTGAAGGGAAGGGTATATTAGAGGGCTTAATAGGGAAAAGATTTGCTGAACCATTAGTCTGTCTGTCACAATTGTATGTAGGAGGCACCAGAGAACTAGGTGCAGGTGGATCTATATGTGCAGCATCTGACGTAGTAAGTGAATTTGAGTATGCATCAAATTCAGAAGGCAATGATTGATCATACACATCCTCCATGCCCCAGTGATTTCTTACTCCTTGAATTTTCTATGGCTCTACACTAAGAGACAAGCTTACAAAATATAGAGCTGGTATAAGCGGTGAAAATTTCAACCTGAAAATAGAAAATTAACACAGCATTAGATAACGCCATTGATACTGTCAAATTGGGGAGTTTAGATGTGCTTCCGCGTGCACACTATTGTAGCACCCAAATAATATAGTTCTATGTCAGTAGTCTTTGTCCTCTAATTAATAAACCTCCGGACTTTCTTCTAAGTAAGATGTGATACAACTGGTAGAACCAAATTTAAAGCATAACGAGGGAATGAGTGGTACAAAAACAAAAATAAAATAAAAATAAAAAATCCGAGATATTGATGCCCTATAAACTGTATGTAATAATCAAATACTCCTATTTCAGGATCTCAGCTAGGAAAACCCTAGACCGAATAACCAAGTTCCTTTCTTTTTTGCATTCCTTACGATACCAATCATCACGAAGATGAAAGAAACGAAGGAAGGAGAAGTACAATGAATCTATTAAGAGTGACCAACTTACTTCCGGTGGCGGCTGCAGAGGCTGGAGAGAGGAGACCACGTGAGCCTTCTACGATTTCCTTTCCGGCGTACGGCGGCAACAAACAGCCGGATTTTGACTCACAATCATCCAGCACGTAATAAATGACAGAGTTGGAGATCGTAGGGATTCTTCTCTTCGGCGAAGAAGGCGGCGAGGGAAAACCGGAG
Source organism: Boesenbergia rotunda (assembly GCA_024364735.1). Classification (NCBI taxonomy): domain Eukaryota; kingdom Viridiplantae; phylum Streptophyta; class Magnoliopsida; order Zingiberales; family Zingiberaceae; genus Boesenbergia; species Boesenbergia rotunda. Next base: position 154,342 of record JAGFNQ010002625.1, on the reverse strand, counting down.
ACGATAACTGGATACTGAAAGGCAACAAGGATCGAGGACGCAGCTCCATCGGCTCAATCGTAAACAAACTGGCCCGGCCCAATTAGTTATTTTCAATTTGGGCTGTAAACAAACTAAAATTTAATGTGCTACAGAGCTTGCGAGTTAGAGTTCTGAAAATTACTCGCTAAAATTATACCAGCCCAGAATTCGTTCCTGAGAAAAACTATCCAATCATCGAGTACGTGTGTAGTCAGTAGGCGTGCAACTTTATTTCCACTTTATCTCTCGTTCGCCCTTTTTCTAATAACCGCACGCGTCCGACACGCTACGCAATGGGAGAGATCTTAGCCGTCCGTTTTGTTCTTCCCTCAGTAACGCACGAAGATCTCTACCGTTGGATCCGGTGTAATGCCCGCACCACAAGAACCGGAACTGCTTCCGGCTTCATTAACACGTGTCATCTTAGAAAACGAGTACTGGTCTGAAACCCACGAGAAGACTCTTCGCCGTTGGCTGCGCCACTCGTCGTCGTCTTCCTCCGCGAGTCCTGTACGTCCTAAAAAGGCAGGCCTTAGATTTCCCAAATTTTGAAAGGGAAAAATATTTTCCACAAATCGTTTTTGTTAATTCCATCTCCATTTGCGTTTTTTTTTCTCTCTTTTTTCCGATTTCTTTGATAGTTTTTTAGTGTCAAAATCGTTCCTTTTTCCCACTTTTCGCCGCCCTATCAGATAGCGCGGAGTGCGTGATCTACCGTTTCCATCCATCAATCCGACGAAGGGATTGCCGCACCTCCTCCACCCATTCTGCCCCCACCGGCGGAAGCAATGGCGGCGCCCCCTGCTGCGCCTCCGGCCGCCAGCTCGTCGCAGGACGACCTGAAGCGCGTCGCTGCCCTCCGCGCCGTGGAGTTGGTGCGGTCCGGCATGGTCCTCGGCCTCGGCACCGGCTCCACCGCGGTCCACGCCCTCGACCGCATCGGCGACCTCCTGCGCCGCGGCGACCTCCGTGACGTCGTCGGCATCCCCACCTCCGAGTGGGCCGCCGCTCGCGCTGCGGCCGCCGGCATCCCTCTCTCCGACCTCAACTCGCACCCAGCGATCGACCTGTCCATCGACGGCGCGGACGAGGTCGACCCGGCGCTCAACCTCGTGAAGGGCCGCGGCGGCTCCCTCCTCCGCGAGAAGATGGTGGAGGGCGCCAGTCGCCGCTTCGTGGTCATCGTCGACGAGTCGAAGCTCGTCCCACGCCTCGGTGGCAGCGGCCTGGCTGTCCCTGTGGAGGTCATCCCCTTCGGCTGGGCCCTCACTCTCCGCCGACTCCGGAGCCTCTTCGACGGCACGCCTGGCTTCAACCTCAAGCTCAGGACTGCATCTATCAACGCCAAAGCTAGCACCTTTACCAAAAAAGAGTCTGAAATGGAGCCATTTGTGACGGATAACAAGAATTATATCGTAGACCTGTTCTTCGAGGATGGAATCGACGGCAACCTCCGCGCTATCAGTGATGACATCTTGAGGATTGTAGTTGAGCATGGGATGTTCCTAGGCCTGGCGACGTCGTCATGTATGCAAAAAAGGCGATTGGGACATTGGCATTCAGAACAAATAGGCGTTCAGTCACGGCGCTTTGTATCAGCTCCTGCAGTCAGTCATTCTGTAGCCAGGAAAGGATGGTGTGGTTGTGCTAGACAAAGAGGGCCAGTCAAATGGTTTCTGAATAGAATACTGAGAACGAAGTGATCGAGTTTCTGAGTTGTGGCTAATTTTATGATGTTCAAATCTGATCAAGAAACAACGGCGATTTGCCAATATGAGTTGAAAGTTGAAACCAGTCTTGTCAGTATGAAAATATCAATCGTCTCCATAAGCTTTGTGGGAAACAATCAAACTATGTTTGATGCATTCCTTTGCTTTTATTTGATTATGTTTAATCCAGTGTTGAACGTTGGTGGCAGAGGAACTCATGATCTTTCGATTGATGCCTAATTGTTTTGTTCTGATGGTAAGTTCTTTTTGTATGTGAATCTTTTGGCTATGTCATGAACTGTTGAATAAGCTTGTGTGCTGGTATACAAACTTTCAGACATTAAAATGTGATCATTTTAAAGTAACTCTAGAATAAAATCCTTACTCGTGATATTATTATTGCTACACATAGATTTAACGGGGAAAAAAAAAACCCTCTAAATCTAATTCAATTGTTGTAAACTAGGCAATAAGTTTCACTGTTTGTTAAAGTTTACAATGAAAATTATGGATAGCGTCCACTTGTTAGATTCTCATGCAGTCAAATACAATTATCAGGAATCGACTTTTGCCGAGGACCATCTGATTAATCGGTCAAAGTTGGGGCTTTGATTAAAAATGATTAATCAAGTTAGATAATATTGAATATAAGATGATAAATTTAATTTTATAAAAAAATTTCATCGATCATCAATATAAATACAATTAATATTCTCAGATTCATTATTTATTAAGGGAAATTTTTTTGATAATATATCGTATTTAAATTTTGAATTCTAAATTTTATTATCACGAGACTTTGAAGTATAACGTAAGACAGTGTCAATTTCGACTTAATTAATCTATCGAAATTAAATTCATCTCCTAATTTGACGACCACGTAAAATGCAGCTTCGAAAAACTTTTATTCCAAAAATTGGACCTTGACTTTGAGCAAATCTCCTAATTGACCTTGACTTATAAATTATTAAGAAATTGCACTAGCATTTCCTTGCAAGTATCAGCCAAGTGTTGTGATTAATCCGATCTATTTTTTTGTCCACCCTCCAAATATTTTTTGTTTTATTTTTATATTTATATTTCGATGAACAGTTGACAGACTTGCAGCGTTGGGCTCGTTTTATTCTCTCAGGAAGCTTCAGCTTTCACACTATAATTGATTATTTCAAATAAAATATTTTCCTTTTTGGGAGGTTGACCTGAAGGATATTTAATACACGTTGTCAATCAACTACGAGAGTAAAATTATAATTTAAGAAAATCCAATGGCCATACTGAAAATATTCACATGTTGAATCTATTTGCATTTATATCCTAAAATTTT